>NC_069408.1:85935592-85966109 GCF_026875155.1 Cherax quadricarinatus
TCCCCTTTTTTCCCAAAAGTCCCCCGGGTATTCCTCCCCCCCTTTCCCCCCTTCCCCAAGGTGCCTCGCCTTTCCCCCGTCCAGTGTCCGGGAGTCCATCCGTGTCCCCTCAGATGTTCTCCCTTCCCCACTTTCCCAGGGTCTGCCTTAGCAACCAGCATCTCCTTCTTTCCCAGGAGCCCGCCTCGGATATTCCCCCCTTCCCTTCCCCACTTCCCCAAGGTGCTCTCGCCTTTCCCAGGTCCATGTGTCCGGGAGTCCCGCCGTGTCCCTCAATGTTTCTCCCCTTCCCACTTTCCCAGGGTCTGCCTTAGCAACCAGCATCTCCTTCTTTCTCAGGAGCCCGCCTCGGATATTCCCCCCTTCCCTTCCCCACTTCCCCAAGGTGCTCTCGCCTTTCCCAGGTCCATGTGTCCGGGAGTCCAACCGTGTCCCCTCAGATGTTCTCCCTTCCCCACTTTCCCAGGGTCTGCCTTAGCAACCAGTATCTCCTTCTTTCCCAGGAGTCCGCCTCGGATATTCCCCCCCCTTCCCCACTTCCCCAAGGTGCTCTCGCCTTTCCCAGGTCCATGTGTCCGGGAGTCCATCCGTGTCCCCTCAGATGGGTTTTCCCTTTCCCCCCTTTCCAGGGTCTGCCTTTGCAACCAGTATCTCCTTCTTTCCCAGAGTTCGCCTCGGATATTCCCCCCCCCCCCCCTTCCCCACTTCACCAAGGGGGCTTTCGTCTTTCCCAGGTCCATGTGTCCGGGGTCATCCGTGTAGCCTCAAAATGTTTTCCCTTCCCCACTTTCCCAGGGTCTGCCTTAGCAACCAGTATCTCCTTCTTTCCCGGGAGTCCGCCTCGGATATTCCCCCCCCCTTCCCCACTTCCCCAAGGTTGCTGTCGACATTCCCAGGTCCTTGTGTCGGGAGTCCATCGTGTCCCCTAGATGTTCTCTCTTCCCCTCTTTCCCAGGGTCTGCTTGGCAACACAGTATCTCGTTCCCTTGTGCCGACCTATGCGCTCACGCCCGAACGCCTCGGATATTCCCCCCATCCCACTTCCCAATCGTGCTTCGCCTTTCGCAGGTCCATGAGACGGGAGTCATCCGTTGTCCCCTCAGATGTTCTCCTTCCCCACTTTCCCAGGGTCATGCCTTGGCATCCAGTATCTCTTCTTTCCCAAGAGTCGCCTAGTATTTCCCCACTCCCCTTCCCACTTCCCCAAGGTGACAATGAAAGTACAATAAACACCAAAAGACCAGAACATTACAATAACACAAAAGACCAGTCGGTACGATAACTCGGAAGAACTGTTACAGTACAATAACACCAAATGAAAGTACAGTACAATAACACAGACGACCAGTACACTACAATAGCGCAGTAAGACCAGTACGGTTCCATAACATAGAGGAAGATTACAGTACAATAACACGGGAGTCCAGTGCAGTACTAATAAACACAAGGACCAATGCAGTTTACATAAAAGAGAAGGGGAGCTGTACAGTATAAAGAGCACACTAGGGCAGTATACTACATAATACAGAAGCCATAATGGTTACTATAACACAGAGGACCAGGTGCAGTACAGTAACATAGAAGACATTAGGAGTACTAAAACAAGATGGACCAGTTACAGTACAATAACACAGAAACTCTGTACCGCGTGTTGTAATAACACAGAAGGGACACAAGTCAGTAAAATAAACACACAAGATCAATAACATCAATAATAGAGAATAGCAGTCAATGTAATTCACACAAATCAGTTATGTACAAAATAAAAAGAAGACCCTGTCCAGTACAGAACACAGGGACGAGTTACAGTACAAAACATAAAACACAAGACCAGTTCAGTACAATAACACAAAACCAGTACAGAACAATAACTCAGAAGAGCTGTACAGTATAATAACAGAGAGCACCAGTATACTACAATAATACAGAAGACCATTATAGCACTTTAACACAGAGGACCAGTATGGTGCAATAACACAGAAGACCAGTACAGTACAGTAACACAGAAGACCAATACAGTACAGTAACACAGAAGACCAGTTCAGTACAATAACACAGAAGTCCAATACAGTAGAGTAACACAGAAGACCAATACAGTACAGTAACACATTGTACTGTACTGGTCTTCTGTGTTACTGTACTGTATTGGTCTTCTGTGTTACTCTACTGTATTGGACTTCTGTGTTATTGTACTGTACTGGTCTTCTAACACACAAGACCAGTACAATACAATAACACAGAAGATCAATACAGTAGAGTAACACAGAAGACCAGACAGCAAAATAGCACAGAAGACCAGTATAGTACATTAACACAGAAGGCGAGTACAGTACAAAAACACAGAAGACCAGTACAGTACTATAACACGCAAGACCAGAACAGGACAATAACACAGAAGACCACTGCTGTACAATAACACTGAAGACAAGTACAGTATAATAACACACAAGACCAATTCAGTTCAATAACACAGAAGAGCAGTACAGTGTAGTAACACACAAGGCAGTTTAGTACAATTAACACACAAGACCTGTACAGTACAATAACATACAAGACGAGAACATTACAATAACACACAAGACGAGTACAGAACAGTAACACAATAGACCAGCACCGTACAATAATACAGAAGACCAATTCAGTACAATAACACAAAAGACCAGAACAGTACAATAACACAAAAAACCAGCATGGTACGATAACTCGGAAGACCTGTACAGTACAATGACACAGAAGACCAGTACAGTACAATAACACAGAAGACCAGTACAGTACAATAACACAGAAGACCAGTACAGTACAATAACACAGAAGACCAGTACAGTACAATAACACAGAAGACCATACAGTACAATAACACAGAAGACCAGTACAGTACAATAACACAGAAGACCAGTACAGTACAATAACACAGAAGACCAGTACAGTACAATAACAAAGACCAGTACAGTACAATAACACAGAAGACCAGTACAGTACAATAACACAGAAGACCAGTACAGTACAATAACACAGAAGACCAGTACAGTACAATAACACAGAAGACCAGTACAGTTTCAATAACACAGAAGACCTAGACAGTACAATAACACAGAAGACCATACCAGTACAATACACAGAAGACCAGTACAGTACAATAACACAGAAACCAGTACAGTTTCAATAACACAGAAGACCAGTACAGTACAATAACACACAAGACCATACAGTTACAAATAACACAAAGAAGACCAGTACAGTACAATAACAAAGAAGATCAGTACAGTACAGTAACACAGAAGACCAGACAGAAAATAACACAAGAAGACACAGTAATACAACATTAAAACAGAACAGTACATAGCAAACTAATAAACAAAGAACCAGTACAGTACAATAATTGACAAGCCAAAAAGTACAATAACACAGAAGACCAGAACAAACAATAACACTGAGAAGCAGTACAATACACGGAAGACCAGAACAGTACAATAACACAGAAGACCCGCATAGTAACAATAACACAGAGACCAGTACAGTACAATAACACAACACGACCAGTGCAGTACAATAACACAGAAGACCAGTATAGTACAATTACACAGAAGACCTGAAACAGTTAAATAATACGCAGACCAGTACAGTACAAAAACACAGAAGACCAGAATCAGTGCAATAACACACAAGACAAGTACAGAACAAAAACACACAACACTAGTACAGTACAATAACACAGAAGACCAGCGGAGTACAATAACATCGAGGACCCGTACAGTACAATAACACACAAGACGAATAGAGAACAAAACACAGAAGAGCAGTAAAGTACAATAACACAGACGACCATTACAGTACAATAATATGGAGGACCAGTACAGTACAATAACACAAAAGACCAATTCAGTACAAAAACACAGAAGAGCAGATAGGTAAAATAACAGAGGGCTAGTATAGTACAAGAATACAGGAGACCAGTTCAGTACAATAACACAGAGGACCAGTACAGTACAATAACACAGAGGGCCAGTACAGTACAATAACACAGAAGACCAGTACAGTACAGTAACACACAAGACCAAAACATTACAATAACACACAAGACGAGTACAGTACAGTAACACAGTTTTTAAGAGGGTAGAGTACAATAACACAGAAGGACCAGACAGAAAAACACCCAAACCAACTACTATAACACACAAGACCAGTAATGTACGATTAAAACGGAAAACAAGTACAGTTACAATATCACTGAACGTACAGTACAATAACACAGGAAGACCAGTAAGTACAATAACACAGAAGAACCAGTACAGTACATAAACACAGAAGACCAGTAAAGTACAATAAACAGAAGACCTGGTTACAGTACAATACACAGAAGACTGTACAGTACAATAACACAGAAGACCTAGTACAGTACAATAAACACAGAAAGACCAGTACAGTACAATAACACAGAAGACACAGTACAGTACAATAACACAGAAGACCCGTAGTTACATGACACACATACACTACTGAACAATAGAGAAGTGACCAGTACAGTACATTAATACAGAAGAACAGTACACTACAATAACATAGTAAGACAGAGAACTGTTCAAATAACATAGAGGACAATTACAGTACCCCAAAACACACAAGGACCAATTCAGTAAAATAACAGAGAAGTGCAGTACAGTTTAATAACACACAGTACAATAAAACATTAGACCAGTACAGTACAGTAACACAAAACCAGTACAGTACAATAACTCAGAAGAGCTGTACAGTATAATGACACAGACGCCAGTTTACTACAATAATGCAGTAAGACCCCCCCAATATTTTTTTTTTATAGTACTATTACACAGAGATCGTACAGTTCAATAACTCAGAAGACAGTACAGTACAATTACGGAGAGACCTGTACAGTACAATAACACAGAAGATGAGTACGGTACAATAAAACAAGAAGACCAGCTACAGTTACAATACCACAGAAGACCAATACAGTACAATAACACAGAAGACCAGTACAGTACAATAACTCAGATGACCGTACGTCAATGCCACAGAAGAACAGTCGGCGGAATAAACACAGAAGACAGTGCATAATAATAACACACAAGATCAATTACTGATTCCAATAATTACAGAAGACAGTGCACGTAATTACACGAAGGGAGTATAGTACAAATAACACAGAAGACCAGAACAGTACAGTAAGACAGAAGATGAGTACAGTGCAATAACACAGAAGACCAATTCAGTTTAAATAACACAGAAGACCAATTCAGTTAAATAACACAAAAGACCAGTGTGCAGGAATGTGTATGATCGGTGGCTAGGGAGAATCGTACTGACAGTTGTGCTGGATAGTCGTACTGACCAAGTGGGCAGGATAGTGTATGACCAGTGAGCAGGAGAGTTCCTGCTTGCCAGTGTGCAGGAGAAGTCCTGCTGCCAGTGTGCAGGAGAGTCCTACTGACCAGTGTGCAGAGAGAGTCCTATGACCAGTGTGCAGGAGAGTCTACTGACCCAGTGTTCAGGAGAGTCTATGACCAGTGTTCAGGAGAGTCTACTGACCAGTGTTCAGGAGAGTCCTACTGACCAGTGTGCAGGAGAGTCCTACTGACCAGTGTGCAGGAGAGTCCTACTGACCAGTGTGCAGGAGAGTCCTACTGACCAGTGTGCAGGAGAGTCCTACTGACCAAGTGTGCAGGAGAGCCCTACTGACCTTGTGTGTAGGAAAGTCCTACTGACCAGTGTGCAGGAGAGTCTACTGACCATTGTGCAGGAGAGTCCTATAAACCAGAGTGAGGTAAGTCCTACTGACACGTGTGCAGGAGTGGCCTACTGACCTGTGTGCAGGAGAGTCCTATGACCAGGTTCAGGAGGTACTAACTGACCCAGTGTTCAGGAGAGTCCTACTGACCAGTGTTCGGGAGAGTCTACTGACAGTGTGAAGGAGAGTTCTACTGACAGTGTGCATGAAAGTACTACTGGACCAGGTGCAGGAGGAGCCCTAACTGACCAGTGTGCAGGAAAGTCCTACTGACCAGTGTGCAGGAGAGGCCTACTGGACCATTGTGAGGGAGTGTCTATTAACCAGTGTGCAGGTAAGTCCTACTGACCAGTGTGCAGGATGAGTCCTACTGACCGTGTGCAGGAGAGTCCTACTGACCAGTGTTCAGCGGAGTCTACTGACCAGTGTTCAGGAGATTCTTACTGACAGTTGTGCAGGAGAGTCTACTGACCTGTGTGCAGGAGAGTCCTATGACCAGGGCATTAGAGTCTATGACCAGTGCGAGGAGAGTCCTACTGACCAGTGAGCAGGAGGTCCTATGACCAGTGTTTGCAGGAGAGTCCTACTGACAGTGTTTAGGAAGAGTCCTATGACCATGTGGAAGAGGAATCTTACTGACCAGTGTGCAGAAGAGTTCCTGACCAGTGTGCAGGAGAGTCTACTGTCCACGTGTGAGGAGAGTCCTTCTGGACCATGTGCAGGAGGAATCGTACTGACCAGTGGTGCAGGAGTGTCCTACTGACCTCGTGTGCAGGAAATCGTATGACCAGTGGCAGGATTGTTCGTACTGACAGTGTGCAGGATGTCGTACGAACCAGTGTGCAGGATAGTCGTACACGGCAGTGTGCTGGAGAGTCGTTTTTACTGACCAGTGTGAGGAGAGTCGTATGACCAGTTGTGCAGGAGAGTCGTAACTGCAGTGTGAAGGAGAGTCGTACTGACCAGTGTGCAGGAACGCCCTCCTACTGCCAGTGTGCAGAGGAATCTACTGACCAGTGTGTTAGAAGAGCCTATGACAGGTGTGCAGGAGAGTCTACTGACCAGGTTGATGGAGAATCCTACTGACCAGTGTGCAGGGAGAGTCCTACTGACCAAGTGTGCAGGGAGTACCTATGACCAGTGCGCAGGATAGTCCTACTGACAACGTGTGATGGAGAAATTTATGACAGTGTGAGGAGAGTCTACTTGACCCAGTGTGCAGGCGACAGTTACTGACCAGTGTGCAGAGGAAATCCTACTGACAGTGTGCAGGGAGAGTCCTACTGGACCAGTGTGCAGGAAGTCCTATGACCAGTGTGCATGCACCCCCGAGTCCTACTGACAGTGTGCAGGCAGAGTTTCCTCTGACCAGTGTGCTGGAGGTCTACTGACCAGTGTGCAGGAGAGTCCCTACTGACCAGTGTGCGGAGAGTCTACTGACCAGTGTGCAGGGAGAGTCCTACTGACCAGTGTGCAGGAGAGTCCTACTGACCAGTGTGCAGGAGAGTCCTACTGACCTGTGTGCAGGAGAGTCCTACTGGACCAGTGTGCAGGAGTGTCTACTGACCTGTGTGCAGGAGAGTCCTTACTGACCAGTGTGCACGAGAGTCCTACTGACCAGTGTGCAGGAGAGTCGTAATGACTAGTGTCAGAAGCACATAGTGTACAGAAGCACACTAGGTGGACTGAAGCACACTAGTGTACTGAAGTTACACAAGTGTACAAGAAGGTACTTAGTGTACAGAAGTACACTAGTGTACAGAAGTACACAAGTGTACAGAAGTACACTGGTGTACAAGAAGTACACTAGTGTACAGAAGTCACTAGTGTTACAGACAGTAACTAGTGTACAGGAAGCACACTAGTGTACAGAAAGTACACTAGTGTACAGAAGCACATAGTGTACAGAAGTACACAGTGTACAGAAGTGACTAGGTACAGAAGTACATAGTGTAAAGGAAGTAACTTAGTATACAGAGCACATATGTGTTACAGAAGTACACTTGTGCACGAAGTACACTAGTGTACAGAAGCACACTGTGGACAGAGTACATAGTGTATGAAGTACACTAGTGTACAGAAAGTACCACTAGTGTTTAGAAGTACACTAGTGTACAGAAGAACACTAGTGCACAGAATTACTCTAGTGTACAGAAGTAAATAGGGTAAGAAGCACATCTAGTGTACAGATATGTTATACTAGTGTACAGAAATTACACGAGTGTACGGAAGTACACTAGTGTCTTAGTAAGTACCACTAGTGTACAGAAGTACACTAGTGTACAGAAGTACACAATTTGCTACAGAAGTACACTAGTGCACAGAAGTACGCTAGTGTACAGAAGTACACTAGTGTACAGAAGTACACTAGTGTACAGAAGTACACTAGTGTACAGAAGCACACTAGTGTACAGAAGCACACTAGTGTACAGAAGCACATTAGTCACTTTTTTTTAAAATCCTGAAGAAGTTAGAGAAGTGAAAATGTTAGATACGAGAAAAACTTCCCAGTTTTTTTAACAAAGTTTGCTTGTTTGGAACTTTATCTTCCTTAAGATAATCATAAGATTTGTCTTCTTTACTTTAAACCAATAGTGCCTCAAACTAGCCCACTTTTCAATCTTTCAAATTGAATGTACGTCAGATTGCCAAAACTCAATATTCTCTCTCAGAATATTGAAATATATATAAAGTTCCTGGTTTCTCCAACATTGAGCAAGTCTGATTTTTTCTGCCTCCAACTTTTCGATTTTATATTGAGAAAGCATACATAATTTTAACAACTATGAGGGAGGAGCGCATATATAAATGGGATAATTTTTTTTGTTTTTGGAAGTAATTATATAAATATATATTATATATATATAATATTATAATATTTTATATATATTATAATATATTATTAGATAATATATAGTATTATATGTGTGTGTGTGTGTGTGTCTCACCTATTTGTGGTTTGAGGGGTCGATTACTTGCTCCTGGCCCCGCCTCTTCGTGATTGCTATTGGTCCTCTCTCTCTTCCCTTGCCCATGAGCTTCATATACCTCGCATTAAATCTATGTTTGGTTCCGCTCCACTCGTCCACGTTACTAGGATATTACACTGCCTAAAACTACTCTAGGTACTGAAGAAATACTTCCGAACATCACTTTGATTCATCTGGTCTTCAACTACCAATCTATGACTCTTGGGTCTGTGTCCCTTCTCTGGAACATCCGTCTTTGTCCACTGGTCTATTCTGCGCAGTATTTTTTATGTCGGTATCATGTCTTCCTGACCCTCCTGTCTCAGTGTCATCTGGCCCGATTTCCCTCTACCTTTCTTCGTATGGACAATCCCGTTGCTCTGGGACTGTGTGTGTGTGTGCCGTTTGTGATTGCAGTCATATGAGTGTATAGAGGTGATGAGTGTTTTAAATACATGTTTGTGTGTGCGTGCTGGTGCGTTGTTTTGTGCTGCGGTTGAAGACATGTTACAAATGAGCGTCGTTGCATGATAAAATAAGAGGTGTTTGTGTATGTTTATTTAGCGTACAAAGATCACATTAATAGTTTCACTAATGATCTTGCACAGTAACTATGCGTAAATTATCCTGGATATACCTAAAAAGTCAGACTAAGGATATATTTTCATTGGGCGCGGCGGTTGTTTACTCACTGGTGTCGTGCGATATATAGGATTAAATTCCTAAATGAAAATAAGTAAGTGCAACACTTATTTAAGTTCTCGATGTGGTGATACCTTGGAGTCTAACATAATAACGGAAATTCATATACAGTACTCATTAAATCATTCTCATATCACTTTTGTTTGTGCCGTGATTTGTATTTTATTAGCGTTTAGGTTTTGTTGAATATTGGTGTTGTTATGTGATACTCGCCATATGTGCACTTTCTGAGTGGCCAAGACATTAGTGGCCGAAAACTGGGACGGTAAGCTTGGTGCGTTCTGGCTGTCGGTCTAGACTGTCTTGGTGGGCGGTAATTACAAGGACGCAGTTTTCTGTCCCTCTGTATATTCCACCCACCTGGACAGTCTCTACCGTTGAACCAGCTCTAATCTCAAGGCCGCGTTCTCATTCTGGCTAGGATCAGAGGAGGGTGGCTGAGCTGTACTTCGGGATACATAACCTGGGGGAAGATGTGAGGACTGGAAGATATCCTAAGGGAAGTGAGGAAGGGGAGGAGGACATCCGGGGGCCCACGGATGGATTCTGGAACACATGGACTGGGGAAAGGAAAAGCGAGAATTATTGGGGAAGTGGGGAAGGGGGAATATCTGAGGCGGACAGATGGACTCCTGGACACATGGACTGGGAAATGCGAGAATCTTGGGGAAGTGGGGAAGGGGGGAATATCTGTAGGCGGACAGATGGGACTCCTGGACACTCGGCCTGGGAAGATGGCGAATATGGTTGCTAGCAGACCTTGGGCAAAGTGTGGGAAGGGAGAACATCGGAGGGGACACGATGGACTCTGGACACATGATGGAAAAAAAGCGAGAATTACCTTGGGGAAGTGGGAAGGGGGAATATCTGAGGCGGACAGATGGAACTCCTGGACACATGGACCTGGGAAAGATGGGGATTAACTGGGTTACAAGGACAGACCTTGGGAAAGTGGGAAGGGAGAACATCTGAGTCGGGACACAGGGAATGACTCTGGACACATGGACCTGGGAAAGTGGGATACTGGTTGCTTAAGGCCAGACCTTGGGAAGTGGGGAAGGGAGAAACATCTGGGGGACACAGATGGACTCTGGACACACTTGACCTGGGAAAAAGCGAAGAGAATACCTTGGGAATGTGAGGAAAAGGGGAATATCTGAGGGGAACAGATGAACTCCTGGACACATGAACTGAGGAAAGCATCATAAAACAGTATGTGGTTGGGTGGACTTATAGACGAGCACTGGCCTCATTATGGCAAGGTTGGTAACTGAGGGACATGCTCGCAAATATAATATTGATAATAGATTTCTTATAAACACTGTCATGTAATTATTTAACATTTGCAATTTTGGGCAGCTTTAAAGGAAGTGGTTGGGGCTCGACCCGGTTTATCAATTTATTAAAAACATCCTTATACTACCATTCTAACATTGTAAGTTATTGTTTTTTTGCATTATGACAGATATTTTATAATGGAATCCTATCGTTGAGATGTTTGGGATTTGATTTCCTTCGTTTAGGAGTTATTACAGTGTCATAACTTTATTTAGGCTACCTTTATTTTCACTCTCAGAGTTGAAATTAAAAAAAACAGCGAAAAGGAATGAACAGTGTTGTAATCTGGACCTGATGAGAGTGAGAACACCAGAGATCGTCCCCACAATCTAGCTTCTGTTAACTTTGAGGGAGTGTCTCGCCGGTGAGAGATCTGATTCCCTCTTTCTTCTTTGAATTGATTTCCATCTAATCATACCCCGGCGGGATTGAACCCGCGGTCATAGAGTCTCAAAACTCCAGCCCGTCGCATTAGCCACTAGACAGTTGCCACAATACAGATTCATCCAACTAGGTATATTTCTACACCATAGGAAGGTTAGCACAGGGCACCCTGTGGACCACAAATGCAGTTTTTACAGACGAATCTCCAGCTAGCGGGGCCCGTCAACATGCTCAAGAAATCGTAATGACACGATTGCAAACCTAAACCATACCCTGTAGATGAATGTTCAGAGAACGAATGTTGATAAATTAGTCACTGTACAACTCTTGGGTTTTCTTTATTGAGGAACGTTTAGCCACACAGTGGCTGCATCAGTCCATACAAAGAGTGTATTCTTGACAGAGTTGTACTGTGTTCTAAAAATTTTTTTATCCAAACCATACCCGGCCGGGATTGAAACCGCGGTCTTTGAGTCTCAAAACTTGCATTTGTGGTCACAGTGGTGCCTGTGCTAACCTTCTATGGTGTGTAGAAATATACCTAGTTGGACGAATCTTATATGTGGCTAGCTTGGTTAGTGGCACTATACGCGCGGGGCTGGAGTTTTGAGACTCTATAACCGCGGGTTCAATCCCGGCCGGGGTATGGTTTGGTTGGAAGCGTCGTCATTACGATTTGTTGAGGTTGATTTCCTTCTGTTCATCAACCACCCAGCTCTCGCAAAACAGTTCAACAAATAACAAAGCATTTACACATGGCATTTTTAAATGTGGGTTAATGAACTGATCAAACGGAGCTCAGAGAAAACTCATGGACAATGATAAACTTTCTTCAAAAACGCATGTAACAGAATTAAGCCGACTGGAGTAGGAAAAAATCTGTGGAATTGATTATATATTTTAATATGTACCATGTACTTTGATCTTAAGCCGAACATTATATACTGAAAACAATTACTCCCAAATCAACAAAATGTTACTTGTTCCATTGATATATGACTGCTGAAAGCTACGGGAAAACAGTGACGAGGTTTGTAATGTTAAGGTGAGGCACTGCTGGAGAGATATCGTGATGGAATTGTGGATGAACCGAAATAAATGGTTGAAAAGTTAGTTTAATGGTTTATGGACCCCATGAAATTTTAGGGAAGGGTATGGTGGATGGTTGTTGTGATAGATGTTTGATTGTAAATTGATGGTTATAAATTTGAGTTGTGTCAGTGATAGTCGAAGGAGACTTGTTTCAAACTTTGATATGTGAAATATATGGGGTGATGGATGAGAGTTTTGAATATCTGATAATGTGTTGTGGTGTTGCATGTTTGTAGTGAGTTATAGTGGGGATGAACCCCCACCCAAAAACCCAACAACATTAGTTGATGATTTAGTTGATTATCAGCTGATTGAGTTAATAAATTGCTTTGTTTATTCTTTCTGACCAATGTGCATGTTAGGGACATGTTTCACATATCTGTGCTTTTCTTATGTGTTTATATTCTTTGTCGCTTTTCTTGTGTTTCGTTTTTTCCAGGTTTGATTCTTTCCCTGTAAAGTCACGTATGTCTTAGAAAACAAATATATTTTTTCATCTACTCTGCTTAGGGGAACAGTAATGAAATGTAGGTTTAAACTGAAATATGTAAAGGACCCATGAGTAACCACACACAGAAGTTATGAGGGACTCATGAGTAACCACACACAGAAGTTATGAGGGACTCATGAGTAACCACACACAGAAGTTATGAGGGACTCATGAGTAACCACACACAGAAGTTCTGAGGGACTCATGAGTAACCACACACACAAGTTCTGAGGATCTGAGTAAACCAACAAACAGAAGTTATGAGGGACTCTGAGTAACCACACACAAGTTATTGAGGGACTCTTTTGTAACCACAAATGGAAGTATGAGGGACTATGAGTAACCACACATCGAAGTATGAGGGACTCATGAGTAATCCACACATCGAAGTTAAGTTATGGTGAGTCATGAGTAACAAACTTCAGATGTTATGAGGGACTCATGAGTACTACACACAGGAAGTTATGAGGGATCTGAGTAACCAACACACATGAATTTATGGGGGAACTATGAGTAACCACAATGGAAGTTATTGAGGGACTCATGAGTTACCACACACGGCAGTTCTGAGGGACCCATGACTAACTACACACAGAAGTATGAGGACTCTTGAAGTAACCATCTCAAGGTAGTTATGAGGGACCCATGAGGTAATCTTGTAGAAGGGAAATATTATTGACCCATGATTAAAATGTAGGAGTAAATAACTAAAAGCCACAATACCGGACTGGAACATTACAACAAATAACCGCATATAGTGAGGGGATCTTATACGACGACGTTTCGGTCCGACTCGGACCGTAACATGGTTAACACTGTATATGTTAAGCCAGCAGTTCTGAGGCAGAGTAGATTTTAGTAAGCGAAACTAACAAATTTTATTAGTAGATTTTTTTAAAGAATTAAGTGGTTGGCAAAATTGTCTTGTCTTAATTACATACATATCGATGTTGTACAGAAAACACGTACTGAGCACGTTGATATGGGCAAGAACATTGAATGAACATGTTGATCACAAACAGTACATGTATAGACACACGTGAGTCGTGCTTCACTTAATGTGGATGGTTGGTAGTGGTTGTGGTTGGTTAAATGGTTGGCAGGGTGGTTGGAGTTGTGGTGGTGACTGATGGCGAGTTGTGGTATGGATGCTTTGATAATGAGTTGACTGATGGTAAGTTGGGATATGGATGGTGATGGTAAGTTGTGGTTATTTATGGTGGGTTGTAGTTATGGAATGGATGATGAGTGAGGGGTGTATTGATGTTGAGTTGTGATGACGGATGGCCGACGAGTTGAGGTAATGGTTGGTTGATGGTGAGTTGCGGTGGTGGTTTATAGTGAGTTGATTTAATGGGTGTTTTATTGTGAGATGTGGTAAGAGATGGTTGAGGATGAGTTGTAGAGATGAATAGTTGAAGATGAGTTGTGAAGATGGGTGATTGAAGATGAGTTAAAATTCTGGTAGTAAATGGTGATTTGTACTAATGGATAGTTAATGAACAATGAAATACACGAGAACAAATTATCCTGATAAAACAGTTTCGTCAGGAATTGCGTTGGTCAGCTCAGGTGTGTTGCCTAAGTTGTTCTAATGTTACATTGTGTTGTGTTGCCTAAGTTGTTCTAATGTTACATTGTGTTGTGTTGCCTAAGTTGTTCTAATGTTACATTGTGTTGTGTTGCCTAAGTTGTTCTAATGTTACATTGTGTTGTGTTGCCTAAGTTGTTCTAATGTTACATTGTGTTGTGTTGCCTAAGTTGTTCTAATGTTACATTGTGTTGTGTTGCCTAAGTTGTTCTATTGTTACATTGTGTTGTGTTGCCTAAGTTGTTCTAATGTTACATTGTGTTGTGTTGCCTAAGTTGTTCTAATGTTACATTGTGTTGTGCTTGTTGTGATCTACTTCCTTGTATCCAATTCCACTTCATCCTTATTTCCTATACCAGGTCAACCTTATATCCCATACCAGTTCATCCTTATTTTGCTTACCAGGTCATCCTTATTTTGTATGCCTTGGTTATTTTTTTGTTACTTTTTTCACCGCTTCTGCCCCAACGTGGTAGATGCTGCAAGTGTATGGAACAGGTGGTAGGTTACTTACAGTAGTAAGGAAATTTTTCTGTAGATGAAGGCTCGGGTTAAAATGTGTAAAAGAGTAAGGTTGTTTTTCAGTAAAAATAGACATTAAACAAGGATGCTTGGTGTTACCATGCTTGTTTAATTCATTCACAGATGGAGGTTGTTAAGAACTGAACGCTAGAGTGTTGTGGAGGGGTGTAGATTAAAAGACAATGAATCTAATACAAACTGGGATTGTCCAATTTGGTTTTTTCCTTGACACAGTTCGTTTGGGAGATGCCGAACAGAAGTTGCAAAAATTGGTAAAGGAATTTGGAAGAGTATGCAAAAGAAGGAAATTGAATGGTAGTTGATCATATATATGAGCAAGGTGATGAGAATATCAAAAATCTAGGTAATGAAAGAAAGTTCTGGATATATGATTCGAGGGAGAGGGTATGGAGGAAAGCAAACAAATTAAGATATCTGTGAGTGGATTTGTATGTCAATGGCTCAGCGACGAGGTGAGGACGACCACCGAAATGGACGAAGGATAGGCTGGGTGGATGCAGTGAAGCATTCCATGAGGCAAAAAAAAATGAAAAATGTACCAGTGTATACGTACAACACTGATGTAAGGGGTGTAGCTGGATTTTCACATTTGTTGAGGTGGCTGGGAGGCATGGAGATGTTATTGTTTGGGGAGTTGATGTGTGTGAATATTGTGAATAGAAATCGGAGTTGGGAGATTGACCCCCCCCCCCCCCCCCCCCCCCCCCCCCCCCCCCCCCCCCCCACCTCAAACAACACAAACCCCCCCATCAATAGGTGTGGGTTACCAGTAGTGGAAAGTAGTAGTAGTCGAGAGTGGAAGAGTGCTTGCTGGGATGGTTTTGATATTTAGCGAGGATGGAGCAAAATAGTATGATATGGAGTGACTCACACTAGTCGACAACATGAGACAAAAAATACTTTCTAATGTTCTAAATATTAAGAAATTAACATAAACACATGAGATAATATGTCAAACACAATTAAAAAGAAAATTAGATTCACTTGCCAACATAATAGTAGATGTAAAAATTCTACAAGAATCACTTATGAACGATTCAAGAAAATAAATCACAAAATAAGAGCAAAATAGGGAAAATTAAAAGTAAAATAAAATACAGCACAATAAGAAAGCAGCACCAAATTAATTACGTACATATTGACTTAGAAAATAAAAACACAGATGTACTCGCGGACTGTAATCAATAAACAGAGTACAAAAAAGCGTAGTAAAAGAAATTGACCTCAATGATTACGATAAACAGAGCTCCCTACCTGGAGTCTAACTGGAGGGATTTTACCGGGGAACAACGCCCCGGGGCCGGTCCACGGACCGCCTCCGGTGGATCAAGACCTGTCAACGAGGTATCCACGTACAAAACACGTCGGCTGATCCGGCACAGTCTTTGAGGTATCTGTCCAGCTCCTCTTGAAGCAACAGGGGTCTTCCCGATAATGCCCCTTATTGATGGTGGGAGGCCTGTGGAACAGTCTTGGGCCCCGGACACTCATTGTGTCTTCTCTTGTGTACCAGTGACGCCCCTACTTTTCAACTGGGGGTATGTTGCATCGCCTGCAGTCTTTGCTTTTGTATGGCAGTGATTGCTGTTGTGCATATTTAGGACCAGTCCATCCTGAATCTTCAGGTGTAGATTATGACATCTTTCTGCCTGCAACTCCAAGTGAGTATAAGTCAAGTGCTTGCAGGGTTCCAGTGGTTAAGGTGTTTGATGGAAATTATACGTGCAATGAAGGTTCTATGTACATTGTCTAGCTCTGCAATTTCACTGCCCAGAAATACACTCCACCTCTATGTTATCCATATACTAATAAATACCATTAATACTGAGAGTAAATCTAATAATTATAATACTAGTGTGTGTTAAAAGATTCTTTCGCACATTTATGTACTAGTTTATAACTACATTGTGTACCTAATACTTGCTTCTCAGATTGTACTGTCTTTTGTGTCTTAAAACTTATCTCTTAAAAAACTGTTGTCAGTTCCTATTGCCCCAATTACTCCTCCTGCCTATTCCTTGCTCCTACATATTTTATCTTCCTACTACTGCTAGGTGTTGTGTGTAAGATAATCGTCTGGCGCCGGGTATGTGGACAGTCAGCTGCCAGTTGACCGTAGGCGGCCTCTACCACTCAAAACTTCGCCAAACAACAGGTGATTTGTACCTTACTTCTCGTGGGGACGTTCATTCCAGATGCCTTATGTACGATGCTCGCTGTACGATGCTCGCTGTACGATGCTCGCTCTACGTGATCGCTACTTTCCGATGCTCGCCTGTACGATGCACGCTGTACGATACTCGCTGTACGATGAACTCTCGTGCACCTTCGCCCTTCTGCCTCTGGCCTCTTCAATTATTCTATTCTCATTGCCCGTTTGAGTCCTCATTTACACATTATCACTGGTATATTGTTTTACTACCTTTTATTAATTTACACTTCACTTTTGGTTAAGTACGCTTCTTATTTGTGATGAACCCAACTGTTATGGCGGCGCTTACTCTCAGGCCTACTGCTGCCACCTCTCTAGTTATATATATTTTATTTATGTATGTATATATATATTATTTCCCCTTCTGGCTAGCTTGATTCACACTGGCTGTTGTACACCGCACCTGTTTCTCGGTTTTAACCGACCCTCTCTTCATTCTTTTTTGATCTTTTGTCTTTAGTCACTTCACTTTGTTTTTTGGATATTTGTAACTGTGGCAACAAGTGCCAAAAACTAGCCTCTAACGAACTGGCACTTTGAAGTTTGTTGTATAATTTCAGGCTTTCTCTCGCCTTTCTTTATTTTTTTAACTAATATCTTTAGTTATCAACTTGTCGATTTGTTCACTGACGTTGTCACTAACACTGGTTGCTTCTAGCTGCTAAAGCACGCCCTAAAAAACTACTAAGATTCTCGGGCCTTGGCGTTGTGACATTACACTGTAGGCGTGTGTGAGTGTTTGTGTGTTGTGTGTTGTGTGTGATGTGTGTGTGTGTCCTCTCCTAGTTGTACGCTACCTAGTTGTGGCCTTCAGATCGATTCATAGCTTCCTGACCCCACCTCTTCACTGGTGGCTACGTAGGTCACTCTTGCTGAAAACAGGAGCTTTATCTTACCTCTGCTTTAAGCATATGAATGGATCTGCCTCCTCTACATCGCATTCCCCAAACTATTCCACTTATGCTACTCTGTGCTGAAGAAATATTTCTTTGAATCCGTATGATTCATCTGTGTCTTCAAACTTCCAACTGTGACCCCTTGTTACTGTGTCCCTTCTCTGGACCATTGTGTCTCTGTCACCTTGTCTATTACTCTAAGTATTTTTATGTCGTGACAATGTCCCCACATCTCTCCTTGTCCTCCAGTGTCGTCAGGTTGATTTCCCTTAACCTCTCCTCGTAGGCACATACCCCTTAGCTCTGGGGACTAGTATTGTTGCAAACCTTTGCACTTTTTCTCTAGTTTCTCTTTACGTGCCTAGGCTAGTTATGGGTTTCAAACTAGTTGCGCATACTCCAATATGGGCTACATACACAGTGTACAGGGTCCTGCACGATTCATTATTAAGATGTCGGAATTGCTGTTCTTAGGTCTGCTAGGGCGCTCATATGCTGCAGCAGTCATTTGGTGGAGTGTGTTACTCAGGTGATATGCCTGGCGTTTATTCTCACCAAAGTTCTTTTTACTTGAGTGAAGTTTTGTAGTCTCTGAACCTTAGGCTGGACTCAGTCTGCGTCTTCTTTGACCTTCCCCATCTTCATTATTTGCACTTGTGGGGTGGAATTCAGGAACCAATTGGTGGACCAGGCCTTCACCTTTCCAGATCCCTTTGTAGGTCTGCCTGGTCCTTGTCGACTGAATCCTTCTCATCAACTTCACATCATTTGGAAACAGGGACACTTCGGAGTTTATTGCTTCGATTATGTCGTTCACGAATACCAGAAACAGCAACAGTCCTAGGACTGGACCATGTGGATCCCCACTCGTCACAGGAAGCCCCCTGACACTCGCCTCGTACCATGACTCGACTGCTGTTTCCTGAACAGGTATTCCCTGATCCATTGTGTGCCTTCCTGTTATCCCTGCCTGCCTTCCTGTTTTGTTGCTCTAATCTCTTGTGTGGAACTTGACTAAACACCTGTTAGAGTTCCAAGAAAATGCAATCTACCCATCCCTCTCTCTTGTCTTACTGCTGTCACCCTGTCATAGAACTCCAGTAGGCAGTAGGTTTGTGACACAGGATTTCCTGTCCCTGAAACCATGTTCGTTGTTGTTGATAAGTTCAATTTCTTTTAGGTGTTCCACCACTCTTTCTCCTGATAATCTCTCCATGTGTTGCATACATAACGTATCAGTGACACTGGTGTATAGTTTAGTGCTTCTTGTCTGTCTCCTTTTTTAAAAATTGGGATCACATTTGCTACCTTCGATACCTCAGGTAATTTATGTTTCGATAGATGTGTTGAATATTGTTGTTAGGGGTACACATAGTGCCTCTGCACCTTATCTCAGGACCCATGGAGAGATGTTATCTGGCCCCATTTCCATTGAGGTGTCTAGCTCGCTCAGCATGCCTTTTACTTTTTCCTGGGTATATGTATTGTGTCCAACACCTGGTAGTGTACCCCACCTCTCCGTCTTTCTGGAGTCCCTTCTGTCTCCTCTGTGAACACTTCTTTGAATCTCGTGCTGAGTCCCTCAAATGCTTCTCGGTCGTTTTTTGTGATCTCTCCTTTACAATAACACAGAAGACCATTACAGTACTATAAAAAGAAGATCAATACAGTACTGTAACACGAAGACCAGACTGGAAAAAATAGCCAAGAAGACCAGTATACAACATTAACACAGAAGGCGAGTTCAGCACTATAACACAGAAGAACAGTACAGTACAATAACACAAAGACCAATAAAATACAATAACACAGAAGACCAGAACAGAACAATAACACTGAAAAGCAGTACAATGACACGGAAGACCAGAACAGTACAATAACACACAAGACCAGCACAGTACAATAACACAGAAGACCAGTACAGTACAATAACACACACGACCAGTGTAGTGCAATAACACAGAAGACCAGTATAGTACAATTACACAGAAGACCAGAACAGTACAATAATACAGCAGACCAGTACAGTACAAAAACACAGAAGACCAGAACAGTGCAATAACACACAAGACAAGTACAGAACAAAAACACACAACACTAGTACAGTACAATAACACAGAAGACCAGCGCAGTACAATAACATCGAGGACCCGTACAGTACAATAACACACAAGACGAATAGAGAACAAAACACAGAAGAGCAGTAAAGTACAATAACACAGACGACCATTACAGTACAATAATATGGAGGACCAGTACAGTACAATAACACAAAAGACCAATTCAGTACAAAAACACAGAAGAGCAGATAGGTAAAATAACAGAGGGCCAGTATAGTACAAGAATACAGGAGACCAGTTCAGTACAATAACACAGAGGACCAGTACAGTACAATAACACAGAGGGCCAGTACAGTACAATAACACAGAAGACCAGTACAGTACAGATAACACACAAGACCAAAACATTACATTAACACACATGTCGGAGTACAGTACAGTAACACAGTTTTTAAGAGGGTAGAGTACAATAACACAGAAGGACCAGACAGAAAAACACCCAAACCAACTACTATAACACACAAGACCAGTAATGTACGATTAAAACGGAAAACAAGTACAGTTACAATATCACTGAACGTACAGTACAATAACACAGGAAGACCAGTAAGTACAATAACACAGAAGAACCAGTACAGTACATAAACACAGAAGACCAGTAAAGTACAATAAACAGAAGACCTGGTTACAGTACAATACACAGAAGACTGTACAGTACAATAACACAGAAGACCTAGTACAGTACAATAAACACAGAAAGACCAGTACAGTACAATAACACAGAAGACACAGTACAGTACAATAACACAGAAGACCCGTAGTTACATGACACACATACACTACTGAACAATAGAGAAGTGACCAGTACAGTACATTAATACAGAAGAACAGTACACTACAATAACATAGTAAGACAGAGAACTGTTCAAATAACATAGAGGACAATTACAGTACCCCAAAACACACAAGGACCAATTCAGTAAAATAACAGAGAAGTGCAGTACAGTTTAATAACACACAGTACAATAAAACATAAGACCAGTACAGTACAGTAACACAAAACCAGTACAGTACAATAACTCAGAAGAGCTGTACAGTATAATGACACAGACGCCAGTTTACTACAATAATGCAGTAAGACCCCCCCAATATTTTTTTTTTATAGTACTATTACACAGAGATCGTACAGTTCAATAACTCAGAAGACAGTACAGTACAATAACAGAGAGACCTGTACAGTACAATAACACAGAAGATGAGTACGGTACAATAACACAGAAGACCAGTACAGTACAATAACACAGAAGACCAATACAGTACAATAACACAGAAGACCAGTACAGTACAATAACACAGATGACCAGTACAGTACAATGACACAGAAGAACAGTCGGCGGAATAAACACAGAAGACAGTGCATAATAATAACACACAAGATCAATTACTGATTCCAATAATTACAGAAGACAGTGCACGTAATTACACGAAGGGAGTATAGTACAAATAACACAGGAAGACCAGACAAGAACAGTAAGACAGAAGATGAGTACCGTGCAATAACACAGAAGACCAATTCAGTTAAATAACACAGAAGACCAATTCAGTTAAATAACACAAAAGACCAGTGTGCAGGAATGTGTATGATCGGTGGCTAGGGAGAATCGTACTGACAGTTGTGCTGGATAGTCGTACTGACCAAGTGGGCAGGATAGTGTATGACCAGTGAGCAGGAGAGTTCCTGCTTGCCAGTGTGCAGGAGAAGTCCTGCTGCCAGTGTGCAGGAGAGTCCTACTGACCAGTGTGCAGAGAGAGTCCTATGACCAGTGTGCAGGAGAGTCTACTGACCCAGTGTTCAGGAGAGTCTATGACCAGTGTTCAGGAGAGTCTACTGACCGTGTTCAGGAGAGTCCTACTGACCAGTGTGCAGGAGAGTCCTACTGACCAGTGTGCAGGAGAGTCCTACTGACCAGTGTGCAGGAGAGTCCTACTGACCAGTGTGCAGGAGAGTCCTACTGACCAAGTGTGCAGGAGAGCCCTACTGACCTTGTGTGTAGGAAAGTCCTACTGACCAGTGTGCAGGAGAGTCTACTGACCATTGTGCAGGAGAGTCCTATAAACCAGAGTGAGGTAAGTCCTACTGACACGTGTGCAGGAGTGGCCTACTGACCTGTGTGCAGGAGAGTCCTATGACCAGGTTCAGGAGGTACTAACTGACCCAGTGTTCAGGAGAGTCCTACTGACCAGTGTTCGGGAGAGTCTACTGACAGTGTGAAGGAGAGTTCTACTGACAGTGTGCATGAAAGTACTACTGGACCAGGTGCAGGAGGAGCCCTAACTGACCAGTGTGCAGGAAAGTCCTACTGACCAGTGTGCAGGAGAGGCCTACTGGACCATTGTGAGGGAGTGTCTATTAACCAGTGTGCAGGTAAGTCCTACTGACCAGTGTGCAGGATGAGTCCTACTGACCGTGTGCAGGAGAGTCCTACTGACCAGTGTTCAGCGGAGTCTACTGACCAGTGTTCAGGAGATTCTTACTGACAGTTGTGCAGGAGAGTCTACTGACCTGTGTGCAGGAGAGTCCTATGACCAGGGCATTAGAGTCTATGACCAGTGCGAGGAGAGTCCTACTGACCAGTGAGCAGGAGGTCCTATGACCAGTGTTTGCAGGAGAGTCCTACTGACAGTGTTTAGGAAGAGTCCTATGACCATGTGGAAGAGGAATCTTACTGACCAGTGTGCAGAAGAGTTCCTGACCAGTGTGCAGGAGAGTCTACTGTCCACGTGTGAGGAGAGTCCTTCTGGACCATGTGCAGGAGGAATCGTACTGACCAGTGGTGCAGGAGTGTCCTACTGACCTCGTGTGCAGGAAATCGTATGACCAGTGGCAGGATTGTTCGTACTGACAGTGTGCAGGATGTCGTACGAACCAGTGTGCAGGATAGTCGTACACGGCAGTGTGCTGGAGAGTCGTTTTTACTGACCAGTGTGAGGAGAGTCGTATGACCAGTTGTGCAGGAGAGTCGTAACTGCAGTGTGAAGGAGAGTCGTACTGACCAGTGTGCAGGAACGCCCTCCTACTGCCAGTGTGCAGAGGAATCTACTGACCAGTGTGTTAGAAGAGCCTATGACAGGTGTGCAGGAGAGTCTACTGACCAGGTTGATGGAGAATCCTACTGACCAGTGTGCAGGGAGAGTCCTACTGACCAAGTGTGCAGGGAGTACCTATGACCAGTGCGCAGGATAGTCCTACTGACAACGTGTGATGGAGAAATTTATGACAGTGTGAGGAGAGTCTACTTGACCCAGTGTGCAGGCGACAGTTACTGACCAGTGTGCAGAGGAAATCCTACTGACAGTGTGCAGGGAGAGTCCTACTGGACCAGTGTGCAGGAAGTCCTATGACCAGTGTGCATGCACCCCCGAGTCCTACTGACAGTGTGCAGGCAGAGTTTCCTCTGACCAGTGTGCTGGAGGTCTACTGACCAGTGTGCAGGAGAGTCCCTACTGACCAGTGTGCGGAGAGTCTACTGACCAGTGTGCAGGGAGAGTCCTACTGACCAGTGTGCAGGAGAGTCCTACTGACCAGTGTGCAGGAGAGTCCTACTGACCTGTGTGCAGGAGAGTCCTACTGGACCAGTGTGCAGGAGTGTCTACTGACCTGTGTGCAGGAGAGTCCTTACTGACCAGTGTGCACGAGAGTCCTACTGACCAGTGTGCAGGAGAGTCGTAATGACTAGTGTCAGAAGCACATAGTGTACAGAAGCACACTAGGTGGACTGAAGCACACTAGTGTACTGAAGTTACACAAGTGTACAAGAAGGTACTTAGTGTACAGAAGTACACTAGTGTACAGAAGTACACAAGTGTACAGAAGTACACTGGTGTACAAGAAGTACACTAGTGTACAGAAGTCACTAGTGTTACAGACAGTAACTAGTGTACAGGAAGCACACTAGTGTACAGAAAGTACACTAGTGTACAGAAGCACATAGTGTACAGAAGTACACAGTGTACAGAAGTGACTAGGTACAGAAGTACATAGTGTAAAGGAAGTAACTTAGTATACAGAGCACATATGTGTTACAGAAGTACACTTGTGCACGAAGTACACTAGTGTACAGAAGCACACTGTGGACAGAGTACATAGTGTATGAAGTACACTAGTGTACAGAAAGTACCACTAGTGTTTAGAAGTACACTAGTGTACAGAAGAACACTAGTGCACAGAATTACTCTAGTGTACAGAAGTAAATAGGGTAAGAAGCACATCTAGTGTACAGATATGTTATACTAGTGTACAGAAATTACACGAGTGTACGGAAGTACACTAGTGTCTTAGTAAGTACCACTAGTGTACAGAAGTACACTAGTGTACAGAAGTACACAATTTGCTACAGAAGTACACTAGTGCACAGAAGTACGCTAGTGTACAGAAGTACGCTATGTTCTGAAGTACACTAGTGTACAGAAGTACACTAGTGTACAGAAGCACACTAGTGTACAGAAGCACACTAGTGTACAGAAGCACATTAGTCACTTTTTTTTAAAATCCTGAAGAAGTTAGAGAAGTGAAAATGTTAGATACGAGAAAAACTTCCCAGTTTTTTTAACAAAGTTTGCTTGTTTGGAACTTTATCTTCCTTAAGATAATCATAAGATTTGTCTTCTTTACTTTAAACCAATAGTGCCTCAAACTAGCCCACTTTTCACATCTTTCAAAATGAATGTCGTCAGAATGCCAAAACTCAATATTCTCTCTCAGAATATTGAAATATATATAAAGTTCCTGGTTTCTCCAACATTGAGCAAGTCTGATTTTTTCTGCTCCCTACTTTTCGATTTTATATGAGAAAGCTACATAATTTTAACAACTATGAGGGAGGAGCGCATATATAAATGGGATAATTTTTTTTGTTTTTGGAAGTAATTATATAAATATATATTATATATATATAATATTATAATATTTTATATATATTATAATATATTATTAGATAATATATAGTATTATATGTGTGTGTGTGTGTGTGTCTCACCTATTTGTGGTTTGAGGGGTCGATTACTTGCTCCTGGCCCCGCCTCTTCGTGATTGCTATTGGTCCTCTCTCTCTTCCCTTGCCCATGAGCTTCATATACCTCGCATTAAATCTATGTTTGGTTCCGCTCCACTCGTCCACGTTACTAGGATATTACACTGCCTAAAACTACTCTAGGTACTGAAGAAATACTTCCGAACATCACTTTGATTCATCTGGTCTTCAACTACCAATCTATGACTCTTGGGTCTGTGTCCCTTCTCTGGAACATCCGTCTTTGTCCACTGGTCTATTCTGCGCAGTATTTTTTATGTCGGTATCATGTCTTCCTGACCCTCCTGTCTCAGTGTCATCTGGCCCGATTTCCCTCTACCTTTCTTCGTATGGACAATCCCGTTGCTCTGGGACTGTGTGTGTGTGTGCCGTTTGTGATTGCAGTCATATGAGTGTATAGAGGTGATGAGTGTTTTAAATACATGTTTGTGTGTGCGTGCTGGTGCGTTGTTTTGTGCTGCGGTTGAAGACATGTTACAAATGAGCGTCGTTGCATGATAAAATAAGAGGTGTTTGTGTATGTTTATTTAGCGTACAAAGATCACATTAATAGTTTCACTAATGATCTTGCACAGTAACTATGCGTAAATTATCCTGGATATACCTAAAAAGTCAGACTAAGGATATATTTTCATTGGGCGCGGCGGTTGTTTACTCACTGGTGTCGTGCGATATATAGGATTAAATTCCTAAATGAAAATAAGTAAGTGCAACACTTATTTAAGTTCTCGATGTGGTGATACCTTGGAGTCTAACATAATAACGGAAATTCATATACAGTACTCATTAAATCATTCTCATATCACTTTTGTTTGTGCCGTGATTTGTATTTTATTAGCGTTTAGGTTTTGTTGAATATTGGTGTTGTTATGTGATACTCGCCATATGTGCACTTTCTGAGTGGCCAAGACATTAGTGGCCGAAAACTGGGACGGTAAGCTTGGTGCGTTCTGGCTGTCGGTCTAGACTGTCTTGGTGGGCGGTAATTACAAGGACGCAGTTTTCTGTCCCTCTGTATATTCCACCCACCTGGACAGTCTCTACCGTTGAACCAGCTCTAATCTCAAGGCCGCGTTCTCATTCTGGCTAGGATCAGAGGAGGGTGGCTGAGCTAAAAAATTCTAGTGTCCTCCGTTTTGACCCTCAGGTAAACAAGGGAAAACTGGTCAGGGGCTGGACAGCAGGAACAAAGTTGCGATCAAGAAGACGAATGGAAAGTAGAAACGATGAAGAAGAAAGAGACTGCCGTGGAAACTGTTGTGGAAACATCTATACATTCTCAGTGCTCCCCGACGAATGTGAGTCGACTACGGGGAACGTCAGACGAAACGACTTTAAGGAAGGTAAGAATATTGTTGTTGTTGGGGATAGCCAAGTTAGGTATATGGATAGGGCGTTCAGCTTGAAGGACAGGAGTAGGAGACAGAGAGTTTGCTTTCCTGGGGCTGGGATGGAGGATATTGTTAGCCGTCTGGATGACATCATGAGAGGTAATGGGAGCAATCCTATTATCTGTCTCAGCGCTGGAGGCAACGATGTTGGCAGACGTAGGAGTGGAGACCTGATTAGCAGGTATAGGTCAGCAATAGAAATAATTAGGAGTAAGGGTGGGAACCCTGTCATATGTGGTATTTTGCCAAGGAGGGAAGTTGGAAATGAATGGTTGTCCAGGGCAATTGGTGTCAATTGCTGGCTGGACAAATACTGTAAGGAAAATGCGGTAACATTCATTGACAACTGGGACCTCTTCTATGGCAGAAATGACATGTATGCCAAGGATGGGGTTCACTTATCTAGGTCTGGGGTGGTAGCACTGGCAACTGCAGTGGAGGGAGCAGTTAGGACTTTAAACTAGGAATAGTTAGTGGTATGGGTTTTGGCAGGAAAACAGTGAAGTCCCAGTGTAGTAATATTACGAGTTCTAGGGGAACTAGTAATAAGCAGAACGAGGTAGATATTGAAAAGCCAGTGACTTTGGGTGATAAGGACAGTAATAGGTTTAGTAGAAAAACAGAAATGAGCAGGAAGGGTAAAGAGAAAGGAGAGTCTTTCAATGTTTATTATGCTAATTGCTGTAGTGCTAGGAATAAGATGGACGGGTGGGGTGGCATTGTATGTCCGAGATCGCTTGAACTGTTGCATAAAAACGGGTATTAAGTCTGAAGTAACACATACAGAGTCTGTTAGGATAGAATTTTCAGAGGGGCATGAAAAACTGATTTTAGGAGTGATATACCGTCCCCCAAACTTAGATAGGGACCAAGGGAGACTACTATGGGAGGAAACTGTTAAGGCCACAAGGCACGATAATGTAGTAATTCTAGGAGACTTTAACTTTAGTCATATTGATTGGAATTTCTTGACTGGGAATTTAGAATCATACGACTTCTTAGAAGTAGTTCAGGATTGTTTTTTGAAGCAGTTTGTGACAGAACCTACAAGGGGAAATAACCTGCTTGACTTAATTATGGGAAACAATGAAAACCCTTGTTAATAATTTAGAAATTTCAGAGGAATTGGGGTGGGTAGCGAAACCCCAAATCAATTACATTTAGCATTAAATGGAAATACGATAGTAGCGATAAACTCAGTAACAGTCCCAGAATTTTTGCTTAGCAGATTTCGATGGGCTTAGAGAACACTTATCATCGTTGGCTGGGTTAACAAAAAGAGCTATCATACGAAGTTTTCTGAACACTATACATGCTGCTCGAAGAAAAGTTTATCCCATATAAAGAAATTAGATCAAATAGAGAAATGACCCAAACTGGATGACTAATAGGCTCAAATATCTTACTGGGCATAAGAAATGAATTTATAGGCGTATCAAAAGAGGTGACGGGTCATCTTATGAATCAGTTTATATTGACATTAAGAGGGACATTAAAAAGGGGATAGAAAAGCTAAAAATGAGGACTAATGAAAATTAAAGTTGCTAGGGATTCTTAAAACTAACCAAATGTTTTTTCCAGGTCGATAGACAAAGTTTAGGATATTATAGGTCCCCTTAAAAATAACTAGGGCACCTTACTGACAAAGAGAATGAAATGTGCTCGATTTTAAATAATTATTTTTTGTCAGTTAAGATTTTTACACAGGAAGACCACTAACAATATTCCAGTATTTAATTTTTTATAGTGGGCTAGAAGAAGATAAATTATTGTTAAAATCACCAGTCACCAGTGAAATGGTTGTGAAGCAGATAGGCAGACTGAAGCAAAAATTAAGTCGCCGGGTCCATGATGATGGTTTTTTCAAGGGTTCTTAAGGAATGCAAAAAAATGGAAAACTCTGTGAAACCATTAATAATATTTTTAATTTATCTCTTCAAAAACAGGTGTTAGTGTTGATATGTGGAAATGGCTAATTAATTCCTATTTTTAAAAACGGGGACAGTCGTTACCGTTCAAATTACCGCCAAAATGCCTGACCTCAACTGTAGCAAATTACTGAGTCAATAAGCTGAGATTATAAGAAGCCATCTCGATAAGCATAGCTTGATTAATGATACTCAGCTGGATTCACAAGAGGCCGGTCTTGTCTAACTAATTTATTAAACTTTCCTTCAGTTAAAGCTTTTGAGGCTGTTGACCACGATAAAGATTTGATATATTTATTAGATTTTAGTAAGGCTTTTGATAGAGTCGCCACCATAGACTGTTAAAATGGCAGCTCCATGGCATTGGGGAAAAAGTGCTCTCGTGGATCGGTTCTAATGGCTCTAACTGACAGGAAGCAAGAGAGTGTCATAAATAGGTTAAATCCGAGTTTGGGATCTGTAAACAAGTGGCGATCCCAGGGATCAGTCTAGGGCCCGTTGTTTTTATAATGTATATTCAATGATCTTGTGAGGGAATTACTGTGATTATGAGCAAATTCGCGATGGACACAAAGATAGTAGGATAATTGTTGATCAAACGTAGATGGTTATGGAACTTCTGGAGGATTTAAACAAACTCTCTTCTTGGTCAGAAAGTGGCAGATGCAGTTCAATGTAGTAAATGCAAGGTTCTGAAGCTTGGGGTGCCCATAACCTAGTATTAGAAGTTAAATGATGTTTAGAATTTGCCATACAGAATTGCGAAAAAAAAGGACTTGGGGGTTATGGTGAGCAGCAATCCTTAAACCAAAGGACAGCAATTGCCTAAGCGTACGTAATAAGGCAAAATAAGATTACTGGGATTTATATCAAGAAGTGTAAGGCAAACAGAAGTCCAGAGGTCATAACTGAGCAGCTTTTTACATCATTAGTAAGGCCTCACCTAGATTATGCAGCTCAATTTGGTCTCCATATTACGAATGGACAAAAATTTCGTTTAGAAAACATTCAGCGTAGGATGATAAATTAATTATAGCATTAGAAATTTCCTTATAAAGAAAAAGATTAAAAACCCTTTTTAATTACTTCACTTTTTAGACGAAAAATGGGGAAGACCTGACAAAAGTGTATAAGTGGAAGATAGGTATTAAAAAGGTCTTGAGGTGTCTCTCCAAGAGGAACCCGCAGTAAGGGATTTAAATTAGAAAGTTTTAGATTCGAAGGACATAGAAAGTAGGGTTTTGGAAAAATAGGGGGTTGATATTGGAACAGTCTACCTATTTGGGGTTTTATTGAGGGGGATTTTGGGGTATTTTTCAAATTTAGGTTGGAAAAGACATGAGTGGGAGGGGTTGGATTTGAGTGGGACTTCACCGAGTTATATTTTGGGTTTTAGCATTGAAAAGGGGGGTTTTTGGGCAAATGTTTTGTTTAGGGGGGAAATTTTGAAAAGGGACCCTGCTTGTATGGGCCCAACAGGCCTCCCAGTGTTCCCCCCTTTCTTATGTTCTTATGTTCTAACCATGTAGGGGGGGCATATGTGGTTTACCCACAGGGACAATGGCCTAGTTTGGGGCTACTTAAACTCCTTAATTGAAGAGGGGGGGAACTGCTTGCCACAGGGGGACCCAGAAGACCGCAATTTAAAGCCTTTCCCCTTCGCTATAACTTCACCCAAAGGGTGGGAGACCATGGAGCGGGGGCAAGGGCTTTAAATTTCCGAAGACTGGGTGAAAACCTTCATCAAGAAAAACAAGGGCCCAGGGCGGGCCAACTTTTTTTTTCAGAGACTCCGTTTTGGCGACCAAAAGGGAAAAAGCGTGCAGTATTCTGGGCACCGGCCCATCGCCCGGGGCCTGGACGAAGTTTTCAAAATCTAGCTCGAGTTTTTATCATGCGTTTTACCCCTGTTGTATATTTGTCAGTGTATTTTGTCAATGTATTTGTTTTGTGTATTTTTTTCAATGTATTTGGGGCAATGTATTTTGTCCCTTTTAAAAAAATAAACTTAAAAATAGGGGGTCTAGGGGGGAAAACAATTTTCAAAAAGCTTCAGGGGAAACCCTTTAGTTTTACCTGAAACAA
>NC_069408.1:85966609-85981781 GCF_026875155.1 Cherax quadricarinatus
AGTCCGCCTCGGATATTCCCCCCCCCTTCCCCACTCCCCAAGGTGCTCCGCCTTTCCCGGATGTGTCGGGGTCCATCCTGTCCCCTCGATGTTCTCCTCCCATTCCCAGGGTTGCTTGCAACCAGTATCTCTTCTTCCCAAGAGTCCGCCTCGGATATTCCCCCCTTCCCTTCCCACTTACAGGTGCTCTCGCCTTTCCCAGGTTGATGTGTCGGGAGTCCATCCGTGTCCTCAGATGTTCTCCCTTCCCCACTTTCCAGGGTCTGCCTTAGCATCCATTATCTCTTCTTTCCCAAAAGTCGCCTCGGATATTCCTCCCCCTTTCCCCACTTCCCAAGGTGCTCTCGCTTTCCAGGTCTATGTGTCCGGGGTCCATCGTGTCCCCTCAGATTGTTCTCCTTCCCACTTTCCCAGGGTCTGCCTTAGCAAACCAGCATCTCCTTCTTTCCCAGGAGCCCCTCGGATTTCCCCCTTCCCTTCCCACTTCCCAAGGTGCTCTGCCTTCCAGGTCCATGTGTCCGGGAGTCCATCGTTGTCCCCTCAGATGTTTCCTTCCCACTTTCCAAGGTCTGCCTTAGCAACCAGTATGTCTTCTTTCCAGGAGTCCGCCTCGGATATTCCCCCCCTTCCCCACTTCCCCAAGGTGCTCTCGCCTTTCCAGGTCCATGTGTCCGGGGTCCATTCGTGTTTGCCTCAGATGTTCTCCCTTCCCACTTCCAGGGTCTGCCTTGGCAACCAGTATCTCCTTCTTTCCCGGAGTCCCGCCTCGGATTTCCCCCCCTTCCCCACTCCTCCCCAGGTGTGTCTGCCTTTCCAGGTCGATGTGTCGGGAGTCCATCGTGTCCCTCAGATGTTCTCCCTTCCCCACTTTCCCGGTCTGCCTTAGCAACAGTAATCTCGTCTTTCCCAAGAGTCCGCCTCGGATATTCCCCACTTCCCAAGGTGCCCTCGCCTTTTCCAGGTCGATGTGTCCGGAGTCCATCCGTGTCCCCTCAGATGTTCTCCCTTCCCCACTTTACCAGGGTCTGCCTTAGCAACCAGTATCTCCTTCTTTCCAGGAGTCCGCTCGATATCCCCCCCCTTCCCACTTCCCCAAGGTGCTCTCGCTTTCCCAGGTCCATTGTGTCCGGGAGTCATCCGTGTCCCCTGAGATGTTCTCCCTTCCCCACTTTCCCAGGGTCTTCCTTAGCAACCAGCTTCTTCTTTCCAGGAGCCGCCTCGGATATTCCCCTTCCTTCCCACTTCCCCAAGGTGCTCTGCCTTTCCCAGGCATGTGTCCGGGAGTCATCCGTGTCCCCTCAGATGTTCTCCTTCCCACTTTCCCAGGGTCTGCCTTAGCAACCAGTATCTCCTTCTTTCCCAGGAGTCCGCCTCGGATATTCCCCCCTTCCCTTCCCCACTTCCCCAAGGTGCTCTCGCCTTTCCCAGGTCCATGTGTCCGGGAGTCCATCCGTGTCCCCTCAGATGTTCTCCCTTCCCCACTTTCCAGGGTCTGCCTTAGCAACCAGTATCTCCTTCTTTCCCAGGAGTCCGCCTCGGATATTCCCTCCCCCCTTCCCCACTTCCCCAAGGTGCTCTCGCCTTTCCCAGGTCTATGTGTCCGGGAGTCCATCCGTGTCCCCTCAGATGTTCTCCCTTCCCCACTTTCCCAGGGTCTGCCTTAGCAACCAGTATCTCCTTCTTTCCAGGAGTCCGCCTCAGATATTCCCCCCCTTCCCCTTCCCCACTTCCCCAAGGTGCTCTCGCCTTTCCCAGGTCCATGTGTCCGGGAGTCCATCCGTGTCCCCTCAGATGTTCTCCCTTCCCCACTTTCCCAGGGTCTGCCTTAGCAACCAGTATGTCCTTCTTTCCCAGGAGTCCGCCTCGGATATTCCCCCCCTTCCCCACTTCCCCAAGGTGCTCTCGCCTTTCCCAGGTCCATGTGTCCGGGAGTCCATCCGTGTCGCCTCAGATGTTCTCCCTTCCCCACTTTCCCAGGGTCTGCCTTGGCAACCAGTATCTCCTTCTTTCCCAGGAGTCCGCCTCGGATATTCCCCCCCCCTTCCCCACTTCCCCAAGGTGCTCTCGCCTTTCCCAGGTCGATGTGTCCGGGAGTCCATCCGTGTCCCCTCAGATGTTCTCCCTTCCCCACTTTCCCAGGGTCTGCCTTAGCAACCAGTATCTCCTTCTTTCCCAAGAGTCCGCCTCGGATATTCCCCCCACTTCCCCAAGGTGCCCTCGCCTTTCCCAGGTCGATGTGTCCGGGAGTCCATCCGTGTCCCCTCAGATGTTCTCCCTTCCCCACTTTCCCAGGGTCTGCCTTAGCAACCAGTATCTCCTTCTTTCCCAGGAGTCCGCCTCAGATATTCCCCCCCCACTTCCCCACTTCCCCAAGGTGCTCTCGTCTTTCCCAGGTCCATGTGTCCGGGAGTCCATCCGTGTCCCCTCAGATGTTCTCCCTTCCCCACTTTCCCAGGGTCTGCCTTAGCAACCAGCATCTCCTTCTTTCCCAGGAGCCCGCCTCGGATATTCCCCCCTTCCCTTCCCCACTTCCCCAAGGTGCTCTCGCCTTTCCCAGGTCCCCTGTGTCCAGGGTCCATCCGTGTCCCCCCAGATTTTTCCCTTCCCCACTTACCCCGGGTCTGCCTTAGCAACAGTATCTCCTTCTTTCCCCGGAGTCGCCTCAGATATTCCCCCCTCCCCCTTTCCCACTTCCCGAAGGTTTCTCTCGCCTTTTCCCAGGTCCATGTGTCCAGGAGTCCATCCGTGTCCCCTCAGATGTTCTCCCTTCTCCACTTTCCCAGGGTCTGCCTTAGCAACCAGTATCTCCTTCTTTCCCAGGAGTCCGCCTCAGATATTCCCCCCCCTCCCCTTCCCCCAAAGGGGCTTTCGCCTTTCCAGGTTTCCATGTGTCCAGGAGTCCATTGTGTCCCCTCAGATGTTCTCCCTTCCCCACTTTCTCAGGGTCTGCCTTAGCAACCAGTATCTCCTTGTTTCCCAGGTCCATGAGTCCAGAAGTCCATCTGTCCGCCTCAGATGTTCCCCCTTCCTCACTTCCCCAAGGTATCCTTGCCTTTCCCAGGTCCATGTGTCCAGGAGTCCATCCGTGTCCCCCCAGATGTTCTCCCTTCCCCAAATTTCCCATTGTCTTCCCTTTGCAACCAGTATCTCCTTTCGTTCCTAGGAGTCCCCTCAGATATTCCCCCCTTCCCTTAACACAGAAGACCAGTATAGTACAATAACACAGAAGACCAGAACAGTAAAAATAACACAAAAAAAAAAGTATGGTACGATAACTCGAAAACCTGTTACAGTACAATAACACTATAGACAAGTACGGTCTAATAACATATTGGACCAGTACAGTCCAATAATTGACAAGGGGCCAAAAACAGTACAATAACACAAAAACAGCTCTACTTTATAATTAACACAGGGCCAGTATAGTACAAAACGCAGAGGACTAGTACAGTACAATAACACGAAGACCAGTGCAGTACAATAACACAGAAGACCAGTGCAGTACAAAACACAGAAGACCATTGCAGTACAATAACACAGAAGACCAGTGCAGTACAATAAAAACAGATGACCAGTACAGTACAATAACACAATCAATACAGTAAAATAACACAGAGCCAGTACAGTACAATAACACAGAAAACCAGTACAGTAAAATAACCAGAGGACCATTACAGTACAATAAACACACAAAAACCAAAACATTTACAATAACACACAAGACCAATGCATACAATAACACAGAAGACCAGTGCATTTACAATAACACAGAAGACCAGTGCAGTACAATAACACAGAAAGACCAGTACAGTACAATAACACAGAAGACCAGTACAGTAAAATAACACAGAGGACCATTACAGTACAATAACACACAAAACCAAAACAGTACAATAACACACAAGACCAATGCAGTACAATAACACAGAAGACCAGTGAAGTACAATAACACAGAAGACCAGTACAGTACAATAACGCACAAGAGCAATTCAATACAATAACTCAGAAGAGCTGTACAGTATAATAACACACACTGCCAGTATAGTACAATAACACAAAAGACCAATGAAGAACAATAACACAGAGAACTTGTACATTACAATAACACAGAAGGCCAGTACTGTACAATAACACAGAAGACCAGAATAGTACATTAACACACAAGGCCAGTACAGTACAACAACACAGAAGAACAGTACAGTACAATAACACAGAAGACCAGTACAGTACAATAACACACAAGACCAGTACTGTACGATAAAACGGAAGACAAGTACAGTACAATAACACAGACGACCAGTACAGTACAATAACACAGACGACCAGTACATTCCAATAGCACACAAGACGAGATCAGTACAATAACACAGAAGACCAGTACAGTACAATGACACACATGACCACTACTGAACAATAAGACAGATGACCAGTACAGTACAATAATACAGAAGACCAGTACACTACAATAACAGAGAAGACCAGAACAGTTCAATAACATAGAGGACAATTACAGTACAAAAACACACAAGACCAATGCAGTAAAATAACAGAGAAGAGCTGTACAGTTTAATAACACACAGTACAATAAAACATAAGACCAGTACAGTACAGTAACACAAAACCAGTACAGTACAGTACAATATCTCAGAAGAGCTGTACAGTATAATGACACAGAAGACCAGTACAGTACAATAACACGAAGACCAGTACATTTCAAAAAACAGAAGACCAGTACAGTACAGTAACACAGAAGACCAGTACAGTACAATAACACAGAAGACCAGTACAGTACAATAACACAGATGACCAGTACAGTACAATGACACAGAAGATCAGTCGGGGAAATAACACAGAAGACCAGTGCAGAATAATAACACACAAGATCAATACAGATCAATAATACAGAAGACCAGTGCACTGTAATTACACACAAGGGCAGTATAGTACAAATAACACAGAAGACCAGAACAGTACAGTAAGACAGAAGATGAGTACAGTGCAATAACACAGAAGACCAATTCAGTTAAATAACACAAAAGACCAGTGTGCAGGAATGTCGTACTGATCCGTGTGCAGGAGAGTCGTACTGATCATTGTGAAGGAGAGTCGTACTGACGAGTGTGCAAGAGAGTCGTACTGACCAGTGTGCAGGATAGTCAAACTGACCAGTGTGCGGATAGTCGTATGACCAGTGTGCAGGATAGTCTTTACTGCCAGTGTGCAGGATAGCCCGTATCTGACCAGTGTGCAGGAGAGTCGTACTGATCAGTGTGAAGGAGAGTCGTACTGACGAGTGTGAAGGAGAGTCGTACTGACCAGTGTGCAGGAGAGTCGTACTGATCAGTGTGAAGGAGAGTCGTAGTGACCAGTGTGCAGGATGTGTACTGACCAGTGTGCAGGATAGTCGTACTGACCAGTGTGCAGGAGAGTCCTACTGACCAGTGTGCAGGAGAGTCCTACTGACCAGTGTGCAGGAGAGTCCTACTGACCAGTGTGCAGGAGAGTTCCTACTGACCAGTTTTTCAGGGAGTTCTACTGCCCAGTGTTCAGGAGAGTCCTACTGACCAGTGTGCAGGAGAGTCCTACTGACCAGTGTGCAGGAGAGTTCTACTGACCAGTGTTCAGGAGAGTCCTACTGACCGTGTGCAGGAGAGTCCTACTGACCAGTGTCAGGAGAGTTCTACTGACCATGTTCAGGAGAGTCTTACTGACCAGTGTGCAGGAGAGTCCTAATGACCAGTGTGCAGGAGAGCCCTACTGACCAGTTGTGCAGGAAATTTCCTACTGACCAGTGTGCAGGGAGTCCTACTGACCATTGTGCAGGAGAGTCCTATTAACCAGGGGTGCGGGTTTAAATCTACCGACCAGTGTGCAGGAGGAGGTCCTACTGACCAGTGTGCAGGAGAGTTCCTACTGACCAGTGTGCAGGAGAGTCCTACTGACCAGTGTGTGCAGGAGAGTCCTACTGACCAGTGTGCAGATAAGTCCTACTGACCAGTGCGCAGGAGAGTCCTACGGGACCAGTGCGCGGGGAGAGTCCTACTGACCAGTGTGCAGGAGAGTCCTACTGACCAGTGTTTAGAAGAGTCCTATGACCAGTGTGCAGAGGAATTCCTACTGACCCAGTGTGCAGAAGAGTCCTACTGACCAGTGGCAGAAGAGTCCTGACCAGTGTGCAGGAGAGTCCTACTGACCAGTGTGCAGGGGGAATCGTACTGACAGTGTGCAGGGAGTCCTACTGACCAGTGTGCAGGAGAATCGTACTGACCAGTGTGAGGATAGTGTACTGACCAGTGTGCAGGATAGTCGTATGCCCAGTGTGCAGGATAGTCGTACGGCCAGTGTGCAGGAGAGGTCGTACTGACCAGTGTGCAGGAGAGTCGTACTGACCAGTGTGCAGGAGAGTCCTACTGCCCAGTGTGAGGAGAGTCCTATGACCAGTGTGCAGGAGAGTTCTACTGACCAGTGTTCAGGAGAATCTACTGACCAGTGTGCAGGAGAGCCCTACTGACCAGTGTGCAGGAGAGTCCTATGACCAGTGTGAAAAAAGGGTCCTACTGACCAGTGTGAGGAGAGCCCTACTGACCAGTGTGCAGAGGAATCCTACTGACCAGTGTGCAGAAAGCCCTATGACCAGTGTGCAGGAGGTCCTACTGACCAGTGTGCAGGAGAGTCCTACTGACCAGTGTGCAGGAGAATCGTATGACCCGTGTGCAGGAGAGTCCTACTGACCAGTGTGCAGGAGAATCGTACTGACCAGTGTGCAGGATAGTCGTACTGACCAGTGTGCAGGATAGTCGTACTGACCAGTGTGCAGGATAGTCGTACTGGCCAGTGTGCAGGAGAGTCGTACTGACCAGTGTGCAGGAGAGTCGTACTGACCAGTGTGCAGGAGAGTCCTACTGACCAGTGTGCAGGAGAGTCGTACTGACCAGTGTGCAGGAGAGTTCTACTGACCAGTGTTCAGGAGAATCCTACTGACCAGTGTGCAGGAGAGTCCTACTGACCAGTGTGCAGAAGAGTCCTACTGACCAGTGTGCAGGAGAGCCCTACTGACCAGTGTGCAGAGGAATCCTACTGACCAGTGTGTAGAAGAGCCCTACTGACCAGTGTGCAGGAGAGTCCTACTGACCAGTGTGATGGAGAATCCTACTGACCAGTGTGCAGGAGAGTCCTACTGACCAGTGTGCAGGAGAGTCCTACTGACCAGTGTGCAGGAGAGTCCTACTGACCAGTGCGCAGGATAGTCCTACTGACAAGTGTGATGGAGAATCCTACTGACCAGTGTGCAGGAGAGTCCTACTGACCAGTGTGCAGGAGAGTCCTACTGACCAGTGTGCAGAGGAATCCTACTGACCAGTGTGTAGAAGAGTCCTACTGACCAGTGTGCAGGAGAGTCCTACTGACCAGTGTGCAGGAGAGTCCTACTGACCAGTGTGCAGGAGAGTCCTACTGACCAGTGTGCAGGAGAGTCCTACTGACCAGTGTGCAGGAGAGTCCTACTGACCAGTGTGCAAGAGAGTCCTACTGACCAGTGTGCAGGAGAGTCGTACTGACTAGTGTACAGAAGCACACTAGTGTACAGAAGCACACTAGTGTACAGAAGCACACTAGTGTACAGAAGCACACTAGTGTACAGAAGCACACTAGTGTACAGAAGCACACTAGTGTACAGAAGCACACTAGTGTACAGAAGTACACTAGTGTACAGAAGCACACTAGTGTACAGAAGCACATAGTGTACAGAAGCACTAGTATACAGAGCACACTAGTGTACAGAAGCACACTAGTGTACAGAAGCACACTAGTGTACAGAAGCACACTAGTGTACAGAAGCACACTAGTGTACAGAAGCACACTAGTGTACAGAAGCACACTAGTGTACAGAAGCACACTAGTGTACAGAAGCACACTAGTGTACAGAAGCACACTAGTGCACAGAAGTACACTAGTGTACAGAAGTACACTAGTGTATAGAAGTACACTAGTGTACAGAAGTACACTAGTGCACAGAAGTACACTAGTGTACAGAAGCACACTAGTGTACAGAAGTACACTAGTGTACAGAAGTACACTAGTGTACAGAAGTATACTAAGTGTACAGAAGCACATTAGGTACAGAAGTACACTAGGGGTACAGAAAAAACACTAGTGTACAGAAGAAACATAGTGTACAGAAGTACCACTAGTGTACAGAAGTACACTAGTGTACAGAAGCACCACTATTGTACAAAAAGCACATAGTGTAAGAAGCACACTAGTGTACAGAAGCACACTAGTGTACAGAAGCACACTAGTGTACAGAAGCACACTAGTCACACATAAACCTGAAGAAGTTAGAGAAGTGAAAATGTTAGATACGAGAAAAACTTCCCAGTTTTTTTAACAAAGTTTGTAGTTAAACTTTATCTTCATAAGATAATCCATAAGATGTCTTCTTTACTTTACCCAAAAGTGCCTCAAACTAGCCCACTTTTTCCCCCTTTCAAAATGAATGTCTTCAGAATGCCAAAACTCAATATTCTCTCTCAGAATATTGAAACATATATAAAGTTCCTGGTTTCTCCAACATTGAGCAAGTCTGATTTTTTTCTGCCCCCAACTTTTCGATTTTATATTGAGAAAACAAACAATTTTAACAACCATGAGGGAGAGCGCATATATGAAATTTTTTACATTTTTTTTGTTTTTGGAATTAATATTATAATTATATATATATTTTTTTATATCTATATAAATATTTATATATATTATTATATTTATATATGTGTGTGTGTGTTGTGTGTTGTGCGCCCTGTCTGTGTCTGTGTGGCAAAGGCGAACATGTGTGTGTGTGTGTGTGTGTGGTGTACTTTACCTATTTGTACTCACCTATTTGTGGTTGCGGGGTCGATTCATAGCTCCTGGCCCCGCCTCTTCGCTGATTTGCTACTAGGTCCTCTCTCTCTCCCTGCCCCATGGCTTCATCATTTCCTCGCCTTAAAGCATTTTTATGGTTCCGCCCCCACTACGTCACTTTCTAGGATATTCCCCTGCCTATCTTTCTCTATGACTGAAGAAATACTTCCTAACATCACTTTGATTCATCTGAGTCTTCAACTTCCAATTGTGACCTCTTGTGTCTGTGTCCCATCTCTGGAACATCCCGTCTTTGTCCACCTTGTCTATTCTTCGCAGTATTTTATATGTCGTTATCATGTCTCCCCTGACCCTCCTGTCCTCCAGTGTCATCAGGCCCATTTCCCTCAAACCTTCTTTTTCGTTTGGACAATCCCCCTAGCTTGGGACTGTGTGCGCGCGCTTGTGATTGCATTCATATTAGTGTAAGAGGTGATGAGTGTTTTTAAATACATGTTTGTGTGTGCGTGCAGTTGCGTTGTTTTGTGCTGCCGTTGAAGAAATGTACAAATGAGCGTGAAAATAAGAGTGTGTGTATGTTTATTTAGGTACAAATATACATAAATAGTTACACAAATGATCATGCAAAGTAACATATGTGTAAATTACCCAGGATAGCCTGAAAAGTCAGACAAAGTGATATATTTCCATTGTGCGTGGCGCTTGTAACTCACTGCGCGTCTTGCAGATATATAGGATAAATTCCTAAATGAAAATAAGAAGTTCAACACTTATTAAAGTTCTCGTGAAGGTGAACCAACAGACTAACAAACGAGCATTCATAAACACACACAAAAACATTCACAAACACATTTAAACTGCTTAATAAGTAAAAAATCTTATATTTAATGTAGAAAAAATGTATAATATAAATAGAACTCCCAAAATTTCACTGAGTGGCCAGACCTTGGTGGCCGAACTGGACGGTAGCTTGGCTGCGTCTGGCTGACCTACGGTCTAGACTGTCTTGGTGGGTGTAACTACAGGACGCAGTTTCCTGTGTGTCCCCTCCTGTAATTCCACCTACCTGGACAGTCTCTACCGTAGACCAGCTAAAAAAGGCCTCGTTCTCATTGGCTAGATCAAAGGAGGTGGCTGAGCTGACTTCGGGATAAATAACCTGGGGAAGGCTGAGACTGTGAAAAATATCCTAAGGGAAGTGAGGAAGGGGAGACATCGGGGGCCCACGGATGGATTCCTGGAAAACTTGGACCTAGGAAAAAATGAGAATACCTTGGGGAAGTAGGGAAGGGGGAATATCTGAGGCGGACAGATGGATCTGGACACTTGGACCTGGGAAAAGCCCAGAATACCTTGATGCCCTGACCCTGAGTTTCATCAAAAACGTTCATTATGCTCTCTACTAAACGACTCCTAAGTTCCCCCATAATCCTTCCACTCCCTCCCTACCCCCCCCCCCGCATAACAATCATTCAACTGACCCTCTAAATAATTCTGCAATCCAAACCTCCAGCGTGCCCGTTCCCCCGCCCTCTTCCTAAAAAAAATTTTACAATTTTCACCTTTGCCTGCAACTCCCACCAATCTAGCAAATCCACCTCCTCATCCCTAGCCTCCCAAAAGCCTTTCCACCATGACTGAAAAGGGCCGACCTTGATCCTCCTCCTGTAAAAGCCTCACATTTAATTTCCAATAGCTCTGATATATTCTCGGAATACCATCCACCCTAAGGTCAGCCAACACTGCTCTGTGGTCTGATAAACCCACGTCTTACTGTTCTAACTCTCTCCACTCCTATCCCTGCCTCACATAAATCCTATCCAACCTTGCCTCATAACACTCCCTGTACATAGGTATGCTCAACCTGATACCCCCCCCCTGCCAACCACATCTACCACCCCGACATCGCACAAAGCATTCCTTAAGACACCCAACACGCACCCCGCCCCCCTAGGTACTACGTCTACATGCCTAATCACACAATTCCAATCACCTCCAATTATCGCTATGGCAGGTAAACCCCTGAGATAATATAACAAAACGTCACGAACAAAATCTGATTTTATCCTTACGTTACCAATCGCAGGCATATAAACTCCCACAAAACATACCCTACTTCTCCCCCACCACCCATCCACCCGAACAACCTCCCCCCACCCCCCTCCTCCCACCCCATGACTCGCAATGGACTGGTCTCCTTTACTAAAACAGCCACTCCGCCCTTTAAAAGCGTTGCCATGCTTACAAACAACTTATATCCTCTCAATCTCAACTCACTACCTGACTTATAGTTATGCTCCTGTAGGAAACAAACATCAACGTCGTACCTTTTGAGGAACCACTCCAACCACACCCTTTTTACCTCAGTTTTTAGGCCATTAGCATTTATCGTTACACACCTGAATGGTCAAGGAGAGGCGGCTTAACCTCTGTGCCGCTGTGGCTTGCTCACACTTCCCTTCAAGCTGCTCACACTTTCCTTATTACTCTTTTTAATAGGACCCCCTACCCCCCCTTGTCTCTCCCCCGATTTTCCCTGTACTCCCCCCCTGTAGGGGATTTGCGGACCACCTCTGCCCATGCCTTCTTACCTGGTCTTTGCCCAGGTGTTAAAACATCATCTAATTCAGTCAACCCCACTGGCCTCTTCCTAGAGCTGCCTCCCAAAGCCACCTCTTCCTCAGGTACATCCTCCCTGTGTACCTCTGCCACTACAAGTGTATCCTTTCCAGTATTCCCTGCTACTTCCGACTTCTCACTCAGCCCTTGCAATTGCTGCTTTTCACTGGTCCGTCCATCCATGTCCTCTCCTACCAAGGCCTCCTCCAAGAATTCCTGGAGCACTGACTCCAAGGACACCTCCTGTGTCGACTCCACCACTTCCTCCACCACCACAGACGTTGGAGTAGGATCTCCCTCCTCCACCGGGAGTGTGACACACGTCCCATCAGTTCACCCTCCTTCTCCACCTCCTCACTCCATAGAGTAGTCCCAGTCTTCGCCGCCGCCACCACATCGTTTGCTGTACGTCCTCCACCGGGGCTAACACCCCCGTGGCAATTCTACGTGCACATTGTGCCGCCATATGGTCATAAGAGCCGCAAAGACGACACGTTCTCCTTTGCCCCACATACGACACATATACCTGATTTCTGGTGCCTGACAACATGACATACGAAGGTATAGGCATCTTTAAGGTCATCTTGATGTTGTATGACACTTCGGGAGACCCTCATATGGTCCATCCCTCCATACCCCACCTCTGGCTTCATGAATGACTCCATACTTGCGAAAAAGTTCCTCTATACCAACTGTTGCCTCGAAGGTACATTCCTCACTGTACCCACGTGTAGTAAGTAGATACGTCATGCATGCACACATCAATCGTCGAGTTGAGGCACATTCGTCGTTCCTGGTACTCCCCCAACCACACTGCTGTAGTATCTAGTCCTCAGGAACTTCACAAATACTTTTTCATCCCATTAAGGGCCACACCATACAGTTCCTCGTTAGGGATACCATATAAATCCTAATAATTGCAGGTAGAACGATGTTCATCGTAGCAGGGCTCAGAGAACCCCTCAACAGCTCAATGCAAACTGTGTTAATCCTCCTGCCGGTTTTATCCGCCATTTCTGAACAGTGAAAAACTGCGCAGAAACCAGGTGTAATGGGGCTACTGCGCAGTGCTTTCCACTCACCCCGAAGCGAAGAGGACAAATGATATATATATATATATATATATTATATTATATATATATATATATATATATTTATATTTATATATATATTATATTTATATATATATATATATATATATATATATATATATATATAGGTGTTTGAAAATGATGGACCCAGTTTCAAAGCAGTATATACGGGAAAATTTGTATCCATCAATTTCAAACCCTGTATAATGTGTGTGTGTGTGTGGTGTACTAACCTATTTGTGGTTGCAGGAGTCGTGTGTGTGCGTGCATGCATACGTACACTTATTAATGCATGCATATGTTTATAATTTATTAGAGTCTTTAGACGGCCTTGCAGTGTTCCTTGTGCAAACATTAAGGTAGAGGGAGATGCACTTGAAATCCGTTCATATCTTCCTCAAATCACACAACAAACGAATATATAAAGTCAGGTTTAAAGAATATCGATTACTCAAGGGGTTTTAAGTCTGGATGTTGTCTGTTTGCCAGGATTCAGGAGCAGGTTAATACATAAAATATGAAATTAAATTTAAACCCCTTTTAAATTTTTATATAGTGAGAGACATAAACTTATCCTTTTTGTTGTCTGATTAATGATATTCATATATCTTTGGTGTGTCTGACACACTGTGTCGGGAGTTTACTCTCTTTAATCGCGAATCTTCAGTAACAGCTTTGGAGTGTGCATCTGTTCAGAACAAATTTTGGAGTTCCAATATTTTTCAGGAACTGCTTCGCAGCCATGAATCTGTTCATGTATAAAACTTCGAAGCTTTGAATCTGCTCATAACATTTTCGGAGCTTTGAATCTGTTCAAGTACAATTCGAGGTTTGAATCTCCCCTTTAACAGTTAGGAACTCTGAATCTTCAATAACAGCTTCGGAACTCCTAATCTGTTCAGGAACAATTTAGAGCTCCCAAAATTTACTCTGGCATTTATTGCCTTTATGTAGATACACAGCCGATAGTAGATAAATAATACTCAATCACATATGTATAAAACTTGGATATCTTTTTTGTGGAGACATTTACATAATAACGATACCCAAGTTTTGCAAAAAGTTATTACTCATTTATCCAGAAAGAGCTTCGGAGCTCGAATCGAAATATTTCAGACCCCCATTTGCTCAGTAAGTCCCAGGGACAAATAGTCTGCATTTACTGTCTTCATGCACAGTTATTTTAAGTAAACAGAATTACGTACGAAGGTGCATGGTTGACGATCACCGGGGGATATACTGTATATCACAGTGTGTATATATAGTGAGTCTAATTTTTTGGTTTTAAATTTGATATAATCCTTAATGAGCTTGGTGGTGTTTTGATGGGCTTGACACATAACCAACAAACATACAAATAAATGTTAGTCACTTTTTAAATTTAGCAACCAAAATAGTATAGATGCATGTTTGATGTAAACTTGTTTATGTACAGATGTTTGTAGATGGAAAAAAAATGTTTGTTTGACGAAAAATTTATCGTAGACGAAGTGTTTATAAGCGAAATGGATCAAAAATGTACTTTATTTCCCTTTTTGCTTTTATGAAGTTCTATAAAGTGTGTTGGATAATAAATATATTAAATACTTTGGTGCTTATAATGCTTGTCAGGAATCAGGACAAGTGTTTCCTGACGCAGGTCTAGTCATATGATCACCGCAGTTGGAGCTTTTGGTCATCTGGTCGAGGCCTCCCGCTGGCTTACTGGTTCACCCCTTTTTAAAATTATAGTTGTAATTATTAACCTTTTTTTATAAGTACTTAGAGCGAAGTGCTTGTTTAATATAACCTAACTTATTTAAGTAAGATAATGCTAAATTTTTTTAAGTGCTCCTCGGGTTTAAATTAGGTTTATTGAATTGGTTTTTCTTACTAACAGTATTAAAACAGAACTTCCTTCCCGTTGGTTTATAATATAGCCGAGACGTTTGTATAAACCCCTTTAAAAAATAAGAATTTTCCCAAATTTTTATGACAGTCATGTTGCCTATTATCACCCAATAATTTCTACCGGAAATTATTTTTCCCATGCACAAGTAATAAGGTTGTTTTTAAATATATAAAGTGAAGTGTCTTGTGTGACGGCGGGATCTTCATGAAAGACCGCGAGATGTTTGTAGACCCAGCTGGTGCAAAACCTGGGCCCCCGCACCACCTGGGTCCAAGGACCACCTGGGCCCTAGCACCCCTTGGTCTAAGGACCACCTGGGCTCCGCACCACCTTGGTCTAAGGACCACCTGGGCCCCGCAACCCCTGGGCCCCAGTGCCCCCTGGGCCCCAGCACCACCTGGGCCCCCCGTGCCCCCTTGGCCCCAGCACCACCTGGGCCACAGTATCACCCGGGCCCCAGCACCACCTGGGCACCAGAATCAACCTGGGGGACCAGAATCACCTGGGCCCAGCACCACCTTCGTCCCAGCACCACCTGGGTCCATCACCACCTGCCTTCTACCACCACAGAAAGGTGAATTTCATTTTAGTGTGGAAGGGAATTTTCTCCACTACATCCTGGAATTATTTTGCAAAATGTTTGTAAATTTTTTTTTTTAGATAAAATTTTCCACACTGCTTGTGCAATTGAGGTATTTATTTCCCGGGCCAG
>NC_069408.1:85982281-86042281 GCF_026875155.1 Cherax quadricarinatus
AAAAATTACAAAACACACAAGACGAGTTTGACAGTAACACAATTTGGGCCAGCACCGTACAATAATTTTCAGAAGACAATTCAGTACAATAAAAACAAAAGACCAGAAAAAGTAAAATAACACAAAAAAAAACCGCATGGTTTTTTAACTCGGAAGGCCTGTTTCAGTACAATGACAAAAAATGAACAGTCAGTAAAAAAACACACCGGGGCCAGTACGTACCCAAAACAAGAAGACCAGTACAGTTCCCTAAAAATGGGGAAAAATTTTCAGTACCAAAAACAAGAAGACAGACAATACAAAAACAAGGAAACAATACAGTAAAAGTAACACAGAAGACCCCGACAGGAAAATAGCACGAAGAAACCCGTTAGAAAAATTAACACAGAAAGGGGGACAGGCACTATAACCCGCAAGACTAGAGGGAGGACAATAAAAAACTCAAGACCAGAAAAGAAAAAAAAACCCTGAAAAACCAGCACCCCTACAATAGCACAGAAAAAACCAGTACAGTTCCAAAATAGGGACAAAATTTCAGTTTCAATAAAACAGAAAACCAGTAAAAGTACAATTTAAAAAGAAGGGCAAGTACATTAATAAAACCCCAAAACCAATTCAGTTCAATTTTTACAGAAGGCTGTTTTCCGGGGTAATTAAAACCAAGGCGTATAGTACAAAAAAAACACAGAAGCCGTATAGTTCAAACAAAAGAAAAACCTGTACGTAAATAAAACCCCAAAAAACCAGAAACAGTTTTAAAAAAACACAAAAAACAGTTTGGTACGATAACTCGGAAAACCTGTAGGTACAATAACATATAGACAAGTAAGGTCTAAAAAAACATATTTGGGCCCGGTTTCAGTACAATAATTTACAAGGCCCCAAAAAAAGTACAATAACACAGAAAAAGCTTACAGTATAAAACACCAAAAGGGGCCCGTATAGTACAATAACGCAGAGGCCCGTACAGTACAATAACACAGAAGCCCGTGCAGTACAAAACACAGAAGACCAGTGAAGTACAATAAAACAGAAGGGCCAGTGCAGTAAAAATAACCAGAAGACCGTGCAGAAAAATAACACAGAAGACCAGTACAGTTTCAATTTAAAACAGACAATCCAAAACCCGTAAAATAAACAGAAAACCAGTTCAGTACCCAAAAAACAGAAGGCCAGTCAGTTTTAAAAAAACCCCAGAGGAAACCCTTACAGTACATAACACAAAAAACCAAAACCCGTTCCAAAAACACACAAGACCAATGCAAATACAATTTAAAACAGAAGACCCGTTACCCGTACAATAATAAGGAACCATAATTTCAAGAACATAAAAAACCAATACAGTACAATAAAAACCCGAAAACCCCGGAAAAAGTACAATAACACGGAGGGACCAGTACAGTACAATAACACGAAGACCGGAACATACAATAAACACGGGGACCAAAAAAGAGTACAAAAAACAAGAAAACCCAAAACAGTACAATAAACCAAGAACAGAACATTACAAATATACACCCAAAAAAAGAACAGTAAAAATAAACAGGAGAACAGTACAGTCCCCCTAACACAGAAGACCGTACAAAACCCAAAAACATATAAGATTTTAATAAGGTACAATAACAAAAGAAGACCCGGGAAAAATGCAATAACACAGAGGGCTAGGGAGTAAATGACAGAGAAAACCACAAGAACAATAACACAGAAGGGGGCCCGTACCGAAAATAAAAAAACACAAGGCCAGTGCAGTACAATTTACACACAAGACCCAAAACCCGTACAATAAAACTCAAGACAAAATAAGTACAATAAAATTTGGGGGACGTACATACAATTTAAAAAAAAAAAGACCGAAGAATAGAAAAAACACACAATGCCCGTACAGTGCAATAAAAGCAGGACCAAACACAGTAAATAACCACACGAGATGTGGAGCACAATTAAAAACAGGGGTCAGTACAGAAAAAATAACCAGAAGACCCAAAACAGTTTCAAAAACCCGTACAGTGCAATTAAAAAACAAAAAAGTATAGTACAATAAAACAGAAGAAAACGTACAATATTAACGCAGAAAAACCAGACCCGTTTCAGAGGGGGTAAACAGAACAGGAGGAAAAGGGATAAAAAACACAGAAGTCCAATTTCAAATAGAAAAAACACACAATACCGACAGTGCAATAACACACAAAAAAAAAGAACAGTACAAAAAAAAACAGCAGACCCTACAGAAAATAAAAGCAGAAAAACCCCGTACAGTAAAACCCACATTTCAATTTAAAAAAAAAAAACCCGTTTTAGTACAATAAAAGAGAAGACCAGGGACAGTGTAATAACGGAAGAAGAACAGTACATTACAAAAACACAGAAGATCAGTACAGTATAATGATACTGAAGAGCAGAACAGTACAATAACACAGAAATCCAGGAACAATTTAATAACACGGAAGACCAATACAGTGCAATAACACACTAGACCAGTACAATACAATAACACAGAAAACCAGCACAGTACAATAACACAGAAGAGCAGTAAAGTACAATAACACAGAAGACCAGTTTAGTACAAAAACACAGAAGAGCAGATCGGTAAAGTAACAGAGGGCCAGTATAGTACAAGAACACAGGAGACCAGTACAGTGCAATAACACAGAGGACCAATAAAGTACGATAACACAGAAGAATGGCACAGTACAATAACATATATGACGAGTACAGTACAATAACACAGAAGACCAGTACAGTATAATTACATTCAAGATCAATACAGTACAATAACACAAAAGAGCAGTACGGTATGATAAAGCGGAGACCTGTACAGTACAATAAGACAGAAGAACAGTACAGTACAATAACACAGAAGACCAGTACATTACAATATCACATAAGACGAGATAAGTACAATAACACACATGACCACTACAGACCAATAAGACAGATGACCAGTACAGTACAATAATACAGAAGGACAGTATACTACAAAAACACAGAAGACCCGTACAGTTCAATAACATAGAGGACAATTACAGTACAATGACACACAAGACCAATGCAATAAAATAACAGAGAAGAGCTGTACAGTTTAATAACACAGAGTGCAGGTATAGTACAATAACACAAAAGACCAATGCAATAAAATAACAGAGAAGAGCTGTACAGTTTAATAACACAGAGTGCAGGTATAGTACAATAACACAGAAGACCAGTACAGTACAGTAACACAGGACGAGTACAGTGCATAACACAAGAAGAGTACAGTACAACAACAAAAGACCAGTTCAGAACAATAACACAAAACCAGTACAGTACAATAACTCAGAAGAGCTGTACAGTATAATAACACAGAGGACCAGTACAGTACAATAACAGAGAAGACCAGTACAGTACAATAACACAGAAGATCAATACAGTACAGTAACACAGAAGACCAGACAGCAAAATAGCACAGAAGACCAGTATAGTACATTAACACAGAAGGAGAGTACAGTACAATAACACAGAAGACCAGTACAGTACAATAACACTGAAGACAAGTACGGTATAATAACACACAAGACCAATTCAGTTCAATAACACAGAAGAGCAGTACAGTGTAATAACACACAAGGCAGTATAGTACAAATAACACAGAAGACCATTACAGTACAACAACACAGAAGAACAGTACAGTACAATAACATACAAGAAGAAACATTACAGAAACACACAAGACGAGTACAGAACAGTAACACAATAGACCAGTACAGTACAATAATACAGAAGACAAATACAGTACAATAACACAAAAGACCAGAACATTACAATAACACAAAAGACCAGTACGGTACGATAACTCGGAAGACCTGTACAGTACAATAACACAAATGAACAGTACAGTACAATAACAAAGACAACCAGTACACTACAATAGCACAGAAGACCAGTACGGTTCCATAACATAGAGGACAATTACAGTACAATAACACGGGAGTCCAGTGCAGTACAATAACACAGACGACCAGTACACTACAATAGCACAGAAGACCAGTACGGTTCCATAACATAGAGGACAATTACAGTACAATAACACGGGAGTCCAGTGCAGTACAATAACACACAAGACCAATGCAGTACAATAACACACAAGACCAATGCAGTACAATAACACAAGACCACTACAGTACAATAACAGAGAAGAGCTGTACAGTATAATAGCACACAGGGCCAGTATACTACAATAATACAGAAGACCATAATGGTACTATAACACAGAGGACCAGTGCAGTACAGTAACATAGAAGACCATTAGAGTACAATAACACAGATGACCAGTACAGTACAATGACACAGAAGATCAGTGCAGTGTAATAACACAGAAGACAAGTACAGTAAAATAACACACAATAATAGAGAATAGCAGTACAATGTAATTACACACAAAGCCAGTACAGTACAAATAACAAAGAAGACCAGTACAGTACAGTAACACAGGACGAGTACAGTACAAAACATAAAACACAAGACCAGTTCAGTACAATAACACAAAACCAGTACAGAACAATAACTCAGAAGAGCTGTACAGTATAATAACAGAGAGCACCAGTATACTACAATAATACAGAAGACCATTATAGCACTTTAACACAGAGGACCAGTATGGTGCAATAACACAGAAGACCAGTACAGTACAGTAACACAGAAGACCAATACAGTACAGTAACACAGAAGACCAGTTCAGTACAATAACACAGAAGTCCAATACAGTAGAGTAACACAGAAGACCAATACAGTACAGTAACACATTGTACTGTACTGGTCTTCTGTGTTACTGTACTGTATTGGTCTTCTGTGTTACTCTACTGTATTGGACTTCTGTGTTATTCTACTGTACTGGTCATCTAACACACAAGACCAGTACAATACAATAACACAGAAGATCAATACAGTAGAGTAACACAGAAGACCAGACAGCAAAATAGCACAGAAGACCAGTATAGTACATTAACACAGAAGGCGAGTACAGTACAAAAACACAGAAGACCAGTACAGTACTATAACACGCAAGACCAGAACAGGACAATAACACAGAAGACCACTGCTGTACAATAACACTGAAGACAAGTACAGTATAATAACACACAAGACCAATTCAGTTCAATAACACAGAAGAGCAGTACAGTGTAGTAACACACAAGGCAGTTTAGTACAATTAACACACAAGACCTGTACAGTACAATAACATACAAGACGAGAACATTACAATAACACACAAGACGAGTACAGAACAGTAACACAATAGACCAGCACCGTACAATAATACAGAAGACCAATTCAGTACAATAACACAAAAGACCAGAACAGTACAATAACACAAAAAACCAGCATGGTACGATAACTCGGAAGACCTGTACAGTACAATGACACAAATGAACAGTACAGTACAATAACACACACGACCAGTACAGTACAATAACACAGAAGACCAGTACAGTTCCATAACATAGAGGACAATTACAGTACAATAACACAGAAGACCAGTACAATACAATAACAAAGAAGATCAATACAGTACAGTAACACAGAAGACCAGACAGGAAAATAGCACAGAAGACCAGTATAGAACATTAACACAGAAGGCGAGTACAGCACTATAACACGCAAGACTAGAGCAGGACAATAACACTCAAGACCAGAACAGTACAATAACACTGAAGACCAGCACACTACAATAGCACAGAAGACCAGTACAGTTCCATAACATAGAGGACAATTACAGTACAATAACACAGAAGACCAGTACAGTACAATAACACTGAAGACAAGTACAGTATTTAATAAAACACAAGCCAATTCAGTTCAATAACACAGAAGAGCGTCAGTGTAATTTAAAACACGGCTGTATAGTACAAAAAACAAGAAACAGTATAGTACAATAACACGAAGACCTGTACAGTACAATAACCCAAAGACCAAACAAAAATAACACAAAAAAAAAGTATGGGGATAACTCGGGAAAACTGTTTTAAATACAATAACACTTAGACAAGTACGGTTAATAAATATTGGACCATTTCAGTACAATAATTTACAAGGCCCCCAAAAAAAAATAAATAAAACAGAAAGTCTACAGTAAATAACACACAGGGCCAGTATAGACAATAAAAGCAGAGGCCATACAGTACAATAACACAGAAGACCGTGCAGTACAATAACACAGAAAAACCCTGAAGTACAAAAAACACAGAAACCAGTGCAGTACAATAACAAGAAGACATGCGTACAATAAAACAGAAGCCCTACAGTACAAAAACACAGAAATCAATCGTAAATTACACAGAACCAGTACAGACAATAACAAGAAAGGCCCCGTACAGAAATAACACAGAGGCCCTTACAGTACAAAACACCAAAACCAAAAAAAATACAAAACCACAAAACCAATGCGTACAATAACCAGAAGACGTACAGTACAATAATAGAGAGAACCATAAAGTACAAAACTTTAAAACCAATACAGTACAAAAACACAGAAACCGGGAAAGTACAATAAAACGGAGGACAGTACAGTCAATAACACAGAAGACCCGGAACATACAATAAACACGGAGGACAAATAGATACAATCACAGAAGACCAAAACATACAATAAAACACAAGAACAGAACATTACAAATATACACAAACCAAACAGACAAAAACAAAGAGAAAAGTAAAGCCAAACACAGAAGACCAGACAAAACAAAACATATAAGACAAAAAGGGACAATAACACGAAGACCAGAAAAGTGCAATAACAAGAGGACTATAGGTACTGACAGGAAGACCCCTACAGAACATAAACAGAAGACCAGTACAGTAAAAAAACCACAAGACCCGGGCAGTACAATGACACACAAAACCCCCCAAAGAGCAATAACACTCAAGACAAAACGTACAATAAAATGGAGACCGTCGTACAAAAACACAGAAGACCAAAATAGAATAACACCAAAGCAGTACAGTGCCCCAAAACCCGCAGGGCCGCACAGTACAAAACACACCGAGATGTGGGCACAATAACACAGAGGGTCAGTACAGAACAATAACACAGAAGACCAGAATAGTACAGTAACACACAAGGCCAGTACAGTACAACAACACAAAGACCAATAAAGTACAATGACACGGAAGACCAGAACAGTACAATAACACACAAGACCAGCAATAGTACAGTAACCACAGAGCCAGTACAGTACAATAACACACCCCCCACGACAGTGTAGTGCAATAACACAGATGGACCAGTATAGTACAATTAACACAGAAGACCAGATACGTACAATAATACAGCAGACCAGTACAGTACAAAAACACAGAAGACCAGTACAGTACAATAACACAGAAGACCAGAACAGTACAATAATACAGCAGACCAGTACAGTACAAAAACACAGAAGACCAGAACAGTGCAATAAGACAGAAGACCAGAACAGTAGAATAACACACAAGACAAGTACAGAACAAAAACACACAAGACTAGTACAGTACAATAACACACAAGACGAATAGAGAACAAAACACAGAAGAGCAGTAAAGTACAATAACACAGACGACCATTACAGTACAATAATATGGAGGACCAGTACAGTACAATAACACAAAAGACCAATTCAGTACAAAAACACAGAAGAGCAGATAGGTAAAATAACAGAGGGCCAGTATAGTACAAGAATACAGGAGACCAGTTCAGTACAATAACACAGAGGACCAGTACAGTACAATAACACAGAGGGCCAGTACAGTACAATAACACAGAAGACCAGTACAGTACAATAACACAGAAGACCAGTACAGTACAGTAACACACAAGACCAAAACATTACAATAACACACAAGACGAGTACTGTACAGTAACACAGTAGACGGGTAGAGTACAATAACACAGAAGACCAGTACAGTACAATAACACAAAAGACCAGAACAGTACAATAACACACAAGACCAGTACTGTACGATAAAACGGAAGACAAGTACAGTACAATAACACAGAACAGTACAGTACAATAACACAGAAGACCAGTACAGTACAATGACACACATGACCACTACTGAACAATAAGACAGATGACCAGTACAGTACAATAATACAGAAGACCAGTACACTACAATAACAGAGAAGNGGACCCCACCAGAACAGTTTCATAAACAAGAGGACAATTTACAGTACAAAACAACAAGACCAATTGCAGTATAATAACAGAGAAAGAGCAGTTTTACAGTTTAATAACACACAGTACAATAAAACATAAGACCAGTACAGTACAGTAACACAAAACCAGTACAGTACAATAAAACATAAGACCAGTACAGTACAGTAACACAAAACCAGTACAGTACAATAACTCAGAAGAGCTGTACAGTATAATGACACAGAACGCCAGTATACTACAATAATGCAGAAGACCATTATAGTACTATAACACAGAGGACCAGTACAGTACAATAACACAGAAGACCAGTACAGTACAATAACACAGAGGACCAGTACAGTACAATAACACAGAAGACCAGTACAGTACAATAACACAGAGGACCAGTACAGTACAATAACACAGAAGATGAGTACGGTACAATAACACAGAAGACCAGTACAGCACAATAACACAGAAGACCAATACAGTACAGTAACACAGAAGACCAGTACAGTACAATAACACAGAAGACCAGTACGTAAATAAACACATGCATGACCAGTTCAGTACAATGACACAGAAGGAACAGTCGGGGAAATAACACAGAAGACCAGTGCAGAATAATAACACACAAGATCAATACAGATCAATAATACAGAAGACCAGTGCACTGTAATTACACACAAGGGCAGTATAGTACAAATAACACAGAAGACCAGAACAGTACAGTAAGACAGAAGATGAGTACAGTGCAATAACACAGAAGACCAATTCATTTAAATAACACAGAAGACCAATTCAGTTAAATAACACAAAAGACCAGTGTGCAGGAATGTCGTACTGATCCGTGTGCAGGAGAATCGTACTGACCAGTGTGCAGGATAGTCGCACTGACCAGTGTGCAGGATAGTCGTACTGACCAGTGTGCAGGAGAGTCCTGCTGACCAGTGTGCAGGAGAGTCCTACTGACCAGTGTGCAGGAGAGTCCTACTGACCAGTGTGCAGGAGAGTCCTACTGACCAGTGTGCAGGAGAGTCCTACTGACCAGTGTTAGGAGAGTTTACTGACCAGTGTTCAGTGATGAGTCCTACGACCAGTGTGCAGGAGAGTCCTACTGACCAGTGTGCAGGAGAATTCTACTGAAGATTGTTCAGGAGAGTCCTACTGACCAGTGTGCAGGAGAGTCCTACTGACCAGTGTGCAGGAGAGCCTACTGACCAGTTGTGCTGGAAAGTCCTACTGAACCAGTGTGCTAGGAGAGTCCTTCTGAACCATTGTGCAGGAGATCCTATTAACCTAGTGTGCAGGTAAGTCCTAATGACCAGTATGCAGTGGAGAGACCTAACTGCAGGTGCAGGGAGTACACTGACAGTGTTCAGGAGGAGTTTACTGACCAGTGTCAGGTGAGTCCTACTGACCAGTGTGCAGGAGAGTCCTACTGGACCAGTGATGCGGAGAGAGTCCTAACTGACAGTGTGCAGGGTAAGTCCTACTGACAAGTGCGCAGGAGAATCCTACTGACCAGTATGCGCAGGAGAGTACTACTGACCAGTGTGCAGGAGGTCCTACTGACCAGTGTTTAGAAGAGTCTACTGACCCAGTGTGCAGAGGAATCTACTGACCAGTGTGCAGAAGAGTCCTACTGACCAGTGTGCAGAAGAGTCCTGACCAGTGTGCAGGAGAGTCCTACTGACCAGTGTGCAGGGAGTCCTATTGACCGTGTGCAGGAGAATAGTTACGGACCAGTGTGCAGAGGAGAGTCCTACTGACCAGTGTTGCAGGATAGTCGTACTGACCAGTGTCCAGGATGGTCGTACTGACCAGTGTGCAGGATAGTCGTACTGGCCAGTGTAGCAGGAGATCGTACTGGACCAGTGTGCGGAGAGTCGTACTGAACCAGTGTGCAGGAGGGAGTCCTACTGACCAGTGTGCAGGAGAGTCGTACTGACCAGCTGTGCAGGAGAGTCCTACTGACAGGTTCTCGGAGAGTTCTACTGACAGTGTTCAGGAGAATTCTACTGACCAGTGAGCAGGAGATCCTACTGACCAGTGTGCAGAAGAGTACTTTTTACTGACCAGTGTGCAGGAGAGCCCTACTGGGACCACGTGTACAGAGGATTCCTACTGACCAGTGTGTAGAAGAGCCCTACTGACCAGTGAGCACGGAGAGGTCCTACTGTCCATTGTGATGGAGAATCCTACTGACCAGTGTGCAGGATGAGTCCTACTGAACCAGTGTGCAGGAGAGTCCCTACTGACACAGTGTGCAGAGGAGTCCTACGACCAGTGGCAGGATAGTCCTACTGACAAGTTTGATGTGAGAATTATACTGGACCAGTGTGCAGGAGAGTCCTACTGACCAGTGTGCAGGAGAGTCCCTACTGACCAGTGTGCAGAGGAATCCTACTGACAGTGTGTAGAAGAGGTCTACTGACCAGTGTGCAGGAGAGTCCTACTGACCAGTGTGCGTGAGTGTCCTACTGACCAGTGTGCAGGAGAGTCTAACTGGACAGTCTCCGCAGGAGAGTCCTACTGACAGTGTGCAGGAGAGTCCTATGGACAGTGTGCAAGAGAGTCCTACTGAGACCAGTGTGCAGGAGAGTCGTATGATAGTGTTTCCCCCCTTCTCCCTTACAGAAGAAGCACATTAGGTACAGAAGCACACTAGTGTTACAGAAGCACACTAGTGTACAGTGTACACTAGTGTACAAAGTACACAGTTACAGAAATACACTAGTGTACAGAAGTACACTAGAGTTACAGAAGCACTCTAGTGTAAGAGTAACACTAGTGTACAGAAGTACACTAGTGTAAGAAGTACACAAGTGTACAGTAAGTTACACTAGTGTACAGAAGCACACTAGTTACAGTGTACACTAGTGTACAGAAAGCACCACTAGTGTACAGAAAGTCACTAGTGTACAGAAAGCACACTAGTGGCACAGAAGTACACTAGTGCACAGAAGTTGCAATAGTGTACAGAAGTACATAGTGTACAGAAGTACACTAGAGTCAGAAGCGCACTAGTGTACAGAAGTACATAGTGTACAGAAGTACACCAGTGTACAGATAGTCACTAGTGTTACAGAAGTTACACTAGTTACAGAAGCACACTTAGTGTTACAGAAGTACACTAGTGTACAGAAGCACACTGTGTACAGAATGTACACTAGCGTACAGAAGCACACTAGTGCACAGAAGTACACTAGTGCACAGAACAGTACCTAGTGTACAGAAGTTACACTTGGTGTACAGAAGTACACAAGTGTATTGAAGTACATAGTGTACAGAAAGAACATAGTGCACAGGAAGCTACACTAGTGTACAGAAGTAACCTAGTGTACAGAAAGCACACTAGTGTACAGAAGTATACTAGTGTACAGAAGTACACTAGTGTCGGAAAGTACACTAGTGTCTAGAAGTCACTAGTTTACAGAAGTACACTAGTGCACAGAAGTACACTAGTGTACAGAAGTACACTAGGGTACAGAAAGTACCACTAGTTGACACAGGAAGTACATAGGTGTATAGAAGTACACTAGTGTTAAGAGTACACTAGTGTACAGAATTACACTAGTTGCACAGAGAAAGTTACACTAGTGTACAGAAGTAATAGTGTACAGAAGTGCACCAGGTGTACATGAAGCACACTAGTGACGCAGAAATACACCCACTAGTGTACAGAAGCACATAGTGTACCAGAAGCACACTAGTGTACAGAAGTACACTAGTGTACAGAAGCACACTAGTGTTATAGAAGCACACTAGTGTACAGAAGTACACAAGTGTACAGAAGCAACTAAGTGTGCAGAAGTACACAAGGTGTACAGAGCACACTAGTGTACAGAAGTACACAAGTGTACAGAGCCACACTAGAGTACAGAAGCACACTAGTGTACTAGAAGACACTAGTGTTACAGAAATACACTAGTGTACAGAAGCAACTGTTATAGAAGAACACTAGTGTACAGATAGTACACTAGTGTATAGAAGCACACTAGTGGTATAGAAGCACACTAGTGTACAGAAGTACAAAGTGTACAGAAGCACACTAGGGTACAGGAAGCACAATAGGTGTACAGAAGCACATTAGTGTTCAGGAAGCACATTAGTGTTACAGAAGCACCACTGTGTACCAGAAGCACACTAGTGTTACAGAAGCACACTAGTGTACAGAAGCACACTAGTGTACAGAAGCACACTAGTTGTACAGAGAGCACACTAGTGTACAGAAGCACGCACTAGTGTACGAAGCACACTAGTGTACGAAGCACACTAGTGTACAGAAGTACACTAGATTACAGAAGCACACTAGGTGTCAGAAGCACAATAGTGTACAGAAGTACATTGTGTACAGAAGATACACTAGTCGTCACAGAAGCACACAAGTGTACAGAAGCACATGGGTACAGAAGCACATAGTTACAGAAGTACACTAGTGTTACAGAAGCTCACTAGGTGTACAGAAGCACACTAGTGTACAGAGCACCTAGAGTACAGAAGCACATAGTGTACAGGAGTACACTAGTGTTTCAGAAGTACACTAGTGTACACAAGTACATATTTGTACAGACACAATAGTGTACACAGAAGCACCACTAGTGTAGAAGTACACTAGTGTACAGAAAGCACACTAGTGTACAGAAGTACACTAGTGTAAGAAGCAGCACGCTAGTGAACAGAAGCACACTAATGTGGTACAGAAGCACACTAGTGTACAGAAGCACACTAGTGCACAGAAGCACAATAGTGTACAGAAGTACCATAGTGTACGATGTTACACTGTGTACAGAAGCACACTAGTGTACAGAAGCAACTAGTGTACAGAAGTACCTAGTGTAAGAAGCACACACTAGTGTACAGGAAGCAACTAGTGTACAGAAAGGTACACTAGTGTAACAGAAGTACACTAGTGTACAGAAGCACAATAGTGTACAGAAGTTACATAGTGTACAGAAGTACACTAGTGTACTGAAGCACCCTAGTGTACCGGAAGTTACACTAGTGTTCAGAAGCACGCTGTGTACAGAAGCACACTAGGGCTACAGAAGCACACTAGTGGTACAGAAGGCACATAGTGGACAGAAGGAAGCACACTAGTGTACGAAGTACACTGTGTATCAGAAAAGTACATAGTATACTGAAGCACACTAGTGTACAGAAGCACACTAGTGTACAGAAGCTTCACCTAGTGCTACAGATGCACACTAGTGTACAGAAGCACACTATGTACAGAAGTACACTGTGTACAGGAAGTACACTAGTGTACAGAAAGCACACTAGTGTACAAAGTACACTAGTGTACAAGAAGTTTTACACTAGTGTTACAGAAGCACACTAGTGTAAAGAAGCACACTGTGTATGAAGCCACACTACGCTGTACAGAAGCCTACCACTAGTCTGTACAGAAGCACACTAGTGTACTAGAAGTAGCTATTGTACAGAAGTACACTAGTGTACAGAAGCACACTAGTGTACAGAAGTCACTAGTGTACGACGTACGCTCAGTGTACAGAAGTACACTATTGTAAGAAGCACACTAAGTGTACAGAAGCACACTAGTGTACAGAAGCACACTAGTGAACAGAAGTCACTAGGTGTACAGAAAGCACACTAGTGATACAGAAGTACACTAGTGTACAGAAGTACGCTAGTGTACAGAAGCCACTAGTGTACTGAAGCCAACACTAGAAGTACAGAAATGCACACTAGTGTACAGAAGCGCATAGTGTTACAGAAGTTACGCTAGTGTTACAGAAGTACACTAGTGTACAGAAGCACACTAGTGTACAGAAGTACATAGTGTACAGAAGCATACTAGTTGTACGAAGTACACAAGTGTAACAGAGCAACTAGTGTACGAAGCACATGTGTTACAGAAGCACATTAGTCACTTTTTTTTAAAATCCTGAAGAAGTTAGAGAAGTGAAAATGTTAGATACGAGAAAAACTTCCCAGTTTTTTTAACAAAGTTTGCTAGTTGAACTTTATATTCCATAAGAAATCCATAAGATGGTCTTCTTTACTTTAACCAAAAGTGCCTCTCAAACTAGCCACTTTTCACATCTTTCAAAATGAATGTCGTCAGAATGCCAAACTCAATATTCTCTCTCAGAATATTGAAATATATATAAGGTTTCGGTTTCTCCAACATTGAGCAAGTTGATTTTTTCTGCCTCCAACTTTTCGATTTTATATTGGAGGGAAGCAAACTTAATTTTAACAAACATGAGGGATGAGCGCATATATAATGGGTACATTTTTTTTGTTTTTGGAAAGTAATATATATATAGATATATATATATATATATATATTTATATATATTATATTTATATATATATATTATTATATATATATAATATATATATATATATATATTATATATATATATATTTTTTATTTTATTATCACACGGCCGATTTCCACCAAGGCAGGGTGGCCTCGAAAAAGAAAACACTTTACCATCATTCACGCCATCACTGTCTTGCCAGAGGGTGCTTTACACTACAAGTTTTTAAACTGCAACATTAAACACCCCTCCTTCAGAGTGCAGGCACTGTACTTCCCATCTCAGGGTCAAGTCCGGCCTGCCGGTTTTCCCTGAATCCCTTCATAATGTTACTTTGTCTCCCACACTCCAACAGACGTCAAGTATTAAAAACCATTTGTCTCCATTTCACTCTATCAAACCGCTCACGCATGCCTGCCTGGAAGTCCAAGCCCCCTCGCACACAAAACCTCCTTTACCCCCTCCCTCCAACCCTTCCAGACCCCACCCCCTTTCCTCCACTCAACACACTTAACCTGCCCCCCTTCTCATCCTAATAACCCAACACAACCTCCCCCCTCAGAAACTTTGTACCCACACCTCCTAAGTACCAACTACATCTACGCAATACCAACCACACAACCCCCCAAAAAAGCCACTTCAGCCACTTAGTCACAACTACACCCAAAAATCACAGTTGTAAACACCTCTACAACCCTTCCTCCAGGCAAAGTTCTTTCCCACACTCCTAATGACCCCACTCTCACCCACATCTGACCCCATCTTTTAAGACCCTCGCACACACCCCATATCGAACTCACCTTACAAATACACTCTTTCAACATCTTAACCTAACATGTTACCACACCTACTGTTCAAGCACCTATCTTAACAGAAATTACCACAAACTCCTCAATTTTCTAACAATTTAGTAAACTTTACCTTCCATAAAACCCAAACTTCTTTTTAACCTATCCTAACGCCCTTTCAACTCAAATTCTACAACGCCAATCTAAATATTCTACTCACACGTAAATTTACACATTTATAATCCTGTTTTCCAAAAAATTCCCTTTTCTCACTCAACTTTCCTTATCTGAAAAGAACTTTTCAACAACCAAAACCCCCTATAAAGGACATTTTTTTTTGAACATATATTTTTATATACATTTATATATATATGATAATATATCTTTATATATATATAATATATTATTTATAATTATATATTATATGCAAAGTCACAAAAACGTTTCAAATATGCAAAAAAACCACTCTAAAATTAAGTTAATTCCAAGCGCTTTGATACTCACATATCATTGAACTATAAATGAACATACCTAACTATATAAGTCGCCCACTCACATAGATACACAAAGGTTATAATGCGCCACCTAGCCAACTTTTCCCTTAATAACTCATCCCAATATTATTTATATATTTAAATTTACCCAAATTTCTATTAATTATAAATGATCAACTTTTATAACCAAGAATTTCATATTAAAGCTTTTTAACAAATTTCTCCTGCGACTGATTCTTATACCTTCTAACCTTAAACATTGGTAGCTTTAAACTCTCTACATCTAAAATGAGCTTCATCTTGCCATCTAATATATTTACCTTTATAATCTTCTCGATTTTTACATTCCTAATATCTTTATAAATTCTACAAACTTTTTCCAATCTTCACAATTTGGGGTCTTTCCCCTTCTCTACTTCCTTTTGTCACCTTTCTAATTTCAAAATTTTATATGCTTTTCATCTCACTTTCCATGTAAAAAAACCCCTATGCCATTTTCTTCCCTTTCTTCGATTATTAAAAAGGTTCTAGAATTTAAAACATTATATAAATTTCTTTTTATTTTAAATCATTACTATTTCATAAATTTATTTCCTATCTATTGAACTAATACAAATTCTAAATTTATAAATTAATAAACAGCATTTACTCTTTCTTATCTGAGGAATAATATGACATAAACATTTATGTAGTTTTTGATAATTTAATTTGAATTCATTATTACCCTTAATAATTAAAACATCTAGAAAAGGCAATGAGTTATTTTCTTCAAACTCAACAGTAAAGTTTATGTGTGTGTGTGTGTGTGTGTACTCACCTATTTGTACTCACCTATTTGTGGTTGCAGGGGTCGATTCATAGCTCCTGGCCCCCGCCTCTTCGCTGATTGCTACTAGGTCCTCTCTCTCTCCCTGCCCCATGAGCTTCATCATACCTCGGCTTAAAACTATGTATGGTTCCCGCCTCCAACTACGTCACTTTCTAGGATATTCCACTGCCTAACTACTCTATGACTGAAGAAATACTTCCTAACATCACTTTGATTCATCTGAGTCTTCAACTTCCAATTATGACCTCTTGTGTCTGTGTCCCTTCTCTGGAACATCCCGTCTTTGTCCACCTTGTCTATTCTGCGCAGTATTTTATATGTCGTTATCATGTCTCTCCTGACCCTCCTGTCCTCCAGTGTCATCAGGCCGATTTCCCTCAACCTTTCTTCGTAGGACAATCCCCGTAGCTCTGGGACTGTGTGTGTGTGCGCTTGTGATTGCATTCATATTAGTGTAAGAGGTGATGAGTGTTTTTAAATACATGTTTGTGTGTGCGTGCAGTTGCGTTGTTTGTGCTGCCGTTGAAGAAATGTACAAATGAGCGTGAAAATAAGAGTGTGTGTATGTTTATTTAGGTATAAATATACATAAATAGTTACACAAATGATCATGCACAGTAACATATGCGTAAATTACCCAGGATAACCTAAAAAGTCAGACAAAGTGATATATTTTCATTGTGCGCGGCGCTTGTAACTCACTGTGAGTCTTGCAGATATATAGGATAAATTCCTAAATGAAAATAAGAAGTTCAACACTTATTAAAGTTCTCGTGAAGGTGAACCAACAGACTAACAAACGAACATTCATAAACATACACAAAAACATTAAAAACTTTAATCAATAAAAAAATCTTAATTAATGTAAAAAAATGTTTAATAAATAGAACTCCCAAAATTTCACTGAGTGGCAACTTAGTGGCGAATGGACGGTACTTGGCGCTTGGCTCTTACCTAGACTGTCTGGGGCGTATTACAGACGCAGTTTCTGTTGTTCCCCTCCTGAATTCACCACCTGACGTCTCTACCGTAACCAGCTAAACAAGGCCTCGTTCTCATCTGGGTAGATCACGGGGGTGGATAACTGGGAAGTGAGAGGGAGAACGGAGAACAGATGGATTCCTGGAACTGGACCGGGAAAAAAGCGAGAATAACCTTGGGGAAGTGTGGGAAGGGGAAACTGAAGGGGACAGAATGGCCCTGGAAATCTGGGAAATAAATATTAATACCTTGGAAAGTGGGAATGGGATAATATTGAGGAAAAGATGGACTCTGGAACAATGACCTGAAAAGATGGTAAGGTTGCTATGCAGACTGGAAAGGGAAGGGAAAAATAGGGAAAAAATAGGCTCGGACAACATTAGGAATAGAAAAAGCAAATACTTGGGGAAGGGGGGCAGCACCTCGATCAGCCACCGAATGATCCTGGACACAGAACCATGGAAGCCATCAAAAAACACTAGTGGATGAAAAAAGAGTCCACTGGCCTTCATATGGCAAGGTCTGGAATGAGGCTACAACCTCGGCAAATATTATAATATTAGATTTTTTAAAACATGTAATTATTACATTTACTTTGGGAGCTTTAAAAGGATAGTGTTTGGGCTCGACCCGGTTTATCAATTTATTAAAACATCCTATACTTGCCATCTAAACATTTTAAGTATTGTTTTTTACATATGAACGATATTATATAATGGAATCCGTATAGTTGAGATGTTTGGGATTGATTTCCTTTCCTGTTTAGGAGTTATTACAGGACATAACTTTATTCTAGCTACCTTTATTTCACTCTCCAGAGTTGAATTAAAAAAAACAGCGAAAAGGAATGAACAGAGTGTAATCTGGACCTGATGAGAGTGAGAACACCAGAGATCGTCCCCACAATCTAGCTACAGTAACTTTGAGGGAGGTGTCTCCCGGTGAAGAGATCTTGTTCCTCTTCTTTTCGAATCTGATTCCATCTAAACCATACCCCGGCCGGGATTGAACCCGCGGTCATAGAGTCTCAAACCTCCAGCCCGTCGCATTAGCCACTAGACCAGCTAGCCACAATAAGATTCATCCAACTAGGTATATTTCTACAAACCCTAGGAAGGTTTAGCACAGGCACCACTGTGACCACCAAATGCAAAGTTTTACAGACGAATCTCCAGCTAGCGTTGCCGTCACATGACTCAGAGAAATCGTTAATGACACGTTGCAACAAACTCGGGGGGATTTTTTCCCTTTTTTCAATTTTAATTTTTTTTATTTTTTTTTTAATTATTTTTTATTATTTTTATTATTTTTTTTTTTTTTTAAGGCTGGTCCGGGTTTTGAACCCCGGGGTCAAAGGTCAAAATTTCCCTTTTTGTGGTCCAGTGGTCCCTGTGCCCCCCTTTCCTATTGGGTAGAAAAATACCTAGTTTAACGAATCTATTGGGTTTAGCGGGGCCTAGGGGCAAACCGGAGGGGCTGGAGTTTGAGACCTATGACCGGGGTTAAAACCCGGGCCGGGGGTAGGGTTTTTTTGCAATCGTGAAAATTACGTTTTTTGGAGCCCTGATTTCCTTCTTTCAACCAACCACCACTCCTTAAAAAACAGTTCACACAAATAAAAAAAGGGAAAATTTACCATGGCCCGTTTAAATTGGGGGTTAATAAACTGATCAAGGGGAGCTCAGAAAAAACCCAAAAGGACAATGATAAACTTCTCCCCCAAAACAACATGTAACAGTTTTTAAGGGCCCAAACTGGGAAAAAAATCCTAAAATTTTGGGAATTATAAATTAATATTAACATGTACTTTGATCAAACCCCGAACATATACTAAACAAAATTACCCCAAATCAAAAAAATGATTCTTGTTCACACTTGCATATATAAACTGTGAAAGCTACGGAAAACAGTGACTATGGTTGAAATTTTAAAGGGGAAAGGCCCACAGTTTGGGAGAAAAATATCGTGATGAATTTTTTGGAGAACCAAAAATAAATGGTTGAAAGTTAGTTGAAAAGGTTATGGAAATAAAATTTTAGGAAAGGGGAGGGTTTGAAAGTTTTTGGTAAAAGGGATATTTGATTGAAAATTTGATGGAAAATTTGGGAGTTTTTTTCAGTGAAAGTCGATGGAGACAGTTATCAACTTTGATAAGTTAAAAAATACGATGGGGGGAGGGGAGATGTTTTGAAAACTGAAAAATTTGGTGTTGTGGTGTTGAAATTTTGAAAGGGTGAGTTATAGTGAGGGAGGGTTTTGATGTTTAAAGTTAAATTTTTAGCTGATTGATTTAAAAATTCCCTTTGTTTATTTTTTCTGCCCCAAATGTGAAATGTTAAGAAAATGCCCTTCACAAACTGTGCTTTTCCTTTGTTTATATTCATTGCCGCTTTTTTTTGTTTTTCTTTTCCGGGGTTAGAACCCTTTTCCCTGTAAGTAAACGTATTCTTAGAAAACAAATATTTTTTTTTCATCTACTCTGTTAGGGGAACAGAAATAAATGTGGGTTTTTAAACCCTAAAATTAGGGAAAAGGGCCCCCATGGTAACCACACACAGAAGTTATGAGGGACCCATGAAACCACACACAGAAGTTAGAGGGACCATGAGAAAAACCCACACATGGAAGTTTTTAGGGACCCCAAGAGAAACCCACACACAAAAAGGTTAAAGGGGGGACTCTTTGAGTAACCACACATGGAAGTTATGAGGGACTTCATAAAGAAACCCAAACCCACAGAATTTTCTGAGGGACTAAATGAGTAACCACACACACAATTTTGGGGGACCCCAGGGAGTAACCACAAACAGAAGTTTTTAGGGACTCATGAGTAACCACACACAATTATGGGGGGACCCATTAAACCACACGGAAGAAATGAGGGACTCAGGGAGTAACCAAAAACAACCCCAAGTTAGGGGGACTAAAGAGTAACCACACATCGAATTTTTAATAGGGGGGTTTTCCCATAGTTAACCACACACATAAGTTATGAGGGACTCTTTTGAGTAACAACACCGAATTTAAAATGAGGGACTCAAAAAGTAACCACACATGAATTTTATGAGGGCCCCTTAGAACCACACATGGAATTTAATGAGTGACCCATGATAACCACAAAACAATTTTATGAGGGACTCTGAATAACCACACATGAATTTATGAGGGACCCATGGGAACTCCCAACACAGAAATTATGAGGGACTCATAAGTAACCACACAAGGAAGAAAATAAAGGGACCCCGATTTAATCATGTAGAAGAAATATTTTTGCCCCCTGATTAAAAATGTAGGAAGTAAATAACTAAAAGACACAATCCCTTTACTGGAACAATACCCAAATAACCCCCCTATAGTGAGGGAGCTTACGACGACGTTTGGGCCCGACTGGGGACCTTTTTAACCACTGGTTTTCCCAACTTTTTTATTTTAAAGCCGGGGCAGTTAAAATTTTCAAGAGAAGATTTTATAAGCCAAAAACAAACAAATTTATTATAATTTTTTTTAAGAAAAAAGCTGGTTGGAAATTTTTCTTGTTTTTAAAAAAAATTTAAACATAAAATCATCGAGGGTTGTACAGAACACAAGAGCCACGTTGAAAGGGGCAAGAACATTGAATGAACATGTTAAACCCCAAACAAAATGAAATAGACACACGTGAGCGGGCCCCCAAAAAAATTTAAGGGTTGGATGGTTTGGTTTTTTGGAAGTTGTGGTGGGTTAGGGGTTTGGGGGTGAAAGGTTGTTGTTGGGGGTTTGGTGGGAGGTTGGGTTTTTGGGGAATTTGGAGGGCATTTTTTTAAATATTTTGGAGGGACCACTTTTGGAGGGGGTTTAAGTTGGGGGGGGGAATATTGGGGTTTTTTTGGGGGAATTTGGAAAGGGGTTGGGATATTTTAGGGGGGTTTTGGGTAGTTAAGGATGGTGAGGGTTAAAGTTTTTTTGGAAAAATTGTTTTGTATTGGAATTTAAAGGGAAATAAAAACCAAAAAATTTGGGCCCCGGGGGGACGGGGTTTTTGAAGGTTTTTTAAATTTTGGTTGGTTTTTTTAATGGTGGTTTCCCTGGTTTTTGGTTTTAATTAGTGGGTTGAATTTTAAGGGGTTTTAATTTATTTGTGGATTTTTTGGGTAAAAATTGGGTTGGGATGATTTAGGGGGAAAAATGAAAAAAAAGGTTTTAAAGGGGGGAAGATTGGGGGAAGAGGGGGGGGTAAGATTGAAAAATGGGGGGTTTTAAAAAAAAAAAAAAAAAACCCCCCCCCCCCCCCTTAAAAAAAAAGGGGAAAAACCCCCCAAAAAAAAAACCCCCCAAGAAAACCCCCCAAAAAAACCCCAAAAAAAATTTCGCCCCCAGGAACCCCCCCCCCAAAAACCCCCCCCAAAAAAAACCCCCCCCATAAACCCCCCCCCCCAACCAAAAAAAATTTTCCCAAACCCCCCCAAAAAAAAAATTTTTCCAATTAAAAGGGAAACCCCCTAAACCCCTAAACCCCCCAAAAATTTTTTCCCCAAAAAAACCCCCCACCAAAAACCCAAAAACCCGAACCCCAACCCCCATCCCTTACCCCCAAAAAACACCCAAACCCCCAAAACCACCAAAAGCAAAAACCAGGCATCCTTAAAAACCCTACTTTTTAATTTTTGTTATTTTTTTTTTCACCCTTCGCCCAACGGGTAAAAAGTTTGCAAGTGTAGGGAAAACAGGGGGTATTTTACAACGGGTTTAAAGGAAATTTTTCTGTAGATAAAGGGCCCCGGGTTTAAAAATGGAAAAGAGGGGGGTTTGGTTTTTTCAGAAAAAAATAGACATTAAACAAGGATGTTTGGGTTGTTACCATGCTTTTTTAAAAAACATTCACAGATGGGGGTTTTTTAAAATTTAAAAGAACTAAACGCTAGAGTGTTGTGGAGGGGTGTAGAATTAAAAGAAAAAGGAATCAAAAATACAAACTGGGGAATTGTCCCAACTTTTTTTTTTCCCCCTATGACAAATTTCCTTTTTGGGAAAATGCCGAACAGAATTTTAAAAAAATTGGTATTTTGTTTTTGGGAAGAGTAAAAAAAGGGAAAAAAATTTGAAATTTGGGGAAGTATCATATATATGACAAGGTGATGAGAATATAAAAAATCTATTTAAAGAAAGAAAGTCGGATATATAATCGGGGGAGAGGGAAAGGGAGGAAGCAAAAAAATTTAAAGATATCTTTGAGTGGTTTTTTGAAATTAAAAGGGCTCAGCGAGAGGTGAGGCCCCCACAGAAATAAACAAAGGGAATAGGCGGGGTGATGCAGTAAAAGAAACCAAATGGAGGAAAAAAAAAAGAAAAAAAAAATGTCCCAGTGTATACGACCCCAACACTGAGAAAGGGGGTTTAAAGCAGGGTTTTTAAACATTGTGAGGGGGGCGGGCCACTGAAAAATTTTAAATTTTTAGGGATTTTGGGGGGGGTGAATTTTTGTGAATAGAATTCGGAGTTTTGGAGATTAGAAAGGGTGGGGTTCCCTTAGGGGAAAGGGTAGATTTATTAAGAGAGGGAAGAGTGCTTCCCTGGGGTTTGGTTTAGATTTTTACGGGGATGGAGCAAAATAGTATGAAAAGGATGTGATTAAAACAACACAACATGAGACCCAAAAAAATACTTTCTAATGTAACTATTAAGAAAATTAACATAACACTGAGATAATAGGTTTAAAACCCCAAAGAAAAAAAAAAATTGATTCACTTTTCCAACCCCCTAATATTTAAGGTTTTTTAAAAATTTTTACAAAAATCACTTATAAAAAATTTAAAAATAAAAAAACCCAAAAAAAACAAATAGGGAAAATTAAAGTAAAAAAAATACAGGACAAAAAAAGGAAAACAGCACCAAATTAATTACGACATATTAAATTATGAAAAAACAAAACACAGAAAAAAAAATACTCAGCGACTGTAATCAATAAACAAGTAAAAAAAAGCATAGTAAAAAATGACCTCAAATGATTACGATAAACAAGGCCCCCCTACCTGGAAATCTACCCGGAGGGAATTCCCGGGGAAAAACGCCCCCCGGGGGCCCGGGCCACGACCAGGCCTTCCCCCGGGGGATCAAGAAACCTTTATCAACGAGGCTACCCAAAGTACAAAAAAAAAGTCCCCCTGATCCGGCACCGTCTTAGGTATCTGTCCCCCTCCCTTTTTGAAGACAACCCGGGGTTCCCTTTAAAGCCCCTTAAATTTAAGGGGGGAGGTTTTTGAACAGTCTTTGGGGCCCCGGGCACTCCTTGGTCTTCTCTTTGTGTAACCCGGACGCCCCTACTTTTTTACTGGGGATATGTTGGCATCGCCTTTCCAAGGGCTTTGCTTTTTTATGGGGGGTTTATTGCGGTGCCTATTAGGACCAGTCCCTCCAGAAACTTCCGGTGTAGATTAAAGACATCTCTCCCCCTGCACCCAGTGAGTATAAAGGGCAAGTGCTTTTCAGGGTTTTCCCAGTGGTTAAGGGGGGAATTTAGGAACTTTAACGTGCAATGGGAAGGTTTCTGTACATTGTCTAACTCGCAATTTCACCTGCCCAGAAAAAACCCCCTCACCTTTTAAAGTATCCGGATAATTTCTAATAAAATACCCTTAAAACTGAGAGAAAATTTTAAAAAAATTTTAAAAAACTAGTGTGTGTTTAAAAAGTCTTTCGGGCCCCGTTTTTGTACTAGTTTAAAACTACATTTTTTTCCTATACTTGCTTCCCCAATTTTACTGTCTTTGTGTCCCCTTAAAAAAATTACTCTTAAAACTGTTGCAGTCCTTTGGCCCCCAACTTACTCCTCCCTGCCTATTTCCCTTTCTCCCAAAATATTTTTTTCTTTTCCCACTACGCCCAGGGGGTTTTGTTAAAGATAATTCACTCTTTGGGGCAGGTATGTGGGCAGTCAGCTACCCGTGATCGTAGGGGCCCGGGCCCATCACCAAAACTTCCCGCCAACCACAAACAGGGGGAAATTTTTACCTTCTCCTTTAGAGGGGACGTCCTTCCAGAGCCTGAAAGTACGGGGGGGCTCGCTGTAACGGGGGTCCCCGCTGTACGATGCTCTCTGTACGATTACTCTCGTGCCACCTCCCCCCCTTCTGGGCCCCTTAAACCCCTTAATTTTTCTATTTTCATTGCCCGTTTTTGGGGCCCCTCATTTAACCATATTTTCACTTTTATTTGCCAAATTTTTATAATTTTTCATTCACTTTTGGTAAGTACACTTCTTATTTGTGATGACACCCAACCTGTTATGGGGGGCGCTACTTCCTCAGGGCCCACTGCTGCCCCCTTCCCCTAGTTATATATATTTAAAAATTAAAAAATGTAAATATCATAATTTTTGTATATATTTCCCCCTTTTTGGCTAGCTGTTCACACTGGCTGTATGCTACCTTTTACGTTTTCTCGTTTAAACCCACCTCTCCATAATTTTTTTTGGGTCTTTTTTCTTTAGTCCTCGCTTTTTTCTTTGTTTTATTTGTACAGTGTGGCACAAATCCCCAAATAGGCCCCCTTTTCAACTGGGACTTTTAAATTTTGTTGGGATAATTTCAGGCTTTTTTCTCGCCTTTTTTTTATTTTTTTTAAATAATATCTTTTTGTTATCACTTTTAAAATTTTTTTCACTGACGTTTTTCACTAACACTGGTTGCTTTTTTAGCGCTAAAGCACCCCTAAAAACACTAAGATTTTTTTCGGGGCCTTTGGGACTTGTGACCCACTACAAATGTAGGGGTGTGTGTGTGTGGGTGTGTGTGTGTTTGTGTGTGTGTGTGGGGTGCCTCTCCTAGTTTTTTCCCACCTAGTTGTGGTTTTTCAGGGATCATTCAAAAGCTCCTGACCCCCCCCCCCTTTACTGGGCCTACTAGGGCCTCTTGCTGAACCCGGAGCTTTTTTCATACCTCTGGGTTAAAGCTATGAAAAGGATTTCCGCTCCACTACATCGCATCCCAAACTATTCCACTTTCTGACTACTCTGTGACTGAAGAAATATTTTTTGACATCCCCATGAAATTTATCTTTTTCTTCCCAAAATTTCCCCCTGTTTACCCCCCTTTTTACTGTTCCCCCTTTTCGGCCATTGTGTCCCTTCCACCTTTTCAATTTTCCCCAAATTTTTTAAAGTCGTTTTTTCATTCCCCCCCAAACTCTCCCGCCTCCCTGTCGTCAGGTTGATTTTTCCCCTTAACCTTTTCCCCGAGGAAAACCCCCTTTGCTCTGGGATAAATAAATTTGCAAACCTTTTTCCTTTTTCTAGTTTCCTTTTCGTGTTTGGGTTTGGGTATGGGTTTCAAACTAGGGGCCCATACTCCAAAAGGGCCAACATACACAGTGTACAGGGCCCTTTAATGATTCTTTATTAAGAAAGTTTGGAAAAAACCCGTTCTTAGGTTTGCTAAAGGGGCTCATATGGCCCGCAGCAGTCATTTTTTGATTTTTTACTCCCGGAATATGCCTGGCGTTTTTTACTCATTCCCCCAAATTTTTTTCCCCTTTAGTGAGGTTTTTAGTCTCGACCCCCCAGGGCTGTCCCAGTCTGGGGGCTTCTTTTTCCCTTTCCCCCAAACTTCAATTTCTTTGCACTTGGTGGGTTTTAACTTTCCCGGAACCAATTTTGGTTGGAAACCCAAGGGCCCCTTTAACCTTTTCCAATCCCTTTGTAGTTCTGCCTGGTCCCCTTGGGCCCCACTGAATCCTTCTCATCAAATTCACTCATTTTGGGAAAAAAGGGACCCTTTGGAGTTTATTGCTTCGATTATTTTCGTTCCCCGAATACCAAAACAGCACCAGTCCTAGGAACTGACCCTCCCGGGGGAACCCCACTCGTCACAGGACCCCCCCTGCCCCCTCCCCCCGTACCAAGGCTCGCTGCTGTCTTCCCCGACAGTTTTTCCCCATCCATTGTAGGGGCCTTTCCCCGTTTTCCCTGCCCGACCTTCCTGTTTTTGCACAAAACCTTGTGTGGAACGTGCAAAAACCTTCTTTAAATCCAAGAAAATGCAAATTTTTTAAACCCCTACCCCCTCTTTTTGTCTTACTGCTGTCACCCTTCATAGAACTCCAGTAGGCAGTAGGTTTTGGTGACACAGGATTTCCTGTCCCAAAAACCCTGTTCGTTTTTGTTTAACTCAATTTTTTTCTAAAGGGGTTTGGCCAAACCCCTCTTTTCCCGATAAACTTCTCCCTGGGTTTTTCTTTCTATCAATCAGTGACACTGGTGTATAGGGTTTGTGCTTCTGTCTGGGCTCCTTTTTTAAAAATTGGGGATCACATTTTCTAAAATTTTTGATACCTCAGGGGAAATTTTTTGTTTTCCCATAGATGTGGGGTTTAATATTGTTTTTTAGGGGTTTCACTTTGTGCCTCTGAAACCCAAACTCAGGCCCAAGGGGAGATGTTATCCCGGGCCCCCTTTCCCTTGAGGGGTCCCAGCTTTGGGTCAGCAGCCTTTTTCACTTCTTCCTCCCGGGTTTTATTTTTTGTTTCCAACACCTGGTAGGGGTACCCCACCTCTCCGTCTTTCTGGGTCCCTTCTGTCTCCTCTGTTTAACACTTTTTTGAATCTCGGCTGGGGTCCCCCAAATTTCTTTTTTTCCGGGCGTTTTTTGTGGGTCTCTTTCCCTAAAACCTTTCCTTCCTTAGGGCCCGATTTTCCTGGTCCTTGGGCTGTTTTTTCCTGATGTGGGTTTATAACAGCTTCGGGTCCCGATTTTTTTTTTAGCTGCTATTTCATTTTTATATTTTCAATGGGGCCCCCCTTCTTTCCTGTGCATATTTTATTTCTGGCTCTAAAGACTGCTCTCCTTTTTCTCCGGTCCTTTGCCCTTTTATACTTATTCCATTCCCCAGCACACTTTGGTTTTTTTTTTTCCCCCCTGCACCCTTTGGGGGAAACCAAGGGGTCCCCCTGGGTTTTTCATTATTTTTGTTTCCAAATTTGGGGACAATCCCTCCTCAGCTTCTTTTCAAAATTTTTCATGTTTTTTCCATCCATCAACCTTTTTTTTACTGAAATTCCCCTGCCAGTTTTTCTTCCCCACTGAACCCTGTTCAGGAAAATTCTTCATTCCTTTTTGGGGGGCCACCTTTCTTTTAAATTTGGCTTTATTTTGTCCCGCCTTTTCTTCTCGGCCCTCCACTTGTAACTCTACTGTTTTATTCGGGAAACTTAAAAACCCCATGATCCCCTGGGCCCCCAAAGGGGGCCCTTTTATACGGATGTCCTCAATATCTGCACTACCCAAGGCCCGAATTTCTAGATCCAGGGCTCACTGGTTTATCCTCTCCTCTCCCTCTTTTGGGAGTATTTCCCCTTTCGTGTTTGGCAATAAAGTTTTCCAGGGACCACCTCCATCAACTTTGCCCCCCACGTTTTTTTTTGCCCCCATTGTGCTCCAAGTTCTCCCAATCGATTTTCTTTTTGGGTTGAAGCAAACCCCGGGTCCTAAACTTTTTCCTTTGGGGGGTTTCTCACATGAGGCCCTTTTTGGGCCCCTGTCACCAGTGTAAAAACCATTTGCTCTAAAACACTCTCATCATACCCCTTTTGGCCCCCCTTTTGTTCTGTGGTGAGTTTTACATCACTACAAAATTTCCCCCCTTTGGGGCCTCTAGGGCTGAAGCGTTTTTCCCACTATATAATCCCTAGCTTCTTTTCCCCTGTTTTCCCTTTCTTTCCCCTCATTTAAAATTTCCCTCGGTTTTTTGATCAGCAGTGCCACCCCCCCTCCACCCCCCTCTGTTCCCCCCGTCCTTTCCCTCAAAGGGTCTGATATCCCGTTTTGGGAAAATGGCATCTGTTTTTCATAACCCGTGAACTTGGTTTCTGTGAAGATTTTTAAAAACCCGGGGATGCCCTTTTTTACTCTTTCGTCCACTTCCACCCCCCCTTGTTTGTTATTTCCAATTTAAACGTTTTTTTGTACCATACCTTCAGTTTTTCCCCTCAACACTGTTTTTTTTGGGGGCTGGAGGGCGGGGGAACCCGGAATTTACTGTGGGATGCTATAGCTGAGTGTTTGGGGTGGGAGCCCATGGGTGTGGGTTTTGGTTTGTTAGGAAAGCATTATTTATTGTGGGGTTTTTGGGGATGGGTTTGGGTGCTTGCTCTTGTTTCTATGCCCTTTCCCCTGGTTTTTTTCTCTGTTTATTTTTGTCCTTCTCTCTCCTTTAGCTGCTGGCCCCTCCCGTTTGCTTTTTTGTCTCAGTCCCCAGGAAAATCCCTTGGGATTCTGCCCCAAATCATTCATCTTGGGGTTTGGTTTTTTCTTGGAGGGTCCTGTTCCCCAAATGTTTCTGTCCTGAAAACTCATGAAACGGTTTTTTTTTCTCCCCCTTTAAAAACCCCTTATTCTTTTGAAAAATTTTTTAATTTTTGGATTTTGTCCTTTTTTACTAATTTTTAAAGATGTTTCCCCCGTCTTCCCCTTTCCTTTTTTCCAGCTGCCTGTTTATGTGTTTCCAAAAATGGCTCTCTTCAGCCCAAAGAAAAACACCCAATTTGGGTTTTCTCCTCCTCCCCTTGCTTTTCCCATGTGACCTGGGTTTCCCGTCTGTACCCGGGGCCCCCTTTTCCCTGTTTTTTTCCCGTACCTCTTTGGGGGCATATTTGTGTCACATGCAATTTGACCCTATCCCCTCTCCACCTGCATCCAGCGCTCTTCCCCTTCACTCCCCGGCCCTCTTGGGAAGCTGATGTGGCCTTTTTTGTAAATTTTTATCTCCCTTTCCTTTTTCCCGTTTTTGGGGCCTTTCCATTTAAAATGCTGTGTCAAACTTTTGGTCAATACTCCCCCGTAACTCCCCTTCAGCTTGCTTACCCAAACTTTGGGCCCCTTAAACCTGGCTACTGGGGATTTCGACTTTGGGGCTTCCCATTTCTTCTTTTTCCCCCGAAAACCTTTTTTTTCCCAAATTTTACAGAAACTCTGGGCTCCATTTTTTGGGGGTGTGGTTTTTGTTTTTTATGGTATGTTTTAATGTGAAAGTGTGTGTGTGTTTTGTGTGTATGTGTATGGGGTGGTGTATGTGGGATGTGGGGTGTGTGTGTATGTGTAGGGGTGGGGGGGGGGTGGGGGGGTGTGTGTGTGTGTTGGTTTTGTTTTGTGTGTGTTTTTGACCCCAAAGGGCATAAAGGGGATTAATTTATATGTATTATCCACTAAAAATTATACTCTGGGTTTCTTTAATATTAGCTAAATTAAAGATTCCACTAGTTTATAATATTATCTGATTTAGGAATATACCCGGGTATGATGTATATATATATATATATATATATATATATAATATATATATATATATATATATATATATATATATATATATATATATCTTGAGTAATGTGTTAGGTAGGTACACCTGGCTAAGGTTTATAACAAGGTATCTCCATTGGTGGATAGTTTGCACCGCTCTACCCTCTCCCCCTTTTGACGAGTTGATGTCATGAAGGAATTTACTGTATATGGCAGTTCACTCTCTCTGCTGACTGAGTGTGCATTGACTGAGCTACCCTCCTAGTACTCCGCCTTATTCTCACTTGGATAGAGAATTGGGTTATAGAAACTCCTGATCCAGCTTGTGGTTTATTGTGAAGTCTTCTGACAAGCATATACTGTTATCTTCAGGTTACGATGTGACGACCAGTGTCAAGCTTAGAACTTTGTGATATATTCCTTATGCCAGGGAGTTACTCAGTGAAAGTGTTAATTATCAATATATGTACTTGCACACAAGTTATGTTACTATTGAGGAAGCGATAATATTCCTCTGATCATTGTCAAATGTAGTGACCATATTGACATGTACATTCTATTTAAGAGTTTTCTTGTGTGAAGGAAAGTTTCTGACAGTGATATTTAATAGATATTTATGAATATCTAAAGTATTTAAGCTTTTAAATAAAAAGAAACTTGAAAAGACTGAGTAACTATTATTTGTGCCTTACATTTCTAAGTTTGGAAACACATCCTTTCATTCTATGAAGTGTGTTGTTACGGAATGCACTAACCTGGCTAAAGATTAAGATTTGAACCGTAACAAGTGGGGGCCTGTCCGGGATCTTTGAACTTCTTGACCATGGATCGTGACATATCACAGTTGGTGAAGGACCTGACTCCAGATACGCTGAAGACTTTACCACTACAACAATGCTGGCAAGTTGCTAGATACTTAGGAGTTTCATATAACAATCGTTATATAGCGAGTACTGTCCGTTCTATAATACAGAACATACTGTTTTCTCAGCCCTCTGACACTGTCCCGAGGTTGGACTCGCATGGCAAGACACCCTCGGAGGAATCTTTGTCCCTTGGAGTAGCTCATTTGGTGGCTTCATTTGAAGGCCTCACTTTGGGAGCAGAGGCTATGTCTCGGGACAACGTACCACCTGATTCGTGTAATGAGAGCCCATTAGCTAGCCCTGGTCATGTGGGGGCGACCGGAGGTGGAGCTCGTCCCAAACTTCGCCTAGAGGGACTCTCTCCTCCCACTCCTCCAGTACCTTTGACTCCTCTCACCCTCGAACACTTTCAACGTCTGGAACATCTTATAAAGTTGCAAACAGAGCAACTGGAATCCCAGCGCCTGCTGTATAAAGAGGAGTTCGAGAGGGAAAACATCAGATTCGAGAGGCAAAAAGAATTAAAGAGTAAGTCGCCTGCTACTCAAGCCTTGACCTTTGACCTGCACAGGGCTGCCTCATTAGTACCCAGATTTTGTGAAACAGACTTGGACACTTACTTCGACACATTTGAGAATCAGGCACGAGGGATGAGATGGCCTCGTGAACATTGGGCTACCTTACTTCACACCACTCTTAAGGGTAAGGCTCAATCATGTACTGCAGCTCTCCCGTATGATAAATATGCAGATTACGAGGCAGTTAAGAAGATCATTTTAAAGGAGTATGACTTACTTCCTGTAAGTTATCAGCGCACCTTCCGCTCTCTACGAAGACTGCCCGGCCAAACCTGGGTAGAATTTGCCCGGCAAAAGAAGGTGGCTCTAGAGCGATGGTTGAGGTCATCGGGGTGTGATACGATGGAGCGTCTGATGCAGTTGATCTTGCAAGAAGAATTTCAGAACTCTCTGACGGGCGATGTACGCTCCTTTGTTATCGAACACCAGACTGCAGATGTGTTGGCCTCTGCTTCTCTAGCTGATCACTTTGAGATAACCTCTCAATTGACCAAGGAAAAAGGGTCTAGAGAGAAAGCCAGGTTATGTTCTCCTAAGAGTCAGTCTTTCTCTCCTAGGAAAATGGATCAGCAGACCTCTCCTCCTCATTCAGCAAAAGCCTACTCGAATGTCGTCCACAGTAATGGTAAAGGAAAACCATCTTACGAGGGAAATGCATCAAGAAGAGGCCCAACTTGCTCTTATTGTCAGAAACCAGGCCATTGGAGGCGCTCATGTTTCCAATTAAATCGAGACCGTAGGCGGTCAGGTTCTGAAACTTTACCTGTACAGATGACGTCTTCCTCAAAATCGAAGTGCACAGACAAAGTTTCGGAAGCCATGTTGCCTTACTTCTTTAAGGGTAAGGCTGGTGTTACAGAGGACCAAATGGTGGACATAGTATCCTATCGGGATACGGGAAGCTGCCTCGACCTTCCAGAGGCTTATGAATCAGCTAACGTACGACTTGGAAGGAACGAAAGCCTACCTAGATGATCTAGTAGTATTCAGCGATGACTGGCCTCAACACCTGATTCGGCTGGAAGCACTCTTGAAAAGGCTAGATGAACACCATTTTACCGTCAACCTTGCCAAGTGTGAGTTTGGTCAGGCCCGGATAAAATATCTGGGATTTAATATAGGGCAAGGCACGGTTGCCCCCGTTAATGCAAAGATTCATGCTATTGTGGATTTTCCTGCTCCACAGACAAGAAAGGTGTACAGAGGTTTTCTAGGGATGGCCGGTTACTACCGCCGGTTTTGCCCTAACTTTTTCGCAAGTGGCAGCACCGCTGTTTGAACTTACAAGTTCTAAAGTTCCTTTTAAATGGACGACTACAAGTGAGTTAGCCTTTACTAGTCTAAAGCGTCTACTTGGTTCCTCTCCAGTTCTACAGAGTCCGGTGTTTGACGCTCCCTTTACTTTACAAGTGGATGCCAGCGAGTATGCAGTCGGTGCTGTCCTTCTACAACCTTCCTCCTCTTCTGATCTTTTACACCCAGTCTGTTATTTTTCTGCAAAATTGAAACCCCATCAATTAAGTTATGCAACCGTTGAAAAGGAGGCACTAGCATTGGTCTTAGCCTTGGAACACTTTGAGGTCTATCTCGGACTACCCCTCATAAAATTAGAGTAAAAACAGATCATAATCCCTTAACCTTTTTAAACACCATGAAGGCTAAGAATGCTAGAATACAAAGATGGTCCCTTAGGATACAACCTTTTTCTATAAGTAATAACCATATTAGAGGAGCTGATAATGTTATTGCTGACACTCTGTCCCGTCCTTAAGACATGTAATTAAATTTGAATTTACAAAAGAGGATTTATAGTATATTTTTATAGTTATGTATTTGTTTAATGCATTTTCTTAATGCTATTTGTTTACTTACAGTTATCTGATTCTTGTAACCACTGAGGAGACCTGTCACGTAAGCCACCATATGGTATCCAGAACTTATTTCTGTGGTGGCAGTCTCCTGTTGTCTTACCCTGACTTCTCCTGCTACCAATGGTCACTTAAGGCCTCTTTATGAGAAACGCCTCTATCAGAAGCTCTGGTTACGTGGTGTCTACACAGACGTGGTTTGGCGACACCAGACTTTTAATTTTATTGTTGGAGAAGCAACATTTGTCATCAGGGTCTATGTCAGAGGAATGACTTGTATTCTGGTTTATATTCTGTTTTTGAAGTCCTCTTTTACAGCGAAGTTTAGTCCCCGAAAGGGGGGGGGTGTTATGACCAAGGTCATAATGTGATTGATTTATATGTATTATCCACTTAATATTATACTCTGGGTTTCTTTAATATTAGCTAAATTAAAGATTCCACTAGTTTATAATATTATCTGATTTAGGAATATACCCGGGTATGATGTATATATATATATCTTGAGTAATGTGTTAGGTAGGTACACCTGGCTAAGGTTTATAACAAGGTATCTCCATTGGTGGATAGTTTGCACCGCTCTACCCTCTCCCCCTTTTGACGAGTTTGATGTCATGAAGGAATTTACTGTATATGGCAGTTCCCCTCTCTCTGCTGACTGAGTGTGCATTGACTGAGCTACCCTCCTAGTACTTCCGCCTTATTCTCACTTGGATAGAGAATTGGTTATAGAAACTCCTGATCCAGCTTGTGGTTTATTGTGAAGTCTTCTGACAAGCATATACTGTTATCTTCAGGTTACGATGTGACGACCAGTGTCAAGCTTAGAACTTGTGATATATTCCTTATGCCAGGAGTTACTCAGTGAAAGTGTTAATTCTCAATATATTACTTGCACACAAGTTATGTTACTATTGAGAAGCGATAATATTCCTCTGATCATTGTCAAATGTAGTGACCATATTGACATGTACATTCTATTTAAGAGTTTTCTTGTGTGAAGGAAAGTTTCTGACAGTGATATTTAATAGATATTTATGAATATCTAAAGTATTTAAGCTTTTAAATAAAAAGAAACTTGAAAAGACTGAGTAACTATTATTTGTGCCTTACATTTCTAAGTTTGGAAACACATCCTTTCATTCTATGAAGTGTGTTGTTACGGAGTGCACTAACCTGGCTAAAGATTAAGATTTGAACCGTAACAGTGTGTGTGTATTTGTGTGTGTGTATGTCATGCCGAATAGGTAAAATTACTCACTTAGCAAGAACTCATTTTGAAATTAAGACCTTTCTAAAATTTTCTCTTATATGTTTAAAGATATAATTTTTTCGTTTATGGTAATGTAAAAGTTAATAATATTATACAAAAGGATCCTTACAATGGACCCTCCTTGGCTAGCTGCAAGAACTGTGTCAAAACTGTCAGTGGTGACAATAAGGCAGGAGGAGGTGCCTTTCCTTCTTAAATCGCTTGACCAAGAAAAGGCTGTGGGCCCAGACAAGTAGAGCCCAAGATTGCTGAGAAGATGTACAGACCAGCTAGCAGCACCTCTAACTCGCATCTTTCAGCACTGCCTAGTACAGTGTAAATGGCCCTCTCTATGGAAAGAGGCAAATGTAGTCCCTGTTCACAAAAAGAAGAGCAGAGCAGAAATCAGCAACTACAGACCAGTGTCACTCCTGTCAATCACTGGTAAGATCCTTGAGACAATAATCTCAAGACAATTGACAGAGTTTTTTGACTACCACTCACTACTTTGTGATCGTCAATATGGCTTCAGGAAAGGTTACTCTGCTGCTGATCTGTTGTTAAACCTCTCCACTAAGTGGTACCAGTCACTGGATGAATCCAAAGTCAGCTCTGTGGTAGCACTGGACATTGCTGGCGCTTTCGACCGGGTGTGGCACCAGGGCCTCTTAGCAAAACTTCAAGCACTGGGAATTGCAGGCTCTACGCTATGTCTACTCAGTGATTACCTTCATGGTAGATCTCTAAGTGTAGTTCTCAATGGAACGGAATCAGCAAGACATCCTATTGGGGCAAGTGTTCCACAAGGAAGCGTGCTGGTCCATTGTTATGGAATGTCTACTTCAACGACCTTCTTCATCTCATCCAGAATCACATGCATATGCAGACGACTGTACACTGACATTCACTTATCCAAGAGAAGAAATGCCAGCTGCTCTAAGCTACATCAATCACCAGCTGAGAGCTATATCAGCTTGGGGAAATAGATGGCAAGTAACATTTGCACCTGAGAAAACGCAAATGATGATCGTCTCTAGGCACCATGATGGTAATGCTGGTGCAGTAGTAAGGATGAATGGGAGGGTGTTGGCACCTGGAGAAGAAGTTGATATCCTTGGGGTGAAATTTGACTCCAAACTAACCATGAAGAACCATGTTGTAAATCTTGCAAACAAGGCAGCAAGGAAGCTTACAGCACTTCGCCGTATCTCGCATCTGCTTGACAGTAGGGGTTGCAAAATTCTGTATGAGGCACAAGTACGCTCACACCTTGCGTATGCTCCACTTTCTTGGTTTGCCTGCCCCCCCTCTCATCTGCGACTGCTTGACAGAGTAGAGAACAGAGCAAGACGTCTCATCTCTCGCCTGGACCCATCCTGGATAGATCTGTCATTTCATCAGAGCCTTCAACACAGGAGGGATGTGGGTGGCCTTACTGTTATGTACAAGGCCAATATTGTCAAAGTACCACACTTGGATCCACTTCGAGGACAGCGTGAAACAAGCTTTTATGCCACAAGACGGGCAGAAAGCAGCAACTTCACTCCAAAACATCACTCCATCTGAGATCCTATATACCCAGGATGACTAGAGTATGGAACACATTCGTACAGCATAATGATGTCAACGAGATAGTCAGCTGATCAAATGAAAATGCTGGCCCACAGATGGCTCCAACTTCATCCTGTTCCCTACCTGTATGTCTCATAACAATAAAAATGCTTTCAAATGAGCTGATGTAGGTAATAGCTCTTAGCTTGCCAATAAAGTTAGGAATCCTTAACCTGTAAATAGCTTGCCAATAAAGCTAGGGATCCTTAACCTTGTCAAGCCCTGTGTAAAAAAAAAAAAAAAATGATTTAATAATAAACAAAAACAATGAAATAATTTTTTTCGTTAGGTTCAGAATGATTTTTGTGAAATTATCGCATACACAAGTTTTAGCTTCCCTTATTCGGCAAGAAGAGTGTTGTTATTTAAGCCAATATCGCAGGTGTTGTGCTGGGAGACCGACGGAACCAAGAACCTGCGAGTGAGTTGCGGTGTTGTGCTGGGAGACCGACGGAACCAAGTACCTGCGAGTGAGTTGCGGTGTTGTGCTGGGAGACCGACGGAACCAAGAACCTGCGAGTGAGTTGCGGTGTTGTGCTGGGAGACCGACGGAACCAAGTACCTGCGAGTGAGTTGCGGTGTTGTGCTGGGAGACCGACGGAACCAAGAACCTGCGAGTGAGTTGCGGTGTTGTGCTGGGAGACCGACGGAACCAAGAACCTGCGAGTGAGTTGTGGTGTTGTGCTGGGAGACCGACGGAACCAAGTACCTGCGAGTGAGTTGCGGTGTTGTGCTGGGAGACCGACGGAACCATGAACCTGCGAGTGAGTTGCGGTGTTGTGCTGGGAGACCGACGGAACCAAGAACCTGCGAGTGAGTTGCGGTGTTGTGCTGGGAGACCGACGGAACCAAGAAAGTTGTCATCTTGCAGTTGATCTTGATGTAATTGATTGATATTTTTCCTTAGGGCAAAGAAATGCAAGAACGTTTTTCCAGCAGTCTGGTACCTGACATTTGAATACTGTTAGATCCCTTCCGCATTCAGTTTAACTCCCTTGGTCAAGCGATCTGGGGGCCTAAATGGGCATCAGATCGCGAGGGGAAATTGGAAAAGCCTATTTTCTGACAGGGAATAACGTGGGCAATTTTGATTTTGTAGGCTTTCTGGTCGAACAAGAAAATGAGATGATTTTAGCACAGATGGTTCTGATTGTGTCGAGCATCGGACAATTGGTTTTACTCTGATATTAAAGTGAATGCTGGATTTAACTATTAATCTGAACTGTTTCATCCGCTTTTCATTGAGATACAGAACAGATAAGTGTATGTGTGTGTGTGTACTCACCTAATTGTGGTTGCTGGGGTCGATTCATAGCTCCTGGCCCCGCCTCTTCGCCGGTCGTGTGTGTCTGTTTTTGTGTACTCTGCGACATGCCACAATATCTCTTATTTTCATTCACCATTCAACTTTTCTGTCGCCGTTATTCTATCTGTACACTTTTTTAGTGCACTTATTCTCGTTATTTAATCAATCAAGAGAGAAAAAAAATCTACGATCGTGATGTCTCTTCCCATTAATTTTTAATTTGTCTCAATTCTTTTTTAAAAATCTGAAATTGTTGTTACACTCACAACCTCCTCAAAATATCCATTCACATTGAAAGTCAATTTGTGCTGCGCGTGAATCTCAGCCTCTCAAGGGAGGCACCTTGACGCAGGTCAGCCAGAGTTGCATGACTCTCAAGGGAGGCACCTTGACGCAGGTCAGCCAAAGTTGCATGACTCTCAAGGGAGGCACCTTGACGCAGGTCAGCCAGAGTTGCATGACTCTCAAGGGAGGCACCTTGACGCAGGTCAGCCAAAGTTGCATGACTCTCAAGGGAGGCACCTTGACGCAGGTTAGCCAGAGTTGCATGACTCTCAAGGGAGGCACCTTGACGCAGGTTAGCCAGAGTTGCATGACTCTCAAGGGAGGCACCTTGACGCAGGTCAGCCAAAGTTGCATGACTCTCAAGGGAGGCACCTTGACGCAGGTCAGCCAGAGTTGCATGACTCTCAAGGGAGGTACCTTGACGCAGGTCAGCTAGAGTTGCATGACTCTCAAGTGCATATAAAAGGTATAACATACCGACTTGATGGAAAGCTAAACACAAGTGCAGTATAATGACATCTTTATTGACTTCGTTTCGCCCACAGAGTGGGCTTTTTCAAGTCACAAACAGATCTACTTGGGTAAAGAGTACATGAGTGTATATATCGTGCGGGCAGTGTTGCAACCCCTGAATGGGTTACAATGATTATTATGTATATATGTAATGTATATTATCTTTTCATTTAATTTTATATTGCTTATATTTGCGATAATAGCTAAATCGTAAATGTATGACTTTATATTATTATTTGACTGTTATATTGTTATTTAGCTTATGTTTTTAGGATGTATATAAAATGTGCTCATTAGGCTTGATTGTCAAACTACTGTAATTATCGCTTGTCGCTCGTTATACTGCCGGCTTCTGAGCTGCAGTTGTCCACGTAGCTATCACGTGATCGAGGGAGGTGTCCCACCTCTCGTAAATTGTCAGTCTGCTAGAGACTCGCTTGCTGGTTGGACATTGTCTTCTGAGTCTGCTAGAGACTCGCTTGCTGGTTGGACATGGTCTGTCTGAGTCTGCTGGAGACTCGCTTGGTGGTTGGACAGATTGTCTGTCCATTATTCTGTTATTCTGTAGAACTTTGTCACAGAACATTGTATAGACTTAGTGATTTTCGACGTTGTACTGAGTTGTGTGTCGCTTAGACACTCTGAGTATCTCAGGTCCTTAGCTATAGCTTCTGACCTAATTTTGTACTGGTTCCTGTGTATTGTCACAGTCACAGGTTTTTCCTATGCTGAACGTAGATTCAGTTTTAATAGGTGAGTTTTGGTAACTTGTGGAGGATCTGCAGATGGGCACTTAGTGTCGTTATATTATTTCCAGTTCTGATTCTGTGTCGCAGTCGCTTGATATGCATTGCTATTGGGCTTAGCATTCTTTGTTGTTAAAGCAGACTGTTCGGGGTTGCGCAGTGGGGGGGGTTCAATGAAGTTAGTTTTATTTGAGGACTTGGTCAGTCACTTGTTAAGTCTAATTCGAGTCTTGAGACACAGCTAACTACTTAAGACACTTATACGCATACACACACTTGTACATATTTGTAATATCTTATTAAATGTTAATGTACCTGACGGTACTTAAGAATTATAAATGTGATATGTGCTTTCAGCACAATAATATTGAACTCGAGAGATTGATTTTATTTTGATTGCTGTAATTAATTTAATTTGATAATATACCTCTAGACAACTTATAGACTTAATAAATTTATTAAATTTTAATTTCTCTAGTTAGTAGCCTACCAGTTGTAACCTAAAGCACTATGAACATACTGAATTTAATGGATAATTGGAAAAGGATACTGACTACTTGTTACGAAAACCAGTAACAGGCTGGATGCTAGAAGGGCAGTCCTTTCTAGTATTCACTGGAGATCTCTAAGCTTTTAGAATCGCGTTTTTTGTAACAAATGGGGGCCTGTCCGGGATGCTCTTGATCCAAGGTGTTGGAGAAACTGTCCGGGAGCCTCTTGATCCAAGGTGTTGGAGAAATTGTCCAGTTTGACAAACTAGTACCGCTTCTATGATGCAAACACTTTGATTATCTTTCCTAATCTGAAGACTTGAGTTTAGTCTTGTAGCAACATACCAGGGTGGATGTATTTACCTGACTGTGTCTCTTGCTCCAAGGAGATGAAATACTTGTTTATGAGTACTAGCCTAAGACAAAACCAAAACTAAAATTCCTATAAGGATTACAGTTTCCCATAATCACTCTCTCGTAGTACAATTATTTTTGTGATTAGTGCCAAAGTGAAACAGTTAATTGATAATCTGCTGACTTTGTCTGAGTAAGTACTTTAAAACTTCAGACGTGATGGGCAAGTACCTAGTTATCATCGGTGTTACGTATAACAAATTACACCGCAAAAACTGTCAGACGTTAATTATAGATATATTGTTTCCTGCTCAAATTACAGAGATGTCTGATTATGATTCAGAGTCATAAAGCCTAGCTGTCACAAATTAGGGAAGTAGGGCTCTATTTGAATTTGATGAAAGAGCAACTAGAGCAGGGGGCAGTAGCCTCTGTGATCTGAGACCTAGTGTAGCTCAGTTCTCGCTCACAATACCTTCCCCCTCACTGTGACACTATAGTACAGAGTATAGCTGGTAGTATGACACAGTCTAATACAAGTAGCAGTGATGATTTCACCTAGTATCATCTACATATCCAGAAAACCAATCTAGACAAACTAGAGACGGCTGGACGCAGAGTGTCCGACCTAAGGACGCGTCCAGACCATGTTATTATTCCTCTACTCCTCCATTAACCCACTGGACCTATCTCTCAGAAACATTTGAGAGGTTTGAACGGCCTCATTATGTTGCAGACTGCACAAAAATAGAGGCACAGAGGTAGATTTGAACGAAGAAATTCCAAAGAGAAAATGTTCGTCTGGGAAGGACAACAGACTGATAAGATCACTAGGACCCATTTAATGTAGGTCAGAAAGCTGCATCCATGGTTCCTAAGGTTTTTTTGAAATTGACATAGGTACATCATATTTGATGTGTTTGAGAAGCCAGGCTCGTGCTATGGAACTGGCCACTTAAGCACTGGGCAACAATTGCATCATACTGCTTTGACAGGAAGAGTCTCAATACTTATGATACGCTGCTTTGCCATTTGCTAAGTATGAAGGGAGAGGGAAGGGGGGGTGTCATTATTATGACGCTGTCAAACAAACTATTCTAGAGAACATATAACTTGTTACCTTAAGTTATAAAGAGCCTTTCGTACTTTACAACGACGACAAGATCAAACTGTGTAGAGTTTGCTCGTGAGAAAAAGTTCATTTCAGAGGTGGTGTAGAGCTGCTAAATGTAACAACTATAACAGCCTTGTTCAGTTGTTACTACACGAAGAGTTTAACAACTGTATGCCTGCTGACATACAAGAATATCTGATCGATCATACTACCTCAGATATTCTGGAAACTGCAGCATTAGCAGACAATTACGAAATTTCTCACAAACTTGTACGTACTAAAACACAAAGAAACAAGGTAACTAAAAATTGTCCTAGAAGTTGGCAACCTAAATCAGCTGCTCATTGCCGGCCTGATGTACCTGCTACTGTAACTTCTCGTACCTTTACCAGGAAAACTCACAATCCTGAATCTGTCTCTGTGGCTAGACAGAAATCTGATATCGAGAAGAAGAAAGTTAAATGTACCTATTGTAACAGAAAAGGACATACTAAAGAGTGGAATGCAGTCTCCTCTACTATGATCGAGCCTCAACGTGCCCTCCTTGTCAGCGCTATCCTGTCTCTACACTGATGTACATAACCACGAGTATGAAGAGATACGATACTGTGTACTGCCCTAGTACATCCTAGTGACGGACGCTGTGAAATTGTAGAGGTGCTTGGGACGAGAGTGACTCTAAATAATTTTTATATTATATAATATTGATATGAGTAATCAGAAATAATGTGAGAGACATTAATGCAACTCCTAGTGCGACCCTCTGTCGTGTTGGGGGGGGGGGGTGTTGCAACCCCTGAATGGGTTACAATGATTATTATGTATATATGTAATGTATATTATCTTTTCATTTAATTTTATATTGCTTATATTTGCGATAATAGCTAAATCGTAAATGTATGACTTTATATTATTATTTGACTGTTATATTGTTATTTAGCTTATGTTGTTAGGATGTATATAAAATGTGCTCAGTTAGGCTTGATTGTCAAACTACTGTAATTATCGCTTGTCGCTCGTTATACTGCCGGCTTCTGAGCTGCAGTTGTCCACGTAGCTATCACGTGATCGAGGGGGGGTGTCCTCACCTCTCGTGAAATTGTCAGTCTGCTAGAGACTCGCTTGCTGGTTGGACATTGTCTGTCTGAGTCTGCTAGAGACTCGCTTGCTGGTTGGACATTGTCTGTCTGAGTCTGCTGGAGACTCGCTTGGTGGTTGGACAGATTGTCTGTCTCATTATTCTTGTTAGTTCTGTAGAACTTTGTTCACAGAACATTGTATAGACTTAGTGATTTTCGACGTTGTACTGAGGTTGTGTGTCGCTTAGACACTCTGAGTATCTCAGGTCCTTAGCTATAGCTTCTGACCTAATTTTGTACTGGTTCCTGTGTATTGTCACAGTCACAGTTTTTCCTATGCTGAACGTAGATTCAGTTTTATGGGAGTTTTGTAACTTGTGGAGGATCTGCAGATGGTCCCTACTTAGTGTCGTTATATTATTTCCCAGTTCCTGATTCTGTGTCGCAGTCGCTTGATATTGCATTGCTATTGGGCTTAGCATTCTTTGTTGTTCAAGCAGACTGTTCGGGTTGCCAGTCGGTCAAGAAGTTAGTTTATTTGAGGACTTTGTCAGTCACTTGTTTAAGTCTAATTCGAGTCTTGAGACACAGCTAACTACTTAAGAGCACTTATACGCATACACACACTTGTACATATTTGTAATATCTTATTAAATGTTAATGTACCTGACGGTACTTAAGAATTATAAATGTGATATGTGCTTTCAGCACAATAATATTGAACTCGAGAGATTGATTTTATTTTGATTGCTGTAATTAATTTAATTTGATAATATACCTCTAGACAACTTATAGACTTAATAAATTTATTAAATTTTAATTTCTCTAGTTAGTAGCCTACCAGTTGTAATCCTAAAGCACTATTGAACCATACTGAATTTTAATGGATAATTGGAAAAGGATACTGACTACTTGTTACGAAAACCCAGTAACAGGCTGGATGCTAGAAGGGCAGTCCTTTCTAGTATTCACTGGAGATCTCTAAGCTTTTAGAATCGCGTTTTTTGTAACAGGCAGATCTTCACGGAACATGTAAGTGCCTCTGACACCATCTGGTCAGAAAGATTGTGACATCATCTGGCCACCAAGCCTGTGACATCATCTAGTCACCAGCCTGTGACATATGCTGGTCATCAAGCTATTACACTATCCTGCGTCAACTCTTACTCGAATAGTTGTGAATCCATATGGTCTCGCCATGTTGTTTGGCACCATTTAAACTGAGTCAAAAACCCTAAGACTGTTACAGGAACCCATTATTATCGGTCCAAACCATGACTCTCGTGACCCCATTGGTCACCAAGAATGTGGGCTCCCTTCCCGGTCGACCAAGGAGACCATCTCCTGTGGCACCCTTATGGTCACCAAGAATCCGTTCTGGACCATTGGCACCAGACTGTTGGCCAATCATTGGTCAAACCACAGGACTGTTGGACCCATATGGGTCATACCAAGACTGTGGCACCATCTGGTCACCAAGACCTCCTGTGAGGTACGGCACCTCTGGGTCACCAAGTCTGTGGACCATTGGTCACCAAGACCCTGTGGGGTACCATTGGTCTCCAAGTCTGTCTGGGCACCATCTAGGTCACCAGGTCTTACCTGTGACCCATCTGGTCACCAAGGACTATGTCGGCACCATACGGTCACCAAGGCTTTGCGGACACCTCTGGTCACCAAGACCTGTTCTTTGGTGGCACCATCTGGTCTCCTAGGACTGTCGGCACCTCATATGCGTCACAAAGACTGTGACAACCATCTGGTCACCAAGACTTGTGGCACCATTCTCCGTGGTGATGTGAGCGCCGGAAGTTCCCAAGGGCTATATCTCTTTTGTGCGTGCTGTATGTCTTTAGTTTGTATAGTGGGCTCCTGTGGTGTAAATCGTGGATCATCTATTCTAAAATGTTGGCACCATTTCTGGTCACACCAAGGACTGTACATGGGGCAACCATCTGGTCACCATCTAAACTGTCGGGCTAGGCACCATCTGGTCACCTAGACCTGTGACACCATCTGGTCACCAAGACTGTGGCACCTTCTGGTCAAAAGCTGTGCACATTGGTCACAAGACTGTGACCCCATCTGGTCACCAAGACGGTGGCACCATCGGTCACCAAGGCTGTGGCACCATCTGGTCACCAAGACTGTCGGCACCATCTGAGTCACCAAGACTGGCACAATTGGTCACCAAGACTGTTGGCCCCATCTGGTCACCAAGGATGTGGCACCATCGGGTCTCCACAGGCTGTAGCACCATCTGGTCACCAAGACTGTGGCACCATCTGGTCACCAAGACTGTGACCCCATCTGGGCAACCAAACGACTGTGGCAACATACGAGTCACCAAGACTGTGGCCCCATTTGGTCACAAGACTGTGGCACCATTGGTCACCAAGACTGTGGAACCATCTGGTCACCAAGACTGTGACACCATCTGGTCACCAAGACTGTGGCACATCTGGTCACAAGCTTGTGGACCATGTTGCTGGTCATCCAAGGACTGTGACCCCATACCTGGTCACCAAGACTGTGGCACCATCGCCGTCACCAAGGCTGTGGCACCATCTGGTCAGCAAGACTGACACCATATCTGAGTCCCAAGACTGTGGCACAATCGGTCACCAAGACTGTAGGCCCCATCAGGTCACCCATGGATGTGGCACCATCTGGTCACCAGGCTGTAGCACATATGCGTCACCAACACTGTGGCACCATATGGTCACCATGACTGTGGAACCCATCTGGTCACCAGGACTGTGGCACCTTCCGTCCACCATAGGCATGTGGCACCATCTGGTCACATGACTGTGGCACCTTCTGGTCACCAAGACTGTGGCTCCAATTGGTCCAAGACTGTGGCCCCATATGGTCACCAAGGATGTGGCAACATCTGGTCACCAAGGCTGTAGCACAATGGTCACCAAGACTGTGGGCACCATTCTAGGTCACCGAAGACTGTGGGACCCCATCCTGGTCACCAAGACTGTAGGCACCATCCGGTCACCAAGGCTGTGGCACCATCTGGTTCACCAAGACTGTGGGAACCATTGGTCACCAAGGGGACTGGGGCCCCAATCTTGTCACCAAGGATGTGGCACATTGGTCACCAAGGCTGTAGCACCATCTGGTCACCAAGGATGTGGGCACCATCTGGTCACAAGGACAGTGGCCCCATCTGGAGTACCATGACTGTGGCACTTCCGGTCACCAAGGCTGTAACACCTCTGGTCACCAAGAACTGTGGCCCCATCTGGTCACAAGACTGTGGCACCATCCGGTCACCAAGGACTGTGGCCCCATTGGTCACCAAGGATGTGGCACCATCTGGTCACCAAGACTGTGGCCCCATCTGAGTCACCAAGACTGTGGCCCCATCTGCGACACCAAGGATGTGGCACATATGGTCACTAAGGGACTGTGGACCATTGGTCACCAAGATGTGGCACCATCCGGTCACAAAGGCAGTAGCACCATTCTGGTCAACCAAAGATCAACAATTCGGGAGCACCATCACCGTCCCTCCGCTCATTATAGAGAGAGCTCTCCTGTAAATGCTGGTCATCCTACAGGTTAAGACAAAGCCAACGGCTGCCCACAGCAGTTACACAGAGTGATAACAAGTAATCACTTGTGTCCACCCCTCACTCTGGGGGAAGGTCTTGACAGATCTCTCTCTCTCTCTTCTTCTGTTCTCTCTCTCTCTCTCTCTCTCTCTCTCTCCTCTCTCTCTCTCTCTCTCTCTCTCTCTCTCTCTCTCTCTCTCTCTCTCTCTCTCTCTCTCTCTCTCTCTCTCTCTCTTTCTCTCTTCTCTCTCTCTCTCCCTCCCTCTCCGCCCTTCTCTCTCTCTCTCCCTCACTTCAATTCACTATCCTCCCATCCTCCCTCTCAATTATTTTTCTCTCTCTCTTACCTTCTCCTCCCTCTTTCCCCTTTTAAGCAAGTTATTTTATTATTATAATATATTTTTATTATTATTATTAATATTCGCTAGGAAAGCGTAAACCATAGGGGTCTAAACAGCGACGCCTGGGGAGTATTATATGGGGAGCACTAAACCCGTAAGGATTATACAGCGCCTGTAGGGGGAGAGAGAGATAGAAGGCACTCAGGCTTAACTCCAGTTCTCTAGATCAAGACCCCTCAGGGAAGGTTCCTTGATGTTGGTGAGGGGCTCTTGATTTAGGGAATTAGATCTGTGCATATTTCCGAATAGCCTGAATGCCTTCCATATCCCCCCTAGGCGCTGTATTAATCCTACGGGTTTAGAGCTTCCCCTGGATCTTAATAATAATAACCTAGGATCAAGAGACCTCACAAGCATCAATGGTGATCCTATAAAGTGGTGGGATTTAATATGGTGGCCGTTTTTTCGTTATTCGTGAATCCAGTCAATGTGGTAGTGTATTAATGTGGTGGCACTGTTAAGGTAGAGGTGATTTATTGGCGCAGTGCTTCTAATGTAGTTGGGTTTTTAAGTTGGCTGCGTGTATGTGGTGGTGATTTTCGTGGACTGTATTTTTACTGTGATGATACTTTTTATTGTGGTGGTTGCCTTAATGTGTGGTGCCTTAATGTGGTGGTGGCCTTAATGTGGCAGTGCTCTGGGTAAGTTTTTCTTCAGTTTAATGTGGAGGTGCTCTGATGTAAAGGTGTTTAAATGTGTGGATGGTTTTCTTAGAAGATGGCGGCTTTTGTTTCATCCCTTTATTACTGTGGATAAACTAGATGCTTTTTAATTTATGTAATTTAGATTTTGATTTTTTGTTATTGTATTTATGTTTTAAAACATTCATGTATTTTTTGGGGGGCTTTTACTCTTATTTGTACTTACAGTAATTTTCATAGTGCTCTGAAGTTGGTCTTGTCTGTGTGCTGAAAAATCGTGAATGATCACACTAAGGGTGGTAAAGAAGGAGTCGCTGTTTTCACACTGCGATTATCTTCATTAACACCGCCCGCTTTACACGAAACAAAGTAATACAGGTGAACAGTGGTGCTGAGAGGACTCCTGTGAGAACACGTCGCTGGGCCGGAATATTGTTCCATACCAGGTATTGTGTGTATTTGGAAGGTGGCAGTTTCGTGGGAGAGGAGGCTGATGTGCCAAGGCCGAGGATGAGGCGGATCCGGACGTGTGGTGTGTTGTCTGGACATCATTGTCTTCAGTAATAGTGGACATTTAGGCGTGTGGTGTTAGTTACCAGTTCTCAAAGACATTTGTCGATAGACACTTGGCCTATTGTTTGTAGTGTGTGTGTGTGTGTGTGTGTGTGTGTGTTGTGTGTGTTGGGTGTGTGTGTGTGTGTGTGTGTGTGTGTGGTGTGTGTGTGTGCGTGTAGTTACAGTTGTCAAAGGACATTTGTCGATAGACACTTTTCTGGTTGTTTGTAGTGTGTGTGTGTGTGTGTGTGTCTGTCGCAATGCCTTCCGGGGGGATGTTTGCTTGGACATGTTACATGACTGTGTTGCTAACTGTGTATGTTGGGGGTATTGGAGAATAGTTGTGGTGGTGGTTGTAATTATTGGTTGGTTGTGTGGTGATGTAGCTTATGGTGGTTGTAGTAGTTGGTTGTGGTCGTTTTGTGGTATGGTGGTGGACGGTATTTGGTTGTTTGTGATTGAGGAATGAACAGTGGTTGTTAGTGGTTGTAGCTCTCATAAGTTTTGATTAGTGGGCAATTATGGTTGGTGGGGATTGTGGTTAGTCATTGTGGTTCTTGGGTTGATTTTGGTAGTTTGCAGTTGTGCGTGGCGGCGGGTTAGTGGTTAGTGTGGTGGTTCTTGTGGACAGTAGCATGGCTGTAGTTTATAAGGTTAGTTGATTGTAATGGTGGTGGTGGTGGTGGTGTTGGTGGTCGATGGTGGTGGTGGTGGTGGTGGTGGTGGTGGTCGGTGGTGGTGGTGGTGGGTGGTGGTGGTGATATTGGTGGTGATGATGACTGCGACGGGATAGTGTTGGTGGTAATAGTGGCGGGTGATAGTGGTGATGGTGAATCAATGCCTGCTGATCTTAATTGCAGTTACGGTGTCCTCACGCACGCCAGCATAATAATTGCAACCACTGTAGAAATCAACTCTGACAGGAGGAACTTGTCATGTTTCCTCTGAAGATGTTGGTAATTATTATACTTAAGTGTGGGAGTCGTGGGACTTCTGACACTCAATTAAATTCTTCTTTCAGTGTATGTTAGCTTCTGCCTTATTGATGGTTTATTTTTAACAGACACCACTGTTATATTCAAGCCCACTGCAGAGACCACAGATGTGGAGCCCATTGTATTACAGCAGCCCACCCCAGTGGTTGTAGTAGTAGCAAGTAGTGTTGTTGTATGATCAAATTACAATAGCAGAAAGTGTTAGTTTTATGATGTACACTACAAAGCGGCAATGGCAGTACGAGTAGTTATAGTAGTCGTATAGCAGTATATCCCAGTAGCCCACAAGACATTACAAATTAAATCCCACCTTCCACTTATAACTCGACTTGAGGTGCTCACAGCCCTATACCTGACGCGCCAGCATCCGGGGAATGTTGTCTATAAACAGAACTGAGTGTATTTGTTGTATCGTCAAGGAGTTCTGACTCGTATCCACAAGGGATGTGTGTTACGAGATTAAATTTGTTATGTGTGTTGTTGTATCGTCAAGGTAATCTTCTGGTCTCTGTCTCCAGAAGCAGATGTGTGTCTAGCAGATAAAACTCGGTGTTGTGTCGAACAAGGTGTTTTTTCCTGGTTGCTTCGCCCGTAAACGGATGGGAGGATAATTGTGTACCAGGAATATTTCCTCAAGCATCACTACACTATCAGTAATGAAACCGCCTGATGAGAAGTGAGGGGGGAAGTTTGTTTCTGTCTGAATTAAAATTGATGTTTAAAACAAGAATCTTTTCAAACAGTATTATTTGGTATATAGATGATTTAAATTTTTTAAGATTTTATATGTTTATATTTTTTATTATATATAAAAAATATATAAGGTACCACCTCTATAAATGGACTGGGACCTCATCCTCAGAGAAGACAATAAAAGTAACTCAGGGAAAATCAAGGTTCTCCCGGAGTGTTTGAAAATTTATTAATAGACCGAATAACATTATCAGGAAAACACAAACATGAATTCAATGGTAACAATATATATATATATATATTTATACTATATATAGATATATATATATAATACTATATATATATTATATATTATATAATATATATATATTATTCGGCACGATATATATATTATATATATATATATATTTTTATTATTTATATATATATATATATATATATATATATATATATATATTCTTGCCGAATAGGTAAATCTGATCAATTAGCATGAACCATTTAATATTAAAGTCCTTTCTAAAATTTTCTCTTACCACGTTTAAAGATTTACATATTTTTTTATTTATGTTATGTAAAAATTATAAAATTTTGTACAAAAGAACCTTAGAAAACTTACTAATCTTATTATAACAAGCGCAACTTAATTTAGCTAATCCAACCAATATAATTTTAGATAAGTTTATAATAATTTATTTAATATACAAACACAATGAAACACTTTTTTTCGTTTGCTCACAATGTTTTTTTGCGAATTATTGGTATACACCAATTTTCGCTTGCCTTATCCGGCATATAGAGCGTTTGCTATTTATGCCAAATAGCCAAATTTTACCTATTCGGGCCATGACTTATATATTATATATAGTAGTGGTCTCATGTAATAATGAATTACATAATGCGAAGTATTTATAATATTCTATATTATTTACCTGATGTCAGTATTTTCTGACTGTAGAAGGAGTGGATAATGTGGGTTGTTGGTTATAGACTTGTGCAGGTTATTTAAAAATAGGATTAGACTTTTGCAGGTGGTTGGACGTTTTGATGCTTCTACAGTTAGAAGAATATGGGTTAGAAATTGTATTCTAGAAAATCAAGGCAGTGGATGAGCAGGAAGTGAAACAGGTAAGTGGACTACTAGATACTCTGCGGAATAATGAAGGTATTCACGAGGGACTATAGCTCGATTCCAAGTTCTTTTTTTAAGGTATTTTGTCAGAAAAAATTGCAAGTCAATTATGGTGGGTGTGTGTGGTGTGTGTGTGTGTGTGTGTTGTGTGTGTGTGTGTGTGTGTGTGTGTTGTGTGTGTGTGTGTGTAAGTGTGTGTGTGTGTGTGTGTGTGTGTGATGTGTGTGTGTGTGTGTGTGTGTGTGTGTGGGTGTGTGTGTGTGTGTGTGTGTTACTAATAGAAATGTGTAAATTTAGGTTAGATGTTGTAATTAGTGTGTTTAAGAGTCTGTGTATTTAGGATTCTGTTGAATTAATGGTTAAGGATATATTACAGCATAAGTGTTAGTTGAATTGTAAAGTCTCCCATTGGAAAATAAATGATTTAAAAATGCCGAAACAATGGAAATTTAAACACTTCGCCACGCAGTGTGCGAAAACGTTGTCAATAAAGGATTCATTACACTGCTTAAGTTGTTTATAATTTCCGAAGTCTACAACTCTTAGTTATTTCTTGCAGGAGGAAATAAGGGAATGTGATGTGATGTTCTTCCATCTCCTTGTGCTCACTAGAAAGAGTGGGAACACAAGAGTCCCTTGTTTCCATACATTGTGGAGGGACTGGATCAGGATACAGAGAGACGACTGGGTCTGGCCTCCTTGGGCAAACGGAAGAGGCCTGGAGGGAGTCCCTTAGTATTCTTCAGGAAGGCTTCAAATTTGATTAACTGTTATGCAAGCATTATTGTCAGTGTAATTTGTAATCCACGTTTCATATTGTAAAATCTCTTCTCCTTCAATCAAAGACAGTCATGTTAAAAACAGACTCATACAAAGATACAGCGACAAACATTTAAACAAAATATTAAACACAACACACACACACACACACACACACACACACAACAACACACACAACACACACACACACCTCACACACCACACACACACACACCACACACAAACTAAATCAAAACAAGTTCAAACATCTTAAAATTCCCTACCCCATCCTACGGAAGAAAAAAAACATCGATTGCATACTTAGCAAGTTTATCCATACAAAAAATCAGGTTCTGGTGGAACCTGATATGATGAAAACAGTTTATGAGACATTCGTGAGGCCCAGGATTCCGTTATACGTTTAATGGACATCCAAAGGAAAAATATCCTGAAACGGTTCGAAGGAAATGTCCTGAAGCAAAAGTTCTTGGAACATCTTTAAGCAAGGTTTTAATGAGATTTTGGGACAATCCAACTTCTAAGGACCTTGAAACAACCTAAAAATATAGACTCTTGAGATCTTGCACAAATTTCCGGGATCATCGCAAGGCAAAGGTTACCTGGCCATTCTAGGCAAGGTACTGTGAACATCCTAATGCAGAGAACATTATGGGAACATTCCTTAGGAGAAAGTTTCTGTAACGTGTGAAGGAAAAATCATGGGACATCCTACGCAATGGTTTTTGGGACCCTTAGGAGGTGTTTCCTTAATGGCCTGGCACAATGTTGTGCTCACACTCCACCGTGTGAGGGATAATGGCCTGGGTAGTTACATCAGCCATCATGTGGTTACCAGCACTACTCCATCGCGAATGCGCGACGCGAGCTTACCGAGGGCATTAATTGGTGGCTTCTGTTTTATGACCTTGTAATTGCAATGGGGAATGCGAGCTGGATTGTCCCGCCTTGGTTATTGATGGGATGGTTATAGTGAGGGAAGAAGGAACTAGGGAGAGACATGATTAGAACAGAAAGTGCGAGAGGGGAGACACTGGTGGGTGGGTACGAGGAAACGATGTGGTGAGAGAGACTTGGGGAGATAAGATTAAGTGATGCAGATATACCATAGTCTCTAATTGTTAGATTCTAAAAGGGGCCAAGTAGAAAACGAAATCGAAATTAATGAATAAACTAAACTAATTAAAACCATAAAACAAAAATAATATTAAACTTAACTCAGAACTAAAAAAAAAATATTACCGTAAACTAAAATCTGAACTTAACTAAATCTACAAATAAAACCAGTGTTAAGTAAATCTATGAACTAAACTGAGCTATTTTCTATAAAATAAACAAACTAATTACAAATGACTTAAAAAGTGGGGTGAGTCTGGAAATGCGACTTATTAAATTATATCGCTTGTGGTTAAAAGATTACGTATATGTGCGTATATCGCATTTCTTTTAGCTTCGTCTTATTAAGTATTTATTTTTTATTATTTCACACTAATGTGAGGTGGGAGAGTCGCATAATTATGACTTGTACTCGAATTTTTGTCATAGTTTTTTTTTTTAATTATTCCGCTGGTTTTGCGGCTTAACGACGCTCTTATAGGCTGCATGGAAACGTTTATATTTTTGGATTAATCCGCAGGGTGAGAAATTGACACGGTTGTGTGAACTCACAAAATCAACCCGAAGGGGTGGGGTTTAGAACCAAGCGGGGGATCGTAAACTTTCAGCCGTTAGCCCACTGGATCAGCTGGCCAGTGGTCACAGTGGTGGCAAATGGCTTCTTTCCACTACTGTGTATAAATATTCTAGTTGTATTAATCTTAGTGTAGACCAGCTGGCCCAGTGGCTTACTCAATTGGAATGGAGTTTTAACAATCACTCGCCATGAGTTTTAACCCAACCCGTTGCCTGGGTTTGTTTGTAACTGTGTTATTACAGTTTCGTTGATTCAAAAAATACGTAAATAGATAAAATATACATTAGCCTTTGTTGGCTCATTAAGAACAAATTCTACAATTTATCATAAGCCCGATACCCAAACATCCATGAGTGCTCCCGGTCACTAACATCCAAATCAAGGATGTTAAAACTTCACAGATTTAAAACAAAGCCTTCTGTTTTACCCTTGGATTCATCTGAGAGGCGAGTTCGCAGAGAAAGCCTTCAGTTCGAGATCGACGCATCACCGTTACACTCGACAGGCTGAAGAACCTCCAGCTGTATGGTGTGAATGACCTCTACTTACCTGACAAAGAAAAATCACCCCAACCAATTAACACTACAGACTTTTGATCCGTGAACCATCGAACAGAACACACAGGAAATGACCTCACAACAAACATTTGAGGTGCTACGTTTCATAATAAGGACGGCTTCCAAGGCAAAGAATACTCATTGATTTCCCAAAAGATAATGATGACTGGATAACACCTGAACCGGTCTACGTAAACATTAGAAAAAACTATCACTGTTATGACACCCTGAAACACGTGACATCGAAGACCACCAAACGCAGAGCATTGAGCCAGCGAAGAAATGACACATGTCAACTAATTGACATTTTAATTGTGGCAACGTTTCACTCTCCAGGAGCTTTGTTGGGGCAAAAAACAAACAATGCAAGACGCCAGAGATGTAAATAATAACACTGTGAGGTTGAAAGAGCACTGAGCCCACCTATGATTAAGAATTAAAATTTCGAGATTAAATTACTTGAATTACCTTTAATCCGCCATTGAGAGACGGGTTAGAAAGAATATGGTTCTTCGTCACAAGAGTTCTCAAAAAAATAAATCCCCCATCACACAACAACCAAAAGTTGCTTCACTTATACTTCTATTCTACTATTATTACTACTACTACAGCTACTACTGTATACTAACATATAATGGGCCAGTAGGTCACTGCAGCGTTTTATGCTCTTTACCCCATTTTATATATATATATATATATATATATATATATATATATATAATATTTATATATATAATATATATATAAAATATATATAATATCATTACTATTATTATTATTATTATTATTAACACACCGTTCGTTTCCCACCGAGGCAGAGTGGTCATCATCATCCCCTCCATCACTGTCTTACCAGAGGGTGCCAATACCACAGTTCAAAAACTGTTTAATATCCCCAATCTTTCAGAGTGCAGACACTGCATTTCCCATCTCCAGGTTAACTTGTTTCCCCGAATCTCTTCATAAATGTTACTTTGCTAACACCCAACAGCACGTCAAGTCATAAAAGCCACTTGCCTGCACTCACTCATTTCTAACATATTCACACATACTTTCTGGATGTTTAAACCCATTTTTACAAAAATCTCCTTTACCCCTGTTCCTTCAACCTTTCCTAAGACAACCCCTACCCCGCCTTCCCTCCACTGAAGATTTTTTATGCCCCTCCAAGTCATAATCACAACCCATGTTTCACACCCTTTATAAGATCGTTGGCATCACTATACTCTCATACTTTCCCCGTTTTCCCTTCTATGGATAATATATTACCCTCTGTGTCCCTTGTATTGTACTGAGAAGGTATTATTTACCAGTATACAAACAAACCTTACTGTTCTACAAGTTCTTAGCGCACTGCATACGCATTCCTTTACTTCATAGGACTTTTTCAAACTCGACAAAGAAAACCTTGGCAACACTCCTGACCTGCATTATGCAGGTGAAGAACTCTTTAGTTCCAAAGATATTATTGTGGACTACTTCCTTCATCAGAAGACTGGTGTCCCCGGGTGAGGCCCTATGAACAAGGGTGGGAGGAGGTGAGAAGGATGGGTGGAGGTTGTTGAACGGGTCTAGAGGATGGGCGAGAAGGACTGGTGTAAGTTGTTGGCAGGAGGGGAGAATGAGAAACAGGGAAAGCCCTGAGGCAGAGTGGACGACCTATCTCCTTTTTCTTTCGTAGTTAATCCTTCTTCGTCAGGAGCCTACCACGCGGATGAACCCAAAAAGTAAACGCTCTTGTGGCGACGCCCTTAAAAACAACACGATGATGAATTCAAGAGATCGTAACTCTAGGGACACCGTGTACGGCGGCCAGGGACGCTGGATGCTGCGGATAGATTTTAAAAAATGTCTATGAAATTAACGAGATATAAACCAATATTACTACTCTAATATTACATAGAACATACTTTCAGTTGAATAAATATGTAGTATCGTTGTGCTAATTTTTTATACTAGTATCTTTGCAATCTGCATTTCTAATACACGTTATCCAGCTAGTAGGTTTCAACTTGAAGTATTTCCCGATCACATTAAGTGAATTTGCCAGCATTGTTGGAGTCTATACCGCCAGACATAAATCTGTTGGGGGAGACAATATTGAACTCCAAGTGAACTAAATTAGTTAAACTCTGAAATGAATGTGAAATGCGAGACTGTTAAGCATGAATTATGCCCCTCATGTAGACTGCCAACACATTACATCTGTTGACCGAAGATACCTAATCATATGCAACAGCAAAAACAGCAACGAAACAACAACAACAACACAACAGAGTCAACAACATCTAATCAAAAACAAATATCAACATCATTTTGTACCTATAAAATATAAATTAAATCCATGAGTTTTAGCCTCAGTTTTAATGAACAGCAAATTTCTGAGTAAATAGAAAAAAATTGGAGCAATCAGGGAAGGAAAATAACTGAAAAAATAAAAAATAAAAGCAATAATCAACATATTTTAGTCGCTGCGCGATGCGATAAGGTATCACAGTACGCGATAACCAGAGTCACGCGATAACCAGAGTCACGTGATAACCAGAGTCACGTGTTAACCAGAGTCACGCGATAACCAGAGTCACGCGATAACCAGAGTCACGTGATAACCAGAGTCACGTGATAACCAGAGTCACGTGATAACCAGAGTCACGTGATAACCAGAGTCACGCGATAACCAGAGTCACGCGATAACCAGAGTCACGCGATAACCAGAGTCACGCGATAACCAGAGTCACGTGATAACCAGAGTCACGTGATAACCAGAGTCACGTGATAACCAGAGTCACGCGATAACCAGAGTCACGCGATAACCAGAGTCACGCGATAACCAGAGTCACGTGATAAACCAGAGTCACGTGATAACCAGAGTCACGCGATAACCGAGTCACGTGAAACCAGAGTCACGTGATAACCAGAGTCACGTGATAACCAGAGTCACGTGATAACCAGAGTCACGTGATAACCAGAGTCACGCGATAACCAGAGTCACGCGATAACCAGAGTCACGTGATAACCAGAGTCACCTGTGCACGTGACTGTATTTATGCAGATTGCAACACAAGTTGAAAATGCAGTTAAAAATTTGCTTTGAAGATTTGAAGGTACTCAGAAAGGTCATTCACGAGTTATCATGAGGAGTGTAACATCAAATTTTTCCAAGATGCCAATAACCGAAAACACACAAGCACATCAAACCTGAAGCCAATCAGAAGTTGCATTATTAAATTACCAGCTTGGTAAGGTTGAAGCTAATCAAATACGACCTCAGAAATTAATCCTTTGAAAAGCAGTATTTTCTTTTCCCTCCACTTTCCAAAATGCGAATTGGTGTAAACACTGGTCAGAATCATTCCATTTTTTTTCTCAGTTAAGACCAGATGGTGGCATCGATTTTCCAAGTGTTTACAGTGTCACCAGAGGGATGACAAAAATTTTCCAAGTGTTTAACAGTGTCACCAGATGATGACATCAATTTTCCAAGTGTCTACAGTGTCACCAGATGATGACATCAATTTTCCAAGTGTCTACAGTGTCATCAAATGATGACATCAACCTTCCTTTTAAGCTAGAACGCGTCAAAAATCACTATTCCTATGCTTTCATGTTTTTACAGCTCGGTATGTGTTTCCTTGTGCTGGTTCCTCTGATTTAAGCAAGTCTGCCTTCATTCTCCCTGTCGGCATTTCATTAGTATCATTGATATTTCGAACATGTCTCGTCTGTGTCCTAGAGTACTGCAAGCAGGAGCTTGACACCGCACCGTGTCTGGAACAACACACAGGAGAGTGAGACTTAGACCCTTAACTAGTTACACAGAAGCACTTTTGTGTGGCTAGCTAATGGGTCGAGTAGGACCGAAACGTCGTCATAAGTGCGAGTTATTCGTGTATAAGATGTAACTGTGAGTCTGTCCTCGAATATATTCGTAAGTCAGTGAGAGTGCGTATATGTGTGTGCGCACCAGTTGGGAAAGTATTGGGGTGTGCGTAAAACGCGTATGTATATGTGCTGGTGAGTGTGTGCGTGTGTTTGCGTGTGAGCGAGAGTGAAAGTATGTGCGTGTGTGCCCGAGTGCGAGAGTGCGTCTGTACGTATGTGTGTTCCCTTCCTGGAATTATGCTAAGCCCTTCCCTACTTCACGGTTCGTGGGGGGGGATAAGGGATGAGGGGGAATGGAGGATAAGGGATGGGGATTTGGGGACGAGGACGGAGGGATAGGGTAATAGAGGGAGGTAGTGAAGCTGTCCTGGCGACGATCGTCCTGGACGCCCCGCGGCGGTGGATATCCTGTGATTAAAGAGAGCGCCCCCCCTTAACACCGTCAACCTATCCACCAGCCACTCGTTCTGCGCTGCGAGGGATACTCGCACTCTTCCTGTACTGCGTGGGATACTAGCGCACGTCCTGCGCTGCGGGGGATACTCGCACTCGTCTTGCGCTTCAGGGGGATACTCACGCACGTCCTGGTACTGCAACCTTAAGCTTCATAAAGCAACCTTAAAGCTTCCTTAAACAACCTTAAAGCTTCATAAAGCAACCTAAAAGCGTTCTTAAGCAACCTTAAAGCTTCATAAAGCAAACTTAAAGCTTCCTTAAGCAATTTTAAAGCTTCCTAAAGCTTATTAAAGCAACCTTAAATCTTATTAAAGCAACCTTAAAGCTTCTTAAATCAACCTTAAAGCTTTATAAAGCAACCTTAAGTCTCCATAAAATGACCTTAAAGCTTCCTAAATCAACTTTAAAGCTCCATAAAGCAACCTTAAAGCTCCATAAAGCAACCTTAAAATTTAATAAAATCATACATCCTTAAAGCTTCATAAAGAAACCTTAAAGTTTCCAAAAGCAACCTTAATGCTTCCTAAAGCAACCTTAAGGCTTCATAAAGGAACCTCCAAGCTTCCAAAAGCAACCTTAAAGCTTCCTAAAGAATCCTTAAAGCATCATTATAGCTGCCTTAAAACTTCCTTAAAGCTTCCATGATGCTTCATTTAAGCTTCCTTAAGGCTTTAATAATGATCCCTAAAAGCTTTAACAATGCTTCCTTAAACCTATCTTAAAGCTTCCATAATGATACACTAAAGCTACCTGAAAATAACCTAAATCTTAAAGTTAACTTAAAGCTTTTTTAAAGTCATCTTAAAGCTTCCTTAAAGTAAATAGCAATAAGCTACTTAAAGCTACTTTAAAGCTGCCTTAAAATGAAAATAGAATTTGTAATTTTACAAAGAGTCAGAAACGAGTGTTTGAAATACCAGAAGAAACCCATTGTCAGGAATGTTGTCTTCCCCCTGTCACCAGTCTCTTTATCCCTCTTCTTCCTTCTGCCTGGTAGTTCCATCCATCTACTTTCCTCTACCTGGTAGTTCCATCCATCTACTTTCCTCTACCTGGTAGTTCCATCCATCTACTTCCCTCTACCTGGTAGTTCCATCCCTCTCCTTCCCTCTACCTGGTAGTTCCATCCATCTACATCCCTCTACCTGGTAGTTCCATCCATCTACTTCCCTCTACCTGGTAGTTCCATCCCTCTCCTTCCCTCTACCTGGTAGTTCCATCCATCTACATCCCTCTACCTGGTAGTTCCATCCATCTACATCCCTCTACCTGGTAGTTCCATCCATCTACTTCCCTCTAACCTGGTATTTTCCATCCCTCTCCTTCCCTCTACCTGGTAGTTCCTTTCCATCTACATCCCTCTCCGGGTATTTTCCATCCATCTACTTCCCTCTACCTGGTAGTTCCATCCCTCTCCTTCCCTCTACCTGGTAGTTCCATCCCTCTCCTTCCCTCTACCTGGTAGTTCCATCCATCTACATCCCTCTACCTGGTATTCCATCCACCCTACTTCCCTCTACCGGGTATTTTTCCATCCCTCTCCTTCCCTCTACCTGGTAGTTCCATCCCTCTCCTTCCCTCTACCTGGTAGTTCCATCCATCTACATCCCTCTACCTGGTAGTTCCATCCATCTACTTCCCTCTACCTGGTAGTTCCATCCCTCTCCTTCCCTCTACCTGGTAGTTCCATCCATCTACTTTCCTCTACCTGGTAGTTCCACCCCTTCCTTCCCTCTACCGGTAGTTTCCATCCATCTACTTCTCTCTACCTGGTATTTTCCACCCCTCTCCTTCCCTCTACCGGGTAGTTTCCATCCATCTACTTCCCTCTACTGGTAGTTCCATCCCTCTCCTTCCCTCTACGGGTAGTTCCACCATCTACTTTCCTCTACCGGTAGTTCCACCCATCTACTTTCCTCTACCTGGTATTTCCCAAATCCATCACTTTCCTCTACCTGGTATTCCATCCATCTATTCCCCTCTCCCTGGTAGTTCCATCCCTCTCCTTCCCTCTACCTGGTAGTTCCATCCATCTACTTTCCTCTACCTTGTAGTTCCATCCATCTACTTTCCTCTACCTGGTAGATCCATCCATCTACTTCCCTCTACCTGGTAGTTCCATCCCTCTCCTTCCCTCTACCTGGTAGTTCCATCCATCTACATCCCTCTACCTGGTAGTTCCATCCCTCTCCTTCCCTCTACCTGGTAGTTCCATCCCTCTCCTTCCCTCTACCTGGTAGTTCCATCCCTCTCCTTCCCTCTACCTGGTAGTTCTATCCCTCTCCTTCCCTCTACCTAGTAGTTCCATCCTTTTCCTTCCCTCTACGTAATAGTTCTATTCCTCTCCTTTCTTCTCTTCAGTTCATCTGTCCCGTCCTGTCTTCTCCTCAGTCCATCTATCCCTTCCCTTCCTCTGTAATCCTTTAACCTAGTCCCCCTCTCCTCTATAACCATCCTATTCTTTCAGTCTCCCCTGTCATGTGGCACTGCTAGAGGCAATCTCCTCTGTCATATGGCACTGCTAGAGGCAGTCTCCCCTGCCATGTGGCATTGCTAGGGGCAGTCTTGCCTGTCACGTGGCACTGCTAGAGGCAGTCGTTCCTGCCATGTGGTACTGTTATAGGTAGCATTCCTACCCATGCGCCACTGCTAGAAGCAGTCTTCTTAGCTATGTGGCACTGCTCGAGGCAGTCTTCCCTGCCATGTTGCACTGCTAGAGGTAGACTTTCTGCCATGTGGCACTGCTAGAGGAAGTCTTTCCTGCACTGCTAAATATAGTCTTGCCTACCATGTGGCA
>NC_069408.1:86047405-86080023 GCF_026875155.1 Cherax quadricarinatus
CCCGAGGGGGGTCATCTTATGAATCATTTAATTGACATCAGAGGGAAATAAAAAGGGGATAAGAAAAGCTAAAAGGGACTATGAATTAAAGTTGTAGGGATTCTAAAACTAACCCAAAAATTTTTTTTCCAGGTATATAGAACAAAAGTTAGAGATAAGATGGGTCCCCTTAAAAATAACTATGGACCTTACTGACAAAGAGAATGAAATGTGCTCGATTTTAAATAATTATTTCTCTCGGTTTTTACACAGGAAGACACTAATAATATTCCGGTAATAAATTTTTATAGTGGGCCAGAAGAAGATAAATTATGTAACATCCAGTCACTAGTGAAATGGTTGTGAAGCAGATAGACAGACTGAAGCAAAAAAAAGTCCCCGGGTCCTGATGAGGTTTTTTCAAGGGTTCTAAAGGAATGCAAAATGGAAGTCCTGTGAACCATTAACTAATATTTTTAATTTATCTCTTCAAACAGTGTAGTGTCTGATATGTGGAAGATGGCTAATGTAATTCCTATTTTTAAAACAGGGGACAAGTCGTTCCCGTCAATTACCCCCCAAATTTAAGCCTGCCCTTTCAATTGTAGGCAAATTACTAGAGTCAATTATAGCTCAAATTATAAGAAGCCATCTCGAAAGCATAGCTGATTAATGATACTCAGCATGGATTCACAAGAGGCCGGTTTGTTTAAACTAATTTATTAACTTTCTTCAGTAAAAGCTTTTGAGGTGTTGACCACGATAAGAATTTGATATTATTTACTTAGATTTTAGTAAGGCATTTGATAGAGTTCCGCACCAAAGACTGTTGAAAAAAGTAGCAGCTCTTGGCATTGGGGGAGGGTGCTCTCGTGGATCGAATCATGGCTCACAGACAGGAAGAAAGAGAGTGTCCAAAAAATGGGGTTAAATCCGAGTGGGGATCAGTAACAAGTGGCTTTTCCACAGGGATCAGTCTTGGGCCCGTTGTTTTTTTATAATATATATAAAATGATCTTGATGAAGGAATTACTAGTGATATGAGCAAATTCACCGTGACACGAAGATAGGTAGGATAATTGATTCAAACGTAGATGTTAGGGAACTTCAGGAGGATTTAGACAAACTCTATTCTTGGTCAGAAAAGTGGCAGATGCAGTTCAATGTAGATAAATGCAAGGTTCTGAAGCTCGGGAGTGTCCAAAACCCCTAGCACTTATAATTTTAATAATTAAGAACTTAGCCTACAGATTGCGAAAAGGATTGGGGGTTATGGTAAGCAGCAACCTTAAACCAAGACACCATGCCTAAGCGTACGTAATAAGGCAAATAGATTACTGGGATTTATATCAAGAAGAAGTGAAAAGCAACAGAAGTCAGGGGTCATACTGCGCTTTATACATCATTAGTAAGGCCTCACCTAGATTATGCAGCTCAATTCGGGTTTCTCCATATTACAGAATGGACATAAATTCGTTAGAAAACTTCAGCGTAGGATGACTAAATTAATACATAGCATTAGAATCTTCCTTATGAAGAAAGATTGAAGACTCTTAAGTTACATTCACTTGTTAGACGAAGAATGAGGGGAGACCTGATCGAAGTGTATAAGTGGAAGATAGGTATTAATAAAGGGGATATTAACAAGGTCTTGGGGATATCTCCCAATAGAGAACCCGCAGTAATGGATTTAAATTAGATAAGTTTAGATTTAGAAAGGACATAGGAAAGTATTGGTTTGGAAATAGGGTAGTTGATGAGTGGAACAGTCTACCTAGTTGGGTTATTGAGGCTAGGACTTTGGGTAGTTTCAAATTTATGTTGGATAAGTACATGAGTGGGAGGGGTTGGATTTGAGTGGGACTTGCACATCGGAGCTTGTTTCTTGGGTGGCATTGAAAATTGGGTTGGTCAAATGTTTGTTAGTGGGATGAATTGTAAAGGACCTGCCTAGTATGGGTCAACAGGCCTGCTGCAGTGTTCCTCCTTTCTTATGTTCTTATGTTCTTACTATATGGGCCAGTAGGTCCACTGCAGTGTTTATGCTCTTTCACCCCATGTTTTATATAATATATATATATATTTTATATATATATATATATAAAATATTATATTTAAAATATAATATATATATATAAATAATTATATATTTTTTAATAAAATATTCTATATTTTTTATTTTTATTATATTAAATTTTTATTATTATTATTAACACACCGTTCGTTTCCACCGAGGCAGAGTTGGGCATCATCAGTCACTCCATCACTGTTTACCAAGGGGTGCCGATACCACAGTTCAAAAACTGCTAATATCCCCAATCTTTCAGAGTGCAAACACTGCATTTTCCCATCTCCAGGTTAAACTTGTTTCCCAATCTCTTCATAAATGTTACTTTGGGTAACAAATCCAACAGCACGTCAAGTCATAAAAGCCACTTGCCTCCACTCACTCATTTCTAACATGTTCACACATACTTGCTGGATGTTTAAACCCATTGTACACAATATCTCCTTTACCCCGTTCCTTCAACCTTTCCTAAGACAACCCCTACCCCGCCTTCCCTCCACTGAAGATTTATATGCCCTCCAAGTCATAATCACAACCCATGTTTCACACCCATATAAGATCGTTGGCATCACTATACTCTCATACTTTCCCCGTTTTGCTTCTATGGATATATATATTACCCTCTGTGTCCTTGTATTGTACTGAGGAGGGATGGGACTTGACAGTGTAACAAACAAAACCCTTACTGTTTCTACAAGTTCTTAGCGCACTGCATACGCATTCCCTTACTTCATGGGACTTTTTCAAACTCGACAAAGAAAACCTTGGCAACACTCCTGACCTGCATTATGCAGGTGAAGAACTCCTTAGTTCCAAAGAATATTATTGTGGACTGCTTCCTTCATCAGAAGACTGGTGTCCCCGGTGAGGACTATGAACCAGGGTGGGAGGAGGTGAGAAGGATGGGTGGAGGTTGTTGAACGGGGTCTAGAGTGATGGGCGAGAAGGACTGGTGCAAGTTGTTGGCAGGAGGGGAGAATGAGAAACAGGGAAAGCCCTGAGGCAGAGTGGACGACCTATCTCCTTTTTCTTTCGTAGTTAATCCTTCTTCGTCAGGAGCCTACACGCGGATGAACCAAAAGTAAAACGCTCTTGTGGCGCGCCCTTAAAACAAACGATGATGGGAAATTTAAGAGATCGTAACTCTAGGGACCCGTGTACGGCGGCCAGGGACGCTGGATGCTGCGGATAGATTTTAAAAAAAGTCTATGAAATTAACGAGATATAAACCAAAGATTAACAAACTGCTACTTCTCTAATATTACATAGAACATGCTTTTAGTTGAATAAATATATAGTATCGTTGTGCAATTTTTTTTTACTAGTATCTTTGCAATCTGCATTTCTAATACACGTTATCCAGCTAGTAGGTTTCAACTTGAAGTATTCCCGATCACATTAAGTGAATTTGCCAGCATTGTTGGAGTCTATAAACCCCCAGACATAAATCTGTTGGGGGGGACAATATTGAACCCCCAAGTGAACTAAATTAGTTAAACTCTGAAATGAATGTGAAATGCGAGACTGTTAAGCATGGGAAATTTTGCCCCTCATGTAGACTGCCAACACATTACACTGTTGCACCGAAGATACCTAATCATATGCAACAGCAAAAACAGCAACTGCCAACAACAAAAACAAAACAACAACAACAAATAACAACAACAACACCAAACAACAACAACAACAGGTACAAAATTAAAAAAAACCGTCTTAATGAACAGCAATTCTGAAGTAAATAGAAAATTACAGAAATCAGGGGAAGGAAAAAATAACTGAAAAAAATTTAATAAAGCAATTAATTCAACGTATTTTAGTCGCTGCGGATACGATGAAGGTTCCCAGTAGTGATAACCAGAGTCAGTGTACAGAGGGGGGGAAACAGGGGCCGGGTGATAACCAGATCACGTGATAACCCAGAGTCACGGATAACCAGAGTCACGTGATAACCAAAAAGTCACGCGATAACCAGAGTCACGCGATACCCAGAGTCACGCGATAAACCAAGTCACGTGATAACCAGAGTCACGTGATAACCAGAGTCATCGCAATAACAGGACTTCTCGTGATAACCGAGTCACGGTGAATAACCAGGTATCAGTGATAATCAGGAGTCACGTGATAACAGAGTTCAGTTGATTAACCAGGTCACGTGATAATCCAGAGTCACGTGATAACCGAGCAACGTGATAACCAGATCACGTGTTAACCATGAGTCACGTGATAACCGAGATCACGCGATAACCAGAGTACGCGATAACCCCGAGTCACGCGATAACCGATTTCACGAGATAACCTAGGTCACGCTAACCAGAGCACGTGTAACAGAGTAAACTGAAAATCCAAAAGTCAACGGATAAAACCCAGAGACGTGATAACCAGAGTCACTTGTAACAAAAGTCATAAATAACCAGAGTGCAACTCATAAACAGAACGCGATAACCAGAGTCACGCGATAACCAGATCACGCGAAAGACCCCGATAACATCCGCGATAACCAAGTAGTACGCGATAATCAGAGGTCACGAGGATAACCAGAGTACCGGGAATAACAGAGTCACGGATGACTAGAGTCACGGATAACCAAGTCACGGATAACAGAGTCACGCGAAACCAGAGTCACGCGATACCAGCAGCGATAACCAGAGCACGCGATAACCCGAGTCACGCGATAACCCGAGTCACGCCGATAACCCAGAGTCACGGGATAACAGAGTCACGAGCAAAACCAGAGTCACGGATAACCAGAGTCACGGATAACCAAGAGTCACGGATAACCAGAGTTCACGCCGAATAACCAGAGTCACGCGATAACCAGAGTCACGCGATAACCAGAGTCACGCGATAACCAGAGTCACGGGATAACCAGAGTCACGGGATAACCAGAGTCACGGGATAACCAGAGTCACGGGATAACCAAAAGTCCACGCGATAACCAGAGTCACGCGATAACCAGAGCACGCGATAACCAAGTCACGCGATAACCAGAGTCACGCGATAACCAGAGTCACGCGATAACCCGAGTCACGGGATAACCCGAGTCACGCGATAACCAGAGTCACGCGATAACCAGAGTCACGCGATAACCAGAGTCACGCGATAACCAGAGTCACGCGATAACCCGAGTCACCTGTACGTGACTGATTCTTACAGATTGCAACACAAGTTGAAATGCAGTTAAAAATTTGCTTTGAAGATTTGAAGGGAATCAGAAAGAGTCATTCACGAGTTATCATAGGAGTGTAACATCAAATTTGTCGAAGATGCCAATAACCGAAAACACACAAGCACATCAAACCTGAAGCCAATCAGAAGTTGCATTATTAAAATTACCAGCTTGGTAAGGTTGAAGCTAATCAAATACGACACTCAGAAATTATCGCATGAAAACCAGTATTTTCATTTCTCCACTTTCCAAAATGCGAATTGGTGTAAACACTGGTCAGAATCATTCCAATTTTTTTCTCAGTTAAGACCAGATGGTGACATCGATTTTCCAAGTGTCTTCAGTGTCACCAGATGATGACATCAATTTTCCAAGTGTCTACAGTGTCACCAGATGATGACATCAATTTTCCAAGTGTCTTCAGTGTCACCAGATGATGACATCAATTTTCCAAGTGTTTCAGTGTCACCAGATGATGACATCGATTTTCCAAGTGTCTTCAGTGTCACCAGATGATGACATCAATTTTCCAAGTGTTTACAGTGTCACCAGATGATGACATCAATTTTCCAAGTGTTTACAGTGTCACCAGATGATGACATCAATTTTCCAAGTGTCTTACAGTGTCACCAGATGATGACATCAATTTTTCAAGTGTCTACAGTGTCACCAGATGATGACATCAATTTTTCAAGTGTCTACAGTGTCACCAGATGATGACATCAATTTTTCAAGTGTCTACAGTGTCATCAAATGACGACATCAACCTTCCTTTTAAGCTAGAACGCGTCAAAAATCACTATTCCTATGCTTTCATGTGTTTACAGCTCTGGTATGTGTTTCCTTGTGCTGGTTCCTCTGATTTAAGCAAGTCTGCCTTCATTCTCCCTGTCGGCATTTCATTAGTATCATTGATATTTCGAACATGTCTCGTCTGTGTCCTAGAGTACTGCAAGCAGGAGCTTGGCACAGCACCGTGTCTGGAACAACACACAGGAGAGTGAGACTTAGACCCTTAACTAGTTACACAGCAGCACTTTTGTGTGGCTAGCTAATGGGTCGAGTAGGACCGAAACGTCGTCATAAGTGCGAGTTATTCGTGTATAAGATGTAACTGTGAGTCTGTCCTCGAATATATTCGTAAGTCAGTGAGAGTGCGTATATGTGTGTGCGCACCAGTTGGAGAGTATTTGGGTGTGCGTATGCGCGTATGTATATGTGCTGGTGAGTGTGTGCGTGTGTTTGCGTGTGAGCGAGAGTGAAAGTATGTGCGTGTGTGCCCGAGTGTGAGAGTGCGTCTGTACGTATGTGTGTTCCCTTCCTGGAATTATGCTAAGCCCTTCCCTACTTCACGGTTCGTGGGGGGGGATAAGGGATGAGGGGGGATGGAGGATAAGGGTGGGATTTGGGACGAGGAGGAGGGATAGGGAATAGAGGGGGTAGTGAAGCTTCTGGGTCGAGTTAATTAAAGCTAAGGCACCTCTGTGGGCGACGATCGTCTGGACGCCCCGCGGCGGTGGATATCCTGTGATTAAAGAAGCGCCCCCCCTAACACCGCAACCTATCCACAGCACTCTTGGTCGAGGATACCACTCGCCTACGTATCCCGTCGCGCGGGGATACTAGCGCACGTCCTGCGCTGCGAGGGATACTCGCACTCGTCCTGTACTGCGTGGGATACTCGTGCACGTCCTGCGCTGCGGGGATACTAGCGCACGTCCTGCGCTGCGGGGATAACTCGCACTCGTCTTGCGCTTCAGGGGATACTCACGCACGTCCTGGTACTGCAACCTTAAGCTTCATAAAGCAACCTTAAAGCTTCCTTAAGAAATCTTAAAGCTTAATAAAGCAACCTTAAAGCTTCATTAAACAACCTAAAAGCTTTCTTAAGCAACCTTAAAGCTTCATAAAGCAAACTTAAAGCTTCCTTAGCAATTTAAAAGCTTCGCTAAAGCTATTAAAGCAACTTAAATTCTTATCAAAGCAACCTTAAAGCTTCTTAAATCAACCTTAAAGCTTTATAAAGCACCTTAATCTCCATAAAAATAACCCTTAAAACTTCCCTAAACCATCTTTAAAGCCCAGAAAGCAACCTTAAAGCTCCATAAACCACCTTAAAATTTAATAAAATCATACATCCTGTAAAGCTTCATAAAGAAAACCTTAAAGTTTCCAAAAGCAACCTTTAAGGGCTTCATAAAGAAACCTCCAAGCTTCCAAAAGCAACCTTAAAGCTTCCTAAAGAATCCCTTAAAGCATCATTAAACATGCCTTAAAACTTTCCTATAAAGCTTCCCATGATGCTTCATTTGTAAGCTTCCTTAAAGCTTTAATAATGACCTTAAAAGCTTTAACAATGGCTTCTAAATCTATCTTAAAGCTTCCATTATGAATTCACTAAGCTACCTGAAAAAAACCTAAATCTTAAAGTTAACTTTAAGCTTTTAAAGTCATCTTAAAGCTTCCTTAAATAAATAGCAATAGCAACGTAAAGCTACATTTAAAGCTGACTTAAAAAGAAAATAGAAGTTGTAATTTTACAAAGAGTCAGAACGAGTGTTAGAATACCATAAGAAAACCCATTGTCAGGAATGTTGTCTTCCCCCTGTCACCAGTCTATATCCCTCTTCTTCCTTCTACCTGGTAGTTCCATCCATCTACTTCCCTCTACCTGGTAGTTCCATCCATCTACTTCCCTCTACCTGGTAGTTCCATCCATCTACATCCCTCTACCTGGTAGTTCCATCCATCTACATCCCTCTACCTGGTAGTTCCATCCATCTACTTCCCTCTACCTGGTAGTTCCATCCATTACAATCCCTCTACCTGGTAGTTCCATCCATCTACATCCTCTCTACCTGGTAGTTCCATCTTCATCTACTTCCTACTCACCTGGTAGTTTTTCCATCCATCTAACTTCCCTCTACCTGGTAGTTCCATCCATACTACTTTCCTCTACCTGGTAGTTGCCATCCATCTATCATCCCCTACCTGGTAGTTCTCATCCATCTACTTCCTCTACCTGGGTATTCCATCCACTACTTCGCCCCTCTACCTGGTAGTTCCATCCACTACTTCCCACCTACCTGGGTAGTTCCAATCCATCTACTTTCCTCCACCTGGTAGTTTCCCATCCATCTTTACTTCCCCTAACCTGGTAGTTCCATCCATATACTTCCCCTCTACCTGAAGTTTTCCATCCTCTACTTCCCTCTACTGGTAGTTCCATCCATCTACTTCCCTCTACCTGGTTAGTTCCATCCATCTACTTCCCCTACTGGTAGTTCCATCCATCTACTTCCTCTACCTGGTAGTTTTCATCCATCTACTTCCCTCACTGGTAGTTCCATCCCTCTCCTTCCCTCTACCTGGTAGTTCCATCCATCTCATCCCTCTACCTGGTAGTTCCATCCATCTACTTCCTCTACCTGGTTAGTTCCATCCTCCCTTCTCTCTACCTGGTAGTTTCCATCCATCTACTTCCCCAACCTGGTAGTTCCATCCATCTACATCCCTCAAGCCTGGTAGTTCCACCATTTTTTTTTAATTTTTTTCACTTTCCTCTACCTGTAGTTCCATCCATCAACATCCCTCTACCTGGTAGTTCCCTCCATCTACTTTCCCATAACCTGGTAGTTCCACCCATCTACTCCCTCTACCTGTAGTTCCATCCATCTACTTCTCCCTCTACCTGGTAGTTCCATCCATCTACATCCCTCTCCTGGTAGTTCCACCATCCATCTACTTCCCGTTCCTACCTGGTAGTTCCATCCATCTCTTCCCTCTACCTGTATTCCATCCATCTACTTTCCCTCTACTGGTAGTTCCATCCATCTACATCCCTCACCTGGTAGTTCCATCCATTACTTCACTCTACATGGTAGTTCCTCCCCATCTACTTCCCCTACCTTGAGTTCCATCCTCTCCTTCCTCTACCTGGTAGTTCCATCCCTCTCCTTCCCTCTACCTGGTAGTTCCATCCTCTACATCCCGCTACCTGGTAGTTCACATCCCTCTACTTCCCTCTACCTGGTAGTTCCATCCCATCTACTTCCCCTCTACCTGGTAGTTCCATCCATCACATCCCTCTAACTGGTATTCATCCATCTACTTCCCTCTACCTGGTAGTTCCATCCATCTACTTCCCTCTACCTGGTAGTTCCATCCATCTACTTCCCTCTACCTGGTAGTTCCATCCATCTACATCCCTCTACCTGGTAGTTCCATCCATCTACTTCCCTCTACCTGTAGTTCCATCCATCTACTCCCTCTACTGGTATTTCCCATCCGTCCTCCTCCTCTACCTGGTATTCCCATCCTTCTACTTCCCTCTACCTGTAGTTCCAACCATCTAATTTTTTCCCCTACTGGTAGTTCCATCCCTCTCCTTCCCTCTACCTGGTAGTTCCATCCATCTACATCCCTCTACCTGGTAGTTCCATCCCTCTCCTTCCCTCTACCTGGTAGTTCCATCCATCTACATCCTCTACCTGGTATTCCACCATCTACTTCCCTCTACCTGGTAGTTCCATCCCACTCGTTCCCTCTACCTAGTAGTTCTATCCCTCTCCTTCCCTCTACCTACTAGTTCTATCCCTCTCCTTCCCTCTACCTAGTAGTTCCATCCTTTTCCTTCCCTCTACGTAATAGTTCTATTCTTCTCCTTTCTTCTCTTCAGTTCATCTGTCCCGTCCTGTCTTCTCCTCAGTCCATCTATCCCTTCCCTTCCTCTGTAATCCTTTAACCTAGTCCCCCTCTCCTCTATAACCATCCTATTCTTTCAGTCTCCCCTGTCATGTGGCACTGCTAGAGGCAATCTCCTCTGTCATATGGCACTGCTAGAGGCAGTCTCCCTTGCCATGTGGCATTGCTAGGGGCAGTCTTGCCTGTCACGTGGCACTGCTAGAGGCAGTCGTTCCTGCCATGTGGTACTGTTATAGGTAGCATTCCTACCCATGTGGCACTGCTAGAAGCAGTCTTCTTAGCCATGTGGCACTGCTAGAAGCAGTCTTCTTAGCTATGTGGCACTGCTCGAGGCAGTCTTCCCTGCCATGTTGCACTGCTAGAGGTAGACTTTCTGCCATGTGGCACTGCTAGAGGAAGTCTTTCCTGCACTGCTAAATGTAGTCTTGCCTACCATGTGGCACTGCTAGGAGCAGTCTTCCCTGCTATTTGGCACTGCTATGAGCAATCTACTTACCCACAAATAACACCACACAGCACACACTCATCTATCATTGCTTTCACCTCTCGATGGTCTCACCTCTCACTGTTTCACTTTTTCATTATCTCAACCTCTCACTGCTACACCTCTTATGTCTAACCTCTTATTGACTCACCTCATTTTTATCTCTTTACTCACCGCCTCACCTCTCATCTGTCGTTATCTTGAATAGCGTTGTCTCCTCTTGTATGTTGTTGTCTTACCATTTATTGTCAAATCTCTCTTCGTCATACCTCTCGTTGCCTCACCCCCTCCTCTTTCCTGTCAGTGTGTTCCCTCTCGTCGAGTCATGTCATGTCTATTACTGCAGTGCCTTTCATTGTCTCACCTCACGTTGTCCAATATCTCTTTGTCTTGACCTCCGTGGTCTCATCTTTCGATGTATCACATCTCATCTCCCGTTGTCTCACCTCTCATCTCTCGTCGTCTCCCTCTCAATGTCTCACAGCTTCGCCTATCGTCAGTTAACATAAAGCGAGACAGTCACCCTGAACCTGCGATCGAATATTGATTGTTTTTACCAACGGCGTTTCGAACGCCAAGTACATAAATGGTAGGGAAAATGGATTCTGGAAATGACATACGCTTAAGAGCTGTCAAATGCCTTAAGTGGATTGCGCTGCTCATATGTCGCCTTCGGCGGTAATAAACCCCCAGAAGAATGCTGACTTTTTGAGAGCAAATTTAATAGTGTGACATTGGTTTATGCTCAACGCTTTTCCAATTGATTTTTGGGTAGGTTTTTGTTCAATTATCGTTATCTGCTGCTTCCGCCCGTTTGTGCTTCATTTGCATTATTCTTTGTCTGGGTTATGACTGGTGACATGCAAGAGTGAACTCACGCACCGTCTGGAGCTTAATGGACGAGCAGAATTTTGTCTGCACGTCCGCTTAATGGGAGTAATGTTTTAAGGAAGATGGTGATCTTTAGAAGAGCAGACGTGCAGGATGTTGATAAACACCCTGACCAGGTGATATTTACCATGTTCTCTGAAATTTACCATTTTTTCATTAAAAATAATAATAAAAAATGAAATTAGAGTGCTATTACTATTACTATTACTACTACTACTACTACTACTACTACTGCTATTACTACTACTGCTACTACTACTGCTATTACTACTAGTAGTAGTGCTACTACTACTACTGCTATTACTACTAGTAGTAGTACTACTACTACTTCTACTACTACTGCTACTTGTACTACTGCTACTTGTACTACTACTTGTACTACTACTACTACTACTTCTACTACTACTACTACTGCTGCTACTACTACTGCTACTACTACTACTACTACTGCTACTACTACTACTGCTATTACTACTAGTAGTAGTAGTACTACTACTTCTACTACTACTACTGTTATTTGTACTACTACTACTTTGTACTACTACTACTGCTACTAACTACTGTCTACTACTACTGCTACTACTACAGCCAGTACTACTGCTACTACCACTGCTACTACTACACTGCCTAACTACTACTATTACTACTACTACTGCTACTACTACTACTACTGCTACTAATACTACTAACTACACGCTATTACTACTACTACTGCTATTACTACTACTACACTACTGCTACTGCTACTACACTACTACTTAACTACACTGCTACTACTACTACTAACTACTACTGCTACTACTGCTGCTACTACTACTACTTCTACTACTACTACTACAACTGCAACAACTACTACTACTACTACTAACTACTACGAATACTACGTAATAATAATCACAATAATAACCTAACGATAATAAAAATTAACATGATGTTTATAATGCAGTCAAATTTTAGTAATGATGATTTATAAAGAATCATAAGAAGCATTCCCTCAAATCATCAGATGGAAACTGATATTCAAATTCCCACAGATAGAAGGTGAGGGACAAGCTGTGTGATTTTTATAGAGCCCGAGCCAGCATTAAAAGTTTGAAGCGATCAGAAAAGATGATATTCTCGGGTAATTATCTGTAAAATTTCAAAATACACCTACTCACACTAAATATACAGCTATCGTCCATGGTAAATTATTAGGAATTAACACAAGGCAACGTGAACCTTTTTCAGGTAACCATAACAGGTGAAAGTTGAGGTCAATCAAATTGCCGTTTTCCTGTTTTTTTTATTTTTTTATTTATTTATTTGTTTTTTTTTTTTTGATATTTTACTGTATCAGTAAATTTACATGCTTTCCAAACGAAACCTTAATAGGTATATTCCCCCCCTGGCCTTAAGACGCCATCAGCCATGAAATTTTTAAGCTTTCGAAAATGCAACTGAAAATATTATAATATGATTTAACGTTAATACAAATTTCACTCTAATTCACACAGAAAATTGTCAAATTTGCCTCGACACTTTTGAAGCTCACTCTCCCCCAGCGTCGAATTTTTTGGATCATTTTTGGAACATTTAAAGACTGTGCCACAGAGGATTTCTGAAGTTATGTGTTCAACAACTTTGGTTATAGGGCAGTTAAGTGCGCCTCTTATTGCAGAAATTTGGTCTTGTTATTGTACACAAGTGTTGAAATTGTCGATTGAATCAGACGTTCTGAAGTTATGAGCAAAATATAATCTTCAAGATGGAAGGAAATTTGTTATAAAACCAGGTAACCTCTTGAAGAGTCCCATACAAGGCACCTGCTATTACAAATTCCCCCTACTCTACTACTACACTCCCTACTACTATCCCTTTACTACTCCTACTACGCCTACTACTCTCTAATACTGTACTACTACTACTACTACTCCCTTTCTCCTACTACTCCCTAACTCGTACTCCTACTACTACTACTACTCTGCTTACTGCAAATACTACTACTACTAATACTGCTGCTACTACTACTTACTATACTAACTACTGCTGCTACTCTATAAAAACTACTATACACGTCCCCTGCTACTACACTACTACTACTACTGTCTGTAACTACTACTATAACTACTACAAAACTACTAACTGTGCTACTGCTACACTACTAATTACTATGCTACTGCTATACTACTACTACTATACTACTACTAATGCTACTGCCTACTACTACTACTACTACTATGCTACTGCTACTACAATACTACTGCTGCTTATTCATTACTAATACTACTACTGCTGTGCTACTGCTACTACTACTACTATTACTAATTGCCTATGCCTACTATACTATACTACTACTATACTGCTACTGTACTACTACTACTACGACTTACTGCTTACTGCTACTATCCTAATACTACTACTGCTATGCTACGACTACTACTACTGCTGCACTACTACTACTACTACTACTACTGCTGCTACTGCTACTATATACTACTACTACTGCTACTGCTACTTACTACTATACTACTACTACTTACGATACTACTACGTACTATGTTTACTGCCTACTATACTACTACTATACTGCTGCTACTGCTACTACTACTACTACTACTACTGCTAATGCTACTATACTACTACTACTACTACTACTGCTACTGCTACTACTACTACTTCTACTACTATACTACTACTACTACTACTACTGATACTAATACTATGCTACTACTACTACTATTCTACTACTACTACTGCCTACTACTACTACTAACTACTATACTGCTACTGCTACTAGTTCTACTACTACTACTACTTGTAACTACTACTACTACTACTAATACTAACTACTACTATACTAAAACTCTACTACTATGCTAATACTACTACTACTACTACTACTAATGCTTACTGCTACTACTACTACTACTAACTACTACTGCTACTACTACTACTACTAATTTACTACTAGGCTACTTCTATCTACTCATACATACTGCTACTTCTACTACTACTACTACTATACTACTACTTTCTGCTTACTACTACTGCTACTACTATGCTAGGATCTACTACTAATAATACTTACTAAATAATAATAATAATAGAAAGAAGGTGAGAATATAAATGCTTTGGGACGAGCACATGAAGATGATAAATTATTTATATCAAATTTACACACACACACAACACAAACGCAAACAAACCCCCACACAACACACTAACTATATTCACACACACACTTACACCACACAACATACACACACGCACGAAAACACACACTACACACATATACACACATCACATACACACACGCACACACATACACACACGCACGCACATACACACACACACACACACACATACACACACACACACCACAAACCACACACAACACACCACAACATATGCATAAGCAACCATTATGAAAGAATAACTTTGGTCACTTTCTCACATTCCAACTTCCCAGTTTTCTCGTCCTGGTATGGCCATTTAATTTCTCGCCAATATGCTTTCCCTTTTGGCCTCCCGAATTTTTTCTTGATGTCTTTTACTCTGGGCCTCCCCAGTTTTCTCTTGTTCTTCATATTATTACAATAAAATATTATTGTTGTTAATATTTGTATCTAACAGTAATGCATTTTAATCCCTATTTATATTTACTATTTCTATTATTGTCGTCTAATCTTTTAATCTCAATTTATCATGTTTTTCTTCCTGAGGTGATACTTACGCGGACATCTTATTCCATTAGCTCTTCCTTTAAACAAATGTTCGCGGTGAAGATAAATGACAAATCCTAAAACAAACCTTTAACTGCCAAAAGAGAGCTGTTGTTCGTTTTGGTTTTCCTCAAATTTTGTCCTTTGGTGTATAGGAAAACTATCGAATTATTAACCTCCGACTGGTTAATAAAACAGGACAATTAACAGAAGGTTTTAAGCAGTTTCGGCTTGTAAATTATTTCGAGTTGGGCCACTTAGTACTCCTAAGATGCAAACCCACAAAGAGCCGACTAAACTCGTTTTTACTGCCAGGTGAACTCAGATGCAGCAGGTAATGTGACATGACATAGTTTTCTGACTCGCCATGAAATCGACACTACATTACATAATTATAATAAATTATTCAGATTCTCAAAAGTTTTTCCATGTCAGTGGGAAGTTTTTCCTGGCTGCGGTAAATACTATATATCGAAATCCAAGAGGAGATGCTGCAGTGCTAGAAAACTCTGAAAATTAGATGACAAATTGAACTACAAACAGGAAACTCATTAATTATAATTATTTTCACCGGAACAGGAGAGCACCGCAGTAATTGAAAATTGTAGCAAGAAGTGGGTCCAGGACTTGCTGAGCTCCTCCGCGAAGTTGGGACACTTGCTTGACCAATTTGATAATCACAAACGAAAACCAGTTATGTGAGATACGAGCGATTCCTCCTCATAATTGGACGTAGTTCGCAGGGGACGGGCTTAAGTCGAGGTGGGTAGTTGTTGATGAGAAAGTGAAAGGAGCGGCGTGCGGGAAAATGTTGCTCCGGTATTATTGGGAGAGAATCAGGAGGTGGCATGAGAAGTGAGGATGGGCTCAAGGGTAAGCTGCGTTGCAGCTGTAACTGTTTGACAATCGGTGCAATGTTACAAACAGTGGACAAGCTAGAGGCAGGTGAATTTATGGGCATTGTATGTGAGTTCATCTGATTCTCCATAGTTATGTAATCTGTCACAGGCGTGGACGTCTTGCAGCCTAAGTAAGGAAACAATACAGTTGGATTAGATCGCCTTCACTGCTGTGCATAATAACTACTATTACAGGCCTGTAATGAACCATTGCCTTACCTAGAGTGTTTGCCGATCGTTTCACTAGTAACTAGTCTTCCGCCCGTCCATTAAGTTGTACAGATGAACATGCGCATGTCAACCAGCAGACGCTGTATTTCCGAAAATACATGCTAATAAAATTTCAAAGTGGCTGTAAAACTTCTTGAAAAGTGTATTTTTTAATTCCTGCCTTTACTCTAAAGAAGAGTGGTACTGATAGTTTTGTTTTCTTATGAAATTCCAAAAGGGGAAAGAGAAAAATGAAGATGGAAAACGGGAAAATAAAGAGAAAACGAGGAAAAAGAGGTAAACGAGGAAAATAAAGAGGAAAAACGAGGAAAATAAAGAGAAAAACGAGGAAAATAAAGGAGATAAACGAGGAAAATAAATAGAAAAACGAGAAAATTAAGAGAAAAACTGGGAAAATAAAGAGAAATAACGAGGAAAATAACGAGAAAAACGAAGGAAAATAAGAGGAGGAAAAAAAACGAGGGAATATAAAGGAGAATAAACGAGGAAAAAAAGTAGAAAAAATAAATGACGAATGAAATTTACGGGCACTTAAAGAGACAAATGTTGTGGGCCACTTTTTCACCTGTTCCTCTTGTTCCATATTTCCAGGTGGACAAAATAGCTTAAGTACTTGCAAATTCGCGCTATAATTTTCCGCGGAGTTCGCCAGAGATGCGTCTCTGCACGCAACGCAAGCCCTCCCCTAGAAAAAAACTGTGACGCATGCAGGACCACCCTAGCTGTGACGCATGCAGGGACCTCCCCTAGCTGATGACGCACGAAGGACACCCCCTAGCTGTGACATATGCAGGACTACCCTTAACTGTGACGTACGCGGGTCCTCCCATTAACTGTGATGCACACAGCTAACCCCTCGGGGTGACGCACATTGGCAGACCTTTTACTGTGGCGTACACCCGCCCACTATCGCTATTGGGACGAATACGCAGGCTGAGGACCTCGCTATGATGTTACAGAGCCAGAACCTTCGCTATGATGCATACAGAGCCAGACTCGCTATGATGCATTACAGAGCCAGACCTCACTATGATGGCAGGAAGAGCCAGACCTCGACTATGATGCTGGAAGAGCAGTCCTTCGCTTGATGCTTGTGGAAGAGCCAGACCTCACACTATGATGTGGAAGAGCCAGGACCTCGTATGATGCTGGAAGACCCAGACGTCGAATGATGTGGAAGACCCCAGACGGTCGCTATGTTGCTGGCAGTGCCAGACCTCGCTATGATGCTCGAAGAGCTATAATTCCAGATGCGCACGCATGGGCCGACCTCCAGTGACGTACGCATGGGGCCATGACCTCCCAGTGACGCACGCAAGGGGCCCGAGACCCTCCCAGTGACTGCATTGAGAGACTGACCTCCCAGTGCTGAATGCAGGGGTCAGTTCTCACAGTGACTCATGCAAGGGCCCCAGAACTCCCAGTGACAACGCATGCAGTGGTCAAGATTTCAGCATCATGCACGTGGAATATAGTAGTATACAACAGCGATAGTTTGATAAGACACATGTGCAACAGTTAGGTTAGGTATCTATATACCGAAACGTTTAGCCTGTGCAGTAAGGCTCTTCAGTGAAATACAGAGGCAGCCAGATGCAGAAGAGATATAAATGTTTCCTCACTGCCTAGAAGAAGAGTTCGGCTCCATAGTCTGAAAGAACGTGAAGATGATGCAACAGGAATGGTGCCTTATATAATTACTTTCAGGCGACGCGGTATGTAAAGTCTCCATGTGTTTGCTTCAGCTTCCACATTGTTCCAGAGTATGGAACAGAACTCTTCTCCTGGTGAGAGGAGTACGTCTTCCAGGGTAAAGGGCTGATTATATCGACTTCATATCTCTACTGTTCTGCGCCTCGATATTCGACCAGAAGAAGGATTTTTACATTTTGCAACAGTTGGGAATTCTTTATTGCGAAAAACGTTTCGGCCAGTAAGTGGCTTTCTCAGTCTGGTATAGAGATGAGTGGTGAATGATGAAACAGTTAAGAGTTTCTGCTCCCTTTAGCATTGTGTCGATTGTGTTCAGTCCATATTCTATTCCGAACCGTATACGGTTAGTCTGGTTTTATTGAGGATTATTTCAGAGTTCATGCTATAAATTATAGGACCTAGAATTTAAAATTATGAGTTTGAGGGATTTTAGGCGTTTCCAAACAATGTAAACTTTTGACTGAACAGAGGTGAGGTGACATTTAAATTCCTACTGAACATTGTTATATACCAGTAGCAATTAGCGTCAGTCTAAGAAAATATCATTGGTGGCTTTAGGGTTAAGTAGATTTGTCAGGAAAAGGACAAGAGTTTCCTACGCGGGTGGGTCTTATCACTTGATGATCCGCCGCTTTAGCTTTTGGTCATCTGACTGAGGGTGTGACACGTCTTATTAGGAAAGGCTTTTGCTATCGTGATAAAAACTTAGCTGCGATAATAATAATATTGTGTTTATTGATCTTAAGATCTCTTCGACATAGTTATTGCAGTAGAGTTCCTTGTAAATAACTCTAAATATTTCTGGTGTATAAATTAATTATTGTTTGTTTGCAGGGTAGAATCATAACTCTAATGCTCTGCCTTTTAGTACTATCAAAGGAATTTAAAATTGACCTCAGGTCTGGTTTATCAGTTTTTGAAGCGGTGTAATGATATAGGACGGACACCTCCGTACATTCTCTCACCACCCTCGGACTAATTATTTTTTTTTAGCTGTCTTCTGTGTTCCATACCTCTCCACTTGCATCTTAAACATACTGTCCATATCCACTCGATGTTCCAGTGTATCGTGCTGTCTCGAATATGTCCTCCCTGGTCATAATTCTCATTCCAGTTGCTAGACATCCTTAAATCACCCTCAAGTTTATCTCCTTCAGTTCTCCGGAGTCAGTCTTATGTGGCGTAGAAATTTTCTCGGGATTCTTCATGTGATTAATCAGGTGCGGTGTGCGTGCAGGAGCCATATTTAACTTTGTTGTGGCTGGGTGGGTTGAGCGCTGGCTTTTTTAAAAGCCGCCTTTGCACTTCGATTACATTGGGTGGGATTTACTTCCTTCACTTTTCTATTGGCTTTCTCATATTTTCTAATGACCTTGCTGCTTGAACTACATTCCTTCAGAATGCATTCTTTTTCTCTCTTTCTCACTCTATCTCTTTAATTTGAAGCGATCTCGCCTACTAAAATGTCCAGTTGCCACCATTTCAATAACTCAATCGACAATAAAAGCACTCGAAAAAATGTGCTTCATGTTCTTCCAGGATGTCAGCAGCATCACCCTCTGTGTGTCCATCTGGTCTCCCTCGGGTGCCTCATTGTCCGCTGGCCACCCTATCTTCTCTCTCTTCTCTCTCTCTCTCTCTCGCTCTCTCTCTCTCTCTCGATCGATCTATTCTATATATCTATGTCTATCTATCTATCTATCTATCTATCCTCACGTCTTTCCCTTCACCCATCTTCCACTCACTTCATCCCGTCTTTTATCTCCATCCCTCCTCCTACCTCGCTCTAGCGTCCCACTTATCGCTTCTTTTACTCTCTCTCTATACAACTATTTTTGCTGCTCGCTTGTAACTTCGTCACTTTTCTGTCCATTTTTTTCCCTTGAAATTTCAATCTTTTATTGTTTTCCTTTTTTTTTTTTTTGAAGAACTAATTTCCCATCATTCTCTCACTTTCACTAGAACGTATCTTCTTTCTGGTCAATTTTCCCATAAACTTCTCGCTCTTTCTATGTACCTTTCCTGCTAAATTTTCCTTCTCTTCCTTGTTCACTTTTCCCGTGAAGCTTCGTTCTTTCCTTAACTTGTGTTCCATGGACTTCCTTCTTCATTTCACATTACCTCCCTATGTATCGTTTTCCCATTTTTATTGTTTCCCGTCCTTTATCTTTAAGTTGTGTCAAAACTTTTCATTTTGCCACCAAGACTCATGGGAGGAGATTTACAGCATGGCATGCACAAGCACTCATACCTACATCCACGCAAAACCTACTCTTCTACACACCAACACGCAGAACGGGGGACAGAAGTTGTTGATTCGACCCTCGCAACAAACGAATAGGCAAAATGCAAATAAGTAACACGCACACACACACACCCACACACACACACACACACACACAACACACACACACACAAACACACACAACACACACACAAACACACACATCAGTGACAATAGGAGGTCTAAGAGTAACATTACAACTCTACACAATCGTTAGTAGGCCCTCACTTGATTATGCAATTCACTTTGGTCTCCTTATTACAGAATGAATATACATTAGTTAGAAAACATTCAAAGAATGACAAAGTTAATCCATTGTATAAGGAGGGGGGGGGGGGGGGGGATTCCATACGAAGAAAGATTGAACATTCCTTACATTAATTTCTCTTGGTAAGACTAAGACATGGAGGGAAGACTGATAAAAGTGTATAAGCGGACGTCGCAATAATCATGGGACCTGATATTAATTAGGGATTAATTAAGGATTATACTTCAAGACGAACTCGAAATAATGAATTCAAATTTGATAAGTTAAGATTTTAGAAAGGATTAGGAATGTAATGGCTTGGAAATGTATAGTCGATGAGATGAACAGTCTGCCTAAATAATCATTGAAACTAAGACCTTAGGTAGCTTCAGATTTAGTCTGGATGAAACATGAGTGAAGAGGGATTGGATTTTAAGTGGGACTTGCACACGAGTTTATTTGTGGTCATCCATGGGTAACCATTTATAAATGGGTTGGCAAATACTTTGCTTGGTGAGTTTGGGTTTTGAGGAAGGACTACGTAGTATGGGCAGTGGCCTGACTGCAGTGTTACTTCACTCTTATCATTTATGTTACTTTGTTTAGCTCTCAAGATTTGGAAGCCTCAGTCAGCATTATTTTGTAATTAAAAAACAGTTCCATCATTCCATTAATCTCGTGCCAGCTTTCTCATCTGTCAGTTCAGTAAGTGATTATATTGGTCAGAGCACTGGCTACTGTTTGACATTTTTACTCATTAATATAATCTCTCGTGTAAGCGTGCTTTTATTCTCAAACATATCATGCTCATTGCAAAAAGGATCCAAATAACAATTTATTCATTCATATTTATATTTATATATAAGCTGATTTTTTTCTTGGGTCCGTTAAAACGTGTAAAATTATACGATGTAGTCCTAGTAGGGAAAAGTTGGGAGACCTTGTTTTTCTGGATCTAATCTTTTACCTGTTGAGATTCAAGAGGTGGAATACTCGCTCGTAGTGTAATGGGAGACATAAGAATTGCGCCCAATACGTCCTCCCCTCAGTGACTTTTAGAGAAACGTTATAAAGATCAATTATTCAATTATTTCTAAAGTGAATGTTAAATTTTCAACTACAAACATATCAGGTTTCAGTTAATATTGTGCTCTTTCGTTATGAGTTTGGAAAAAAAGGCAGGTACATTTTTGCACGACATTCTCAGAATGAACTTTTCGTGTTACAACGTTTTGATGAGTCGTTTATTTATCCTTGACAATGTGGGAAAAATGTGTGTTCTTTATACAATCAGTTAGCAAAATATTATCTTATAATAAAAAAAAAAGGCGCTTAAGTTTCATTTGAGGTGGACGTTGAAGCTGATGAAACCCAAACAACAGCATTTCCTTCAGAGAGGAACTTAACTCTTCAAATACAGCACCCATGGAGCACAGCCCTACCTATGATATTAGAACACAAGTGTTGAAATATCAGGTTATACGAGCAGATTGTAATTTACTGGGGAGGACACACAGAAATCTGTGGCCAGTAAATAAACCACCCGGGTGGCTGGAAACATCGTCCAGCTAGAGGATGAGCAATACATCTCTACCTAGACCACCATGGGGAGGCCACTATAGTTTTTCCTTTGTCTAATTTAAATTTTCATAGTTTTTATATTATTATTGAGTTTTTCTGCAACTTTTTTATGAAAGATTCATATAAAGTGAGATCTTTTTATTTTTCTATGTGTTAACTTCTGTATATTTGTATCAATATCGGGGTTATTGTTTGTTAAAGTTGTGTTTCTTCATAAACCCGGTGTGTTATTATGTACAAGCAAAACTATACATATCTGATACTGCTATACATAACTGCGTTTATTTTTGTATCCTTGATATGTATATATAAAATTCGTGGTATATTTCTTTTCTAATTTTACTAAGTTGCATAACTATCGTGATTTTGCATCTCTAGTGATACTCTGCATAAGCGAATTTTTTATATTTCTAGTATTTACTGCATTTAAACCAGTGATCTCTTATTGCATTAGCAAAGGGTTTTCTGATTATGTCTTGGTAAATGTTATCTCTCCATCCATTTCGTTATCAAGAATTTTCTCCTATAATAATTTAGAGATTAAAAATACCAGATTATGTGTACACAGAAATTCAAATTTTTCAGTTTTTATGTTGGACTCGAAGACTCTTCCAGTTTTGTACATCACTTATTCATGGATCAGCCTAGTCTAAACCTTGACATTTTTTGTATTTAAACTTTGGGTTCCTGTGTACTATCTACATTTGCTTGTAACACTTCTGTAGTGCTGATTGTGGTGGTTGTTATCATTTGTCAAGAGAACTTGCACTAAGACACTTGGCATGTTTGTGTGTGTGTTGTATACGCACCTAATTATACTCACCTAATTGTTTAGGTTCCAGGGGTTCGATACTCAGTCCTTGGCGGCTCTCTTCTCTGATCGCACTAGGTCCTCTCTCTCTCTGCTTCCTGAGCTATGGTCTTACCTAGTCTTCAAGCTTTGTATTGGCGCCTTGCTCCCACTACATCACGGACTCTGACTAAAGAAAAGCTACTAACATCCCTGGACTCATATGAGATTCTGCTGCCAATCTGTGACCCATTGTTTTCTATGTCCCTTCTGGGAACATCCTGTCTCTGTCAGCTTATGTATTCCTCGCGGTATTTTGTTGTCGTTTTTTCACGTCTCCCTGACCCTCCAGCCTCCAAGTGTAGTCAGTCAATTTTCCCTCTACCTTTCATCGTAGGACATTCCCCTGAGTTCCGGAACTAGCCTTGTGTGTGTGTGTGTGTGTGTGTGTGTGTGTGTGTGTGTGTGTGTGTGTGTGTGTGTGTGTGTGTGTGTGTGTGTCTCCAGTATCCTCATCTCCCGCTTCCTACTCATTCCTTTACTGGCTTTGTGTCGGGATGGCATTTTTCGTTCTGACATCTACTGGATGTCTTTCTTTCCCCACCTTCGCAGAGGTACCAGGCGACTTGCTGCTTGGAATTTGTCTATTATAACTACGGTCGAGACTTTCCTGGTGAAGAGATTACAGGAGGTGACACATAGAAATCTGCGTCCTGTAATTAGACCCACCATGACAGCCATGAAAGTAGACAAAGACACCCAGATATCGTTACTCGATTAAAGCTTTTATCTTATTTATGTCAGAATATATTTCTATATTAATATATATTTTTCCAGTTTTGTAGCAAAATAAGGCGTATGTTTGAACGTTGTATTGTGTGTGGTATATAAAAAATAAAAAGAACGACTGCTCGACTCTTGATCTAATTATCCACCTCACCGAAAAATGTAATAACTATTGTTATTTTGTTAGTTACTCATTGTTGATTGCAAAACAAGCCCACACAAGTCCAGAAATGCGCCGGAGCGCACACAATACATACACAACACACACACCAACAAAACACACACAACACTCAACCTCACCACACACACACACACACACACACACACACACACACACACACAGGGAAGAGACGACCTGTCATGGAGACCAGCTAGGAGGCCGAGAAATCTGCAAAGATCGCTGAAGGAGAAGGATATGAATTAGCATCACACTAAACTTATCACCAAAAGTGATCCACAAATTCGTTTATCATCCGCAGCATATATGAGGATTGCAAATCTCAGAAGTAACTTTAAAAACACTCGAACTTAAAGAGTTTTTAATGACTATACTACATATGATGGGCCTCTAATGATGTATGCAGCACCAGCATATACTGTCACCCGATCAAGTGTGTTCAAAACCAGAAAGGTCCAAGGTTTGCAACAAGAAACAAGTCCCAGGTTGATTGAATTTGCCATTCTTAAGAGGTGGGTTTGGGAGCTACAGACTCAACATCCTCCCGGATGATAAAATGAGTTAACCACCCTCACCCCATCACACACACACAACAAAACAGGGTCCGTCCCCACTCTGTGGAAAACTTCCATTTTTTTTTTATTTTTCGGACATGGCAAGTTCCACCACAGATGATGGTAATGGAACCCGTCGGCCCAGGGACTGTGATTAGGGCGCCCAGCGCCGCTGAAAAAGGATTACCATTATCTTCAATTACAACAAAAAAATATACATGCAAAATGTTTTTTTTATATTTATTTAAATGTTTACTTCTGTTGTTGTTGTTGCTGTGTTGTTGTTGTTGTGGCTGTTGTTGTGGCTGTTGTTGTGGCTGTTGTTGTGGCTGATGTTTGTGGCTGTAGTTTGGCTGTTGTTGTGGCTGTTGTTGTGGTGGTTTGTTGTGGTGTTGTTGTGGCTGTTATTGTGGCTGTTGATGGGTGTTTGTTGTGGCTGTTGTTGTGGCTGTTGTTGTGGCTGTTGTTGTGGCTGGTTGTTGTGACTGTTGTTGTATGTCTGTTGTTGTGGCTGTTGTTGTGGCTGTTGTTGTGGCTGTTGTTGTGGCTGTTGTTGTGGCTGTTGTTGTGGCTGTTGTTGTGGCTGTTGTTGTGGCTGTTGTTGTGGCTTGTTGTTGTGACGTTGTTTGTGGCTGTTTGTTGTGGCTGTTGTTGTGACTGTTGTTTGTGGTGTTGTTGTGGCTGTTGTTGTGGTGTTATTGTGGCTCTTGTTGTGCTGTTGTTTGTGGTGTTGTAGTGTGTTATTTGGCTGTTGTTGTGGCTGTTGTTGTGACTGTTGTTGTGACTGTTGTTGTGACTGTTGTTGTGGCTGTGTTGTAGGCTGTTGTAGTGAATGTTGTTGATGGTGTTGTTGTGGTGTTGTTGTGGCTGTTGTTGTGGCTGTTGTTGTGGCTGTTGTTTGGCTGTTATTGTGATGTTGTTGTGATGTTGTTGTGACTTGTTGTTGTGGTGTTGTCTGTGACTGTGTTGTGACTGTTGTTGTGACTGTTTTTGTACTGTTGTTTGTGGACTGTTGTTGTGGCTGTTGTTGGGCTGTTGTTGTGGCTGTTGTTATTTTAATGTTGCCAGCTTCTCTGATGTTTAGTCATCTACATTTCCGAGAAAAGTTAGTGGTATGTACAAGCATATCTTAGCATTAATTGTAACCAGTGATGGGATATCTGGTACAAATTGTAACCGTGATGGGGATATTGGTACAGATTTAAGTAAGGACAAATACTATATTCAAATATGAAGGAAATTAATGCACGCCTTTGGATGTTGAGTTAGCAACGAAGGTTCGCGCCATAGTCTCCGTGTGCCATAGAAGCGTCCTGCACCACTAAGACAAGAATCACAAACTGCATTCGTGTACCAGTAATGGGAGGAAGAGCTATATATTAACGCCCGAACGCGAAGGGGTGAAGACCTCAAGATCCAGGAACTGAGGCTTGCCCTCTATTTTTTTCAAAGATCAGACACTGATTTCTTGCCGTTTCCGTGGTGCTCTATACCCCTGCGAGTTTGGTGCTCCCACTTAAAGTTCCTCTAACGGAGAAAGTACAACATCAAGCATGAGGTAACAGAAGGACGTTTTCCTCAAGCAGTATTTAACGGAGGCAACACAACAGTACAGTGACAGTACGGTGACAGTGAATGGTCCTGGCGGTGCTTGTGACAGTACGGTGACAGGGAATTGCCCTGGGGAGCTTGTGGACATGTACGGTGACAGTTAGTGGGCCTGGTGGAGCTTGTGGACTGTCCGGTGACAGTTTATGGTCCCTGGGGAGCTTTGTGGACAGTAGGTGGACAGTTAATGATCTGGGAGCTTGTGGCACAGTACGGTGGACAGTGAATGGTCATGGAACTTGTGGACAGTACGGTGACAGTGAATGGTCCTGGGGAGCTTGTGGACCCGTACGGTGACAGTGAATGGTTATGGAGATGCTTGTGGGACAGTACGGTGACAGTGAATGGTCCTGGGGAGCTTGTGGAAGTCGGTTTGACAGTGATGGTCCTGGGGGAGCTTGTGGACAGGACGGTGACCAGTGAATGGTCCTGGGAGCTTGTTGACAGTATGGTGACAGTGAATGGTCTGGGGAGCTTGTGGACATTACGGTGACTGTGAGTGGTCCTGGGGAGCTTGTGGATCAGCACGGTGACAGTGAATGGTCCTGGGGAGCTTGTGCGACAGCTACAGTGACAGTGAATGGTACTAGAGAGGTTGTGGACAGTACGGGTGACAGTGAATGGTCCTGGGACGCTTGTGCGGACAGTACGTAGACAGTGAATGGCCCTGGGAATTGTGGAACAGTACGGTGACAGTGAATGTCTGGGACGCTGGTGGGCAGTACTGAGACAGTGAATCTCATGGGGAGCTTGTGGACAGTACGGTGACATGTGAATGGTTCAGGGTGGTTGTGGACAGTACGGTGACAGTGATGATCCTGGGGAAAGCTTGTGGACAGTACAAGGTCGAAAGTGACAGTGTATGGGCTGGGGACTTGTGGACATTACGGTGACAGTGAATGGTCTGGGGAACTTGTGGACGTTCGGTGTACAGTGAATGTGTTGGGGAACTTGTGGACAGTACGTTGACAGTGAATGTTACTGGGAGCTTGTGGGCAGTACAGGTGACAGTGAAATCTCATTGGAGCTTGTGGACAGGTACGGTATTAGTAGTATAGCACTTGGTAGTGTAGTACTAGTACTGGTAGTAGTAGTATAGTACTGGTAGTATAGCAGGGTAGGTTAGTAATAGTATATACTGGTAGTAGTAGTATAGTACTGATAGTTGTAGTATAGTATGGTAGTAGTATAGAGGACTGGTAGTTGTAGTATAGCTACTGTTAGATAGTAGTATTGTACTGGTAGTTATAGTATAGTACTGGTAGTATAGTATGGTAGTTGTAGTAGTATAGTTACTGTTAAAGTACTGGGTAGTTGTAGTTAGTCTGGTGTATAGCACTGGTAGTTAGTGTACTAGTCTGGTAGTTAAGGTAGGGTAGTAGTAGTTATAGTAATGATAGTAGTAGTATAGTACTGGTAGTAGTAGTATAGTACTGGTAGTAGTAGTATAGTACTGGTAGTAGTATAGTACTGGTAGTTGTAGTATTAGTTATGGTATTTAGTTGTATAGTACTGGTATAGTAGATGGACTGGTTGTTAGTAATATAGTAGTACTGGGATTGTAGTATTAGCACTGTAGTAGTAAGTATGATACTGGTAGCTTGTAGAATAGTTACTGGTAGTAGTAGTATAGTTTGATAGTCGTAGTATTGTATGGTGAGTAGTAGTATAGTACTAGGCTAGTTGTAGCATAGTATAGGTAGTAGTAGTATAGTGCCTGGTATTAGTAGTTTAGTAGTGGTAGTAGTAGTATAGTATGGTAGTAGTAGTATAGTATGGTGTAGTAGTATAGTAATGCGTCTAGTAGTATAGCACATGGTAGTAGTAGTTAGTACTGGTAGTAGTAGTATAGTACTGTAAGTAGATAGTACTTTACTGGTAGTAGTAGTATGTACTAGGTAGTTTGTTAGTGTATTAGTACTGGTAGTAGTAGTATAGTACTGGTTTAGTAGTATAGTACTGGTAGTAGTATAGTATAGTACAGGTATCGTAGTTATAGCACTGGTAGTGTATTATAGTACTGGTAGTAGGAGTATAGTGCTGATAGTAGTAGTATAGTTCTGTAGTGTAGTATAGTTATGTGTAGTGTTGTATAGTAATGGTATAGTAGTATAGTTCTGGTATAGTTAGTCCTAGTATTGGTAGTGTAGTATAGCACTGGTAGTAGTAGTATAGTTATGATAGTGTGTATAGTACTGGGCGTAGTAGTATAGTACTGGTAGTAGTAATATAGTACTGGTATAGTAGTATTGTACTGGTATAGCAGTATAATACTTGTAGTAGTATAGTACTGGTAGTAGTAGTATAGTACTGGTATTAATAGTATAGAACTGGTATAGTAGTATAGTACTGGTATAGTAGTATAGTACTGGTATAGTAGTATAGTACTGGTATAGTAGTATAGTACTGGTATAGTAGTATAGTACTGGAGGTAGTAGTATAGTACTGGTATAGTAGTATAGTACTGGTATAGTAGTATAGTACTGGTAGAGTAGTAGTATAGTACTGGTAGAGTAGTAGTATAGTACTGGTATAGTAGTAGTATAGTACTGGTATAGTAGTATAGTACTGGTAGTAGTAGTATCGTTCTGGTATAGTAGTATAGTAATGGTAGTAGTAGTATAGTACTGGTAGTAGTAGTATAATACTGGTATAGTAGTATAGTACTGGTATAGTAGTTTAGTACTGGTATAGTAGCAGTATAGTACTGGTATAGTAGCAGTATAGTACTGGTATAGTAGTAAAGTACTGGTATAGTAGTAGTATAGTACTGGTATAGTAGTAGTATAGTACTGGTATAGTAGTATAGAGTGTTCGCATCGCTATTGGGAGTGTTCGCATCGCTATTGGGCCGTGCGGACGTGCTGCGCAGTAGCTCCTGATTGAGTTGGCATTTGCGCAGTGTTGACGTGTACTTGGCTCTGTGAAGACCTGTTTGCGCGCTCTCTAGAATTGAAGCAAGATGCCCTCCATCGAGCAACTTTACCAACAGCTTAAGGAAGAATTGAGGTTGGCGAATTTGGAAATTCGGCGATTGACCGAGGAGAACAAGAAGATTCGTAGTAGTCCTCCTGTTTTGAGTCCTCAGGTCAAGAAGGGAAACTGGTCAGTGGCTGGACAGCAGGGAAAGAATGTTGACGATCAAGAAGACGAATGGAAAGGTAGAAACGATGAAGAAGAAAGAGACTGCCGTGGAAACTGTTGTGGAAACATCCAATACATTCTCAGTGCTACCCGACGAATGTGAGTTGACTACTGGGAACGACACGACGAAAGACATTAAGGAAGGTAAGAATATTGTTGTTGTTGGGGATAGCCAAGTTAGGTATATGGATAGGGCGTTCTGCTTGAAGGACAGGAGTAGGAGACAGAGAGTTTGCTTTCCTGGGGCTGGGATGGAGGATATTGTTAGCCGTCTGGAATGACATCATGAGAGGTAATGGGAGCAATCCTATTATCTGTCTCAGTGCTGGAGGCAACGATGTTGGCAGACGTAGGAGTGAGGACCTGATTAGCAGGTATAGGTCAGCAATAGAAATAATTAGAAGTAAGGGTGGGAAACCCTCTCATATGTGGTATTTTGCCAAGGAGGGGAGTTGGAAGTGAATGGTTGTCCAGAGCAATTGGTGTCAATTGCTGGCTGGACAAATACTGTAAGGAAAATGCGGTAACATTCATTGACAACTGGGACCTCTTCTATGGCAGAAATGACATGTATGCTAGGGATGGGGTTCACTTATCTAGGTGTGGGGTGGGAGCACTGGCAACTGCAGTGGAGGGAGCAGTTAGGACTTTAAACTAGGAATAGTTAGTGGTATGGGTTTTGGCAGGAAAACAGTGAAGTCCAGTGTAGTAATATTACGAGTTCTAGGGGAACTAGTAATAATAAGAACGAGATAGATATTGAAAAGCCAGGGACCTTGGGTGATAAAGACGGGTAATAGGTTTAGTAGAAAAATAGAAATGAGCAGGAAGGGTAAAGAGAAAGGAGAGTCTTTCAATGTTTATTATGCTAATTGCCGTAGTGCTAGGAATAAGATGGACGAGTTGAGATTAGTTGCTAGTGTAGGTAACATTGATGTATTTGCCTTAACTGAGACGTGGTTTAATTCAAAAAGTCAGGACATGCCTGCGGAATGTCATATTCAGGGTTTTAAATTGTTCAAGAAGATAGATAGTATTGGGAGGGGGGGTGGGGTGGCATTGTACGTCCGAGATCGCTTGAACTGTGCATAAAAACGGGTATTAAGTCTGAAGTAACACATACAGAGTCTGTTTGGATAGAATTTTCGAGGGGCATGAAAAACTGATTTTAGGAGTGATATACCGTCCCCTAACTTAGATAGGGACCAAGGGAAACTACTATGGAGGGAAATTGTTAAGGCCACAGGCACGATAATGTAGTAATTCTAGGAGACTTTAACTTTAGTCATGTTGATTGGAATTTCTTGACTGGGAATTTAGAATCGTACGACTTCTTAGAAGTATTTCAGGATTGTTTTTTGAAGCAGTTTGTGACAGAACCTACAAGGGGAAATAACCTGCTTGACTTAGTTATGGCAAACAATGAATCCCTTGTTAATAATTTAGAAATTTCAGAGGAACTGGGTGCTAGCGACCACAAATCAATTACATTTAGCATTGAATGGAAGTACGATAGTAGCGATAACTCAGTAACAGTCCCAGATTTCGCTTAGCAGATTACGATTGGGCTTAAAGAACACTTATCATCTGTTGACTGGGGTAACGAAGAGAGCTATCAATATGACAGTTTTCTGAACACTATACATGCTGCTCAAAGAGCGTTTATCCCATATAAAGAAATTAGATCAATAGAAATGACCCAAAATGGATGAATAATAGGCTCAAATATCTACTAGGGCATTAAGAAAGGAATTTATAGGCGTATCAAAAGAGGTGAGGGTCATCTTATGAATCAGTATATTGACATTAAGAGGGACATTAAAAAGGGGATAAGAAAAGCTAAAAGGACTATGAAATTAAAGTTGCTAGGGATTCTAAAACTAAACCCAAAAAGTTTTTTCCAGGTCTATAGAACAAAAGTTAGAGATAAGATAGGTCCCTTAAAAATAACTATGGGCACCTTTACTGACAATGAGAATGAAATGTGCTTGATTTTAATAATTATTTTCTCTCAGTTTTTTACACAGGAAGACACTAACAATATTCCAGTAATTAATTTTTACAGTGGGCTAGAAGAAGATAAATTATGTAACATCACAGTCACTAGTGAGATGGTTGTGAGGCAGATAGACAGACTGAAGCAAAATAAGTCGCCGGGTCCTGATGAGGTTTTTTCAAGGGTTTTAAGGAATGCAAAATGGAACTCTGTGAACCATTAACTAATATTTTTAATTTATTCTCTTTCAAACAGGTGTAGTGTCTGATATGTGGAAGATGGCTAATGTAACTCCTATTTTTAAAACAGGGGACAAGTCGTTACTTTCAAATTACCGCCCAATAAGCCTGACCTCAATTGTAGGCAAAATTACTAGAGTCAATTATAGCTGAGATTATAAGAAGCCATCTCGATAAGCATAGCTTGATTAATGATACTCAGCATGGATTCACAAGAGGCCGGTCTTGTCTAACTAATTTATTAACTTTCTTCAGTAAAGCTTTTGAGGCTGTTGACCACAATAAAGAATTTGATATTATTTACTTAGATTTTAGTAAGGCTTTTGATAGAGTTCCGCACCATAGACTGTTAAAGAAAGTGGCAGCCCATGGCATTGGGGAAAAAGTGCTCTCGTGGATCGAGTCATGGCTCACTGACAGGAAGCAGAGAGTGTCCATAAATGGGTTAAATCCGAGTGGGGATCTGTAAAAGTGGCGTTCCACAGGGATCAGTCTTGGGCCCGTTGTTGTTTATAATATATATCAATGATCTTGATGAGGGAATTACTAGTGATATGAGCAAATTCGCCGATGACACAAAGATAGGTAGGATAATTGATTCAAACGTAGATGTTAGGGAACTTCAGGAGGATTTAAACAAACTCTATTCTTGGTCAGAAAAGTGGCAGATGCAGTTCAATGTAGATAAGTGCAAGGTTCTGAAGCTTGGGAGTGCCCATAACCCTAGTACTTATAAATTAAATGATGTAGAACTTAGCCATACAGATGCGAAAGGACTTGGGGGTTATGGTGAGCAGCAACCTTAAACCAAGACAGCAATGCCTAAGCGTACGTAATAAGGCAAATAGATTACTGGGATTTATATCAGAAGTGTAAGCAACAGAAGTCAGGAGGTCATACTGCAGCTTTATACATCATTAGTAAGGCTCACCTAGATTATGCAGCTCAATTTGGTCTCCATATTACAGAATGGACATAAATTCGTTAGAAAACATTCAGCGTAGGATGACTAAATTAATACATAGCATCAGAAATCTTCCTTATGAAGAAAGATTGAAGACTCTTAAGTTACATTCACTTGTTAGACGAGAATGAGGGGAGACCTGATCGAAGTGTATAAGTGGAAGATAGGTATTAATAAAGGGGATATTAATAAGGTCTTGAGGATGTCTCTCCAAGAGAGAACCCGCAGTAATGGATTTAAATTAGATAAGTTTAGATTTAGAAAGGACATAGGAAAGTATTGGTTTGGAAATAGGGTAGTTGATGAGTGGAACAGTTACCTAGTTGGGTTTTGAGGTAGGGTTTGGGGAGTTTCAAATCTAGGTTGGATAAAATACATGAGTGGGAAGGGTTTGGGTTTGGTGGGACT
>NC_069408.1:86080523-86099218 GCF_026875155.1 Cherax quadricarinatus
GAAAAACCTAACCAACCATTATCTGCCAAAGAGAGCTGTTGTTCGTTTTGGGGTTTTTCCTCAATTTTTCGTCCTTTGGAGTATAAGAAAACTTCGAATTATTAACCCTCGACTGGTTAATAAAACGGGACAATCAAGAAGGTTTTAAGCAGTGTAACTTATTTCCGTTGGGCCCTTAGGTCCTCCTAAGATGCAAACCACAACAGAGCCGACTAACTCGTTTTTACTGCCAGGTGAACCAGGGCAGCAAGTGTAAGGAGACATGCACATCCCGTCTCGACTCGCCTGAAATCGAACATACATACATAATTATAATACATTATTCAGATTCTCAAAAGTTTTTCATGACAGTGGAAAGTTTTTCCTGGCAGCGGTTAAAATACTATAACGAAATCCAAGAGGAGATGCTGCAGTTGATTTAGAAAAAACTCTGAAAATTATATGACAAATTGAACTACAAAACAGGAAATCATTAATTTATTTTACTTTGAACAGAGGAGCACCGCCGTCATTGAACTTGTAGCAGAAAGTGTTCCAGGACTTGCTGAGCTCCTCCGCGAGTCTGGGACACTTGCTTGACAATTTGATATCCAAACAAAAAACCGTTAGGGTGAGAATACGAGCGATTCCTCCTCATAATTGGACGGAAGCGGTAACACTGCACTGTAGTTCCCGCAGGGAAGGGCTTCAGTGAGGTGGGTAGTTGTTGATGAGAAAAGTGAAGAGAGCGTCGTGGGGAAAATGTTGCTCCGGATAATTGAGGAGAGAATCAAGGAGGTGGCATGAGAAGTGAGGATGGGCTCAAGGGTAAGCTGCGGTTGCAGCTGTAACTGTGACAATCGGTGCAAATGTACAAACAGGTGAATTTATGGGCAATGTTATGTGATTCATCCTGATTCTCCATATTTATGTAATCTGTGACAGCGTTGGACGTCTTGCAGCCTAAGTAAGGAACAATACAGATGGATTAGATCGTACACCTGCTGTAGCATAATAACTACTATTACAGGCCTGTAATGAACCATTGCCTTACCTAGAGTGTTTGCCGATCGCTACAATAGTAACTAGTCTTCCGACGTCCATTAAGATGTACAGATGACTGCGCAAGTCAACCCAGCAGACGCTGTATTATCAGAAAATACGTGCTAATAAAATTTCAAAGCTGGCTGTAACACTTCTTGAAAAGATGTATTTTTTTACTTCCTGCCCTTTCTCTAAAGAAGAGGTGGGTACTGATAGTCTTTGTTTTCTTATGATTCCAAAATGGGAACGAGGAAAATGAAGAAAACGAGGAAATAAAGAAAACGAGGAAAATAAAGAGAAAAAACGAGGAAAATAAAGAGAAAAAGAGGAAAAAAAAAGGAAAAATGAGGAAAATAAAGAAAAAACTAGGGGGAAAATAGAGAAAAACGTGGAAAATAAAGAGAAAACGAGGAAAAAAAGGGAAAAAACGAGGAAAATAAGAGGAAAAACGAGGAAAATAAAGGAAAACGAGAAAATAAAAAAAACGAGGAAAATAAAAAGAAAAACGAGGGAAATAAAGAGAAAAACGAGGAAAAAGGAAACGAGGAAAAATAAAGAGAAAAACGAGGAAAATAAAAGAGAAAAACGAGGAAAAATAAAGGAAAAACAGGAAATAAAAGGAAAAAAAAGAGGAAAATAAGAGAAAAACGAGGAAAATAAAGAGAAAAACGAGGAAAATAAAGAGAAAAACGAGGAAAATAAAGAGAAAAACGAGGAAAATAAAGAGAAAAACGAGGAAAATAAAGTGAAAAACTAGGAAAATAAAGAGAAAAAATAAATGGAGATGAATTTACGGCCACTTAAAGAGAAAATGTTGTGTCCAACTTTTTCACCTGTTCCTCTTGTTCCATAATTCCCAGGTGGACAAAATAGCTTAAGTACTTGCAAATTCGCGCTATAATTTTCCGCGGAGTTCGCCAGAGATGCGTCTCTGCACGCAACGCAAGCCCACCCCTAGCTGTGACGCATGCAGGACCACCCCTAGCTGTGACGCACGAAGGACCACCCCTAGCTGTGACATATGCAGGACTACCCTTAACTGTGACGTACGCGGGTCCTCCCATTAACTGTGATGCACACAGCTAACCCCTCGGGGTGACGCACATTGGCAGACCTTTTACTGTGGCGTACACCCGCCCACTACTCGCTATGACGAACGCAGGCGAAGACCTCGCTATGATGCATACAGAGCCAGACCTCGCTATGATGCATACAGAGCCAGACCTCGCTATGATGCAGGAAGAGCCAGACCTCGCTATGATGCTGGAAGAGCCAGTCCTCGCCTACGATTTCTGGGAAGAGCCAGACCTCGCTATGATGCGAAGAGCCAGACCTCGCTATGATGCTTGGAAGACCAGACGTCGCTATGGATGCTGGCAGAGCCAGGACCTCGCTATGAAGTACTGGAAGAGCTATAATTCCCAGTGACGCAACGCATGGGCCAGACCTCCCAGTGACGTACGCAGGGGCCAGACCTCCCGTGACGCATGCAGAGACCAGACCTCCCCAGTGAAGCATGCAGGGGGCCAGTTCTCACATGGGACGCATGCATAGGGCCGAATCTCACAGTGACGGCATGCAGTGGTCAGATCTCAGCATCATGCCACAGTGAATATGATAGTATACAACAGCGATAAGTTGATAAGAACATGGCAACAGTTAGGTTAGGTATCTATATACCGAAATCGTTTCGCCTGGCCAGTAGGCTTCTTCAGTCGAATACAGAGGCAGCAGAAGCAGAAGAGATATAAAGTTTTCCACAGCCTAGAGAAGAGTTCGCGCCATAGTCTGAAAATAACGTGGAAGAATGACAGCAACAGAAATTGGAGCCTTATATACTTTTAAGGCGAGCGATATGTAAGACTCATGCTGTTGCTTCAGCTTCACATTGTTCCAGAGTATGGAAACAGAAACTCTTTCTCCAGGCTGAGGGAGTACGTCTTCCAGGGTATGGGCTGGATTAAATCGACTTCATATCTCTATGCTTCTGCTGCCTTCGATATTTCGACCAAGAAGATTTATACACTTTGCAACAGTTGGGAATCTTTACTGCGAAAACGTGTCGCCAGTAAGTGGCTTTCTCAGTCTGGTATAGAGATGAGTGGTAGAAAGATGAAAAGTTTAAGAGAATTGTCCCTTTTAGCCTTGAGTCGATGTGTTCAGTAAATCATTCTAATTCCCGAACACGTATACGGTATAGTCTTGGTTTTATTGCGAGGTTTATTTCAGAGTTCAGCTATAAATTCTAGGACCTAGAATTTAAAATAATGAGTTTGACGGGATTTTGGCTTTTCCAACAATTTTAGCTTTGACTGAAACAGAGGTGACATTAAAATTCCTCTGAACATTGTTTTTACCAGTTGCAAATAGAGGTCAGTCTAAGAAAATCATTGGGTGGCTTTAGGTGATTAAGTAAGATTTGTCAGGACAGGACAAGAGTTTACTAACGCGGGTCTTATTCCTATGATGATCCCGCCCGCGCTATAGCTTTTGGTCATCTGACTGAGGTGTGACAGTCTTAATTAGGAGGTATTGTTATTCGTGACTAAACTTAGCTGCGATAATAATTAATATTGTGTTTTATTGATCTTAAGAATCTTCCGACATAGTTATCGCAGTTCCTGTAAATAACTCTAAATTCTCTGTGTGTATTAAATTAATATTGTTTTGTTTGCAGGGGTAGTATCATAACTCTAAGGCTTGCCTTTTGACTATCAAAAGACAATTTATTATTGACCTTCCAGTGTTGGTTATATCTGTTTTTGAAGCTGTGTATTGCATATAGGTCGGACACCTCCGCTACATTTTCACCACCCTCGGACTAATTATTTTTTTAGCTGTCATCTGTGTCCATTACCTCTTTACTTGCATCTAAAAACCCCCATACTCTCATAATCCACTCGAAGTTCCAGAGAATGTGCATGTCACGGAATATGTCCTCTCTGGTCATTATTCTCCTTCCAGATTGCTAGACATCCTTAATCACTCCTCAAGTTTATCTTCCTAGTTCCGGAGTCAGTCTTATGTGGCGTTGAATTTTCGGGGATTCATTCATGTGCTTAATCAGTGCGGTGTCGTGCGTGCAGGAGCCATATTTACTAGTTGTGTCTGTGGTGGGTTGAGCGCCTGGCTTTTTAAAGCGGCCTTCACTTTCGATTAATTGGGGTGATTACTTCCTTCACTTTTCTTTATGGCTTCTCATATTTTCTAATGGACCTGTGGCCTGGCTTGAACTACATTTCCTTCGAATGCATTCTTTTTCTCTCTTTCTCACTCTCTTTAATTTGAAGCGATCTCGCTCACTAACTCACTCGACAATAAAAGCCCCTCGAAAAAAAATGGTGCTTCATGTTCGTTCTCCAGACTGTCAGGCAGCAATCCACCGTTCTGTGTTGTCCATCTCTCTCCCTCGGGTGCCTCATTGTCCGCCTGCACCCAATCTCCTCTCTCTCTCTCTCTCTCTCTCTCTCTCTCTCTCTTCTATCTATTATCTATCTTTCTATTATCTATCTCTCCTACCTCTTTCCCTTCACCCCTTTTCCACTCACTTCATCCCGCTCTATCTCCCTCCCTCCCTCTACCTCAGCTCTAGCGCGCGTCCCCACTTCTCGCTTCTTTTTTCCTCTACTCTCTATACACCTATTTTTGCTTCTCGTCCTTGTAAACTTCGTCATCTTTTCTGTCCATTTTTCCCTTGAAATTTCAATCTTTTATTGTTCCTTTTTTTTTTTTTTGAACTACTTTCCATCATTCTCTACTTTCACAAGAAAGTTTCATCTTCTTTCGTCATTTTCCCCAAATCTTCTCTCTCTTTCTCATGTACTTTCGTGCTAAAATTCCTTCTCTTCCTTGTTCACTTTCCCCGTGTTCCATGGACTTCCTTCTCATTTCATCATTACCCCCTATGGGTTAATCCGATTTCCTATTTTTATTGTTTCCCGTCCCTTTTTCTTTATGTTGTGTCAAAATATTTTCATTTTGCCCCACAATACACATGGGAGGAGATTACACGCATGCATGCACAAGCACTCATACCTACATCCACGCAAAACCTACTCTTCTACACACACAAACACGCAGAACAGGGGACAGAAGTTGTGATTCGACCCCTGCAACAACGAATAGGTAAATGCAAATAAGTACACACACACACACACACGCACACACAGTGCAATAGGAGTCCAGAGTTATATTACAACTCTACACATCGTTAGTAAGGCCTCACTTGATTATGCAATTCACTTCTGGTCTCCATATTACAGAATGAATATACATTAGTTAGAAAACATTCAAAGAATGACAAAGTTAATCCATTGTATAAGAGATCTTCCATACGAAGAAAGATTGAAATCCCTTACATTACTTTCTCTTGCAAGACTAAGAATGAGGGAAGACATGATAAAAGTGTATAAGCGGACGATCGGCATAAACAAGGGAGATATTAATTAGGGCTTAAGGATATACCTTCAAGAGAGAACTCGAAATAATGAATTCAAATTTGATAAGTTCAGATTTAGAAGGGATATAGGAAGGTAATGGCTTGGAAATTGATAGACGATGAGTTGAACTGTCTGCCTATAGTCATTGAAACTAAGACCTTAGGTAGCTTCAGATTTAGACTGGATGAATACATGAGTGAGAGGGATTGGATTTAAGGGGACTTGCACACGATTTAATATGGTCATCCATGGGTCACATTAAAAATGGGTGGGCCAACTACTTTTGCTTGTGTGAGTTTGGGTTTGAGAAGAGGACCTACGTAGTATGGGCCAGTAGGCCTGCTGCAGTGTTCTTCACTTTATCATCTTATGTTTCTTGTTTGCACCTCAAGCTGAAGCCTCAGTTCAGCATTTATTTTGTAATTAAAAAACCAGTTCCCATCATTCCATTAAAATCTCGTGCAGCATTTCTCAGCTGCTAGTTCAGTAACTGACTATATTATCAGAGCACGGCTTATGTTTGACTTTTTACTCATTAATATAATCTCTCAGTGTAAGCGCGCTAATATTCTCAAACATATGATGCTCATTACAAAAAAAGGATCCAAATAAAATTTATTCATTCATTTAAATTTATATATAAGATTGATTTTTTTTTCTTTGGTCCGTAAAAAAAGTGTAAAATATACGATTGTTAGTCTTGTAGGGAAAAGTTGGAGACCTGTTTACTGGATCGAATCTTTTACCTGTTGAGAATTCAAGAGGTGGAATACTCGCTGTACGTGTAATGTGAGGACATAAGAATGCGTCAATAGACATGTCTTCAGTGAACTTTGGAGAAAACGTTATGAAGATAAATTATTTCCAATTATTTCTAAAGTGATGTTAAATTATCAACTACAACATATAGGTCTCAGTATATTGTGCTCTTCGTTATGAGTTTTGAAAAAAGGCAGAGTCAGAGTCACAATTTGCACGACCACTTTTCAGAATGAACTTTTCGTTGTTACAACGTTTTGATTGAGTCAGTCTTTGTACTCCTTGGCAAAGTGTAAAATGTGTTCTATATTCCCACTCAGTTAGAAAATATTATCTTATAATAAAGAAAAAAATGCGCTTAAGTTTCTTTAGGGGGAGTTGAGAGGTGTGAACCCCAAACACAGCATTTTCCTCAGAGAGGAACTTAACTCTTCAAATACAGCAACCCCAGGGAGCCAGCCCACCTTATGATATTAGAACCACAAGGTTGAAATATCAGTATATACGGCAGATGTAATTAATGGGGAGGACACACAGAATCTGTGCCCAGTAAATACAACCACCGGGGAAAGGCTGGAAACCATAGTCCAGCTAGAGGAGGAGCAAACTCCTCTACCTAGACCACCATGGGGCGCCAAACTATTGTTTTTCCTTATTCGTCTATGTAAATTTCATAGATTTTATATTTTTATTTGAGTTTTTCTGCATTTTCATTCATATAAAAGTGTGATCTTTGTATTTTATGTGTAACTTCCTTTTTATTTGTATCAATATCTGGGTTATTGTGTTAAAGTTATGTTCTCAGAACAACGGTGTTTGTTATGATGGTTAAGCGTCACTTTTGTAAGATATCTGGTGACTGCTATACATAACTGCGTTATTTTTGTATCCTTGATATTAGTTATATATAAATTAGTGGGATTTACTTTTCTAATTTTACTAAGTTGCATAAATCGTGACCTTTGCATCTCTAGGTGATACTCTGCATAAGCGAATTTTTTTATATTCTAGGTATTATGCATTTAACAGTGATCTCTTATAGGATTAGCAAGGTGTTTCTGATAGTCTTGGTAAATGTTATCTCTCCAATCCATTTCTTTATCCAAGGAATTTCTCCTATAAATAATTTTAGAGATTAATAATACCAGATTTTGTACAACAGAAAAGAAATTCAAATTTTTACCAGTTTTATTGTTGAATCGAAGACTCTTTCCAGGTTTGTTACATCACTTATCAAGGATGCAGCCATAGTCTAAACCTTGACATTTTTTGTATATTTAAACTTTGGGTACTGTGTACTATCTACATTTTGCCTGCTTACAATTCTGTAGTGCTTTTGTTGGCGTGTTAGGTTATCATTTGTTCCAAAGAACTTGTCACTAAGGACACTTGGCCTGTTGTGTGTTCGTGTGTGTGGATATATATCACCTTTTAAAATTATACTACTAATTGTGGTTGCTGGGGTCGATAATCAGCTCCTGGCCCAGCCTCTTCACTTGATCGTTACTAGGTCCTCTCTCTCTCTGCTTCCTGAGCTATGTCATACCTCGTCTTCAAGCTATGTAGTGGCGCCTGGCTCCACTACATCACGACTCTGACTAAAGAAATGCTACCTAACATCCCTGTGACTCATCTGAGTCTTCAGCTTCCAACTGTGACCCCTTGTTTCTATGTCCCCTCTCTGGAACATCCTGTCTCTGTCCAGCTTCTGTATTCCACGCGATATTTTGTATGTCGTTATCACGTCTCCCCTGACCCTCCAGTCCTCCAGTGTCGTCAGTCCAATTTCCCTCAACCTTTCATCGTAGGACATTCCCCTGAGTTCCGGAACTAGCCTTGTGTGTGTGTGTGTGTGGTGTGTGTGTGTGTGTGTGTGTGTGTGTGTGTGTGTGTGTGTGTGTGTGTGTGTGTCTTTCCAGTATCCTCATCTCCCGCTTCCTACCTCATTCCTTCTACAGGCTTTTGTGTCCGGGATGTCATTCGTCTGTCTACTGGAAGTCTTTCTTTCCCCACTTCTCAGAGGTACTGGCGCCTTGCTGGCTTGGATTATGTTATTCTAAATACGGTCGAGACTTTCCTGGTGAGAGATTACAAGGGGTTGACACATAGAAATTCTGCGTCCTGTAATTAGACCCACCATGACAGCCATGGAATGAGTAGGACAAAGACACCCAGGAATTATCGTTACTCGATTAAAGCTTTTAATCTTATTTTATTGTCAGAATATGTTCTATAATAAAAATTATTTTTCCAGTTTTGTAGCAGCAAAAGCGTTGTTTGAACGTTGCTATTGTGTGTAAATGACTGGCTCGGACTCTTGATCTAATTATCCACCTCCACGAAAAATGTAGAACTATTGTTATTTTCGTTAGTTACTCTTGTTGATTGCAAAAACATGCACAAGTCCAGAATATGGCACGAGCAGCACAAACACACAACACACAACACACACACCACACACACACACACCACAACAACACACACAAACCACACACAACACCCACACCACAACACTACCACCACACACACACAACACACAGGAAGAGACGGACCGTCATGGAGACTGCTTTTGAGAGGCGGAGAAATCTGCAAATATCGCTGAAGGAGAAGGATCCTGAAATTAGGCATCACACTAACTTATCACCCAAAGTGAACACAAATCGTTTAACATCCGCAGCATATATGAGGATTGCAAATCTCAGAAGTAACTTTAAAAAACTTCACTAAAGAATATTTATGACTATACTACATATGATGTGCCTCTCATGATGTATGCAGCACCAGCATATACCTGTCAACCGATCAAGTGTGTACAAAAACCAGAAAAGGTCCACGGTTTTGCAACAGGAACGTCCCAGAGTTGAATGAATTGTTTACAATAAGAGGAGGGGTTGGGAGATAAGACCTCAACAACTCCTCCCGATGATAAAATGAGTACCACCCTCCCCCCCTCACACACACACAAACGGGGTCCGTCCCCACATCTGTGGAACTTCCATCGGACATGGACAAGTTTCCACCACAGATGAGGGTAATGGAACACCTAGCGGCCCAGGATGAGAGTAGGCGCCCAGCGCCGCTGAAAAACGATTACCATTATCTTCAGATTACAACAAAAAATATGCATGTAAAATGTTTTTTTAATATTTAAATGTTTACTTCTGTTGTTGTTGTTGCTGTGTTGTTGTTGTTGTGGCTGTTGTTGTGGCTGTTGTTGTGGCTGTTGTTGTGCTGTTGTGTGGCTGTTGTTCGTGGCTGGTGTTGTGACTGTTGTTGTGGCTGTTGTTGTGGCTTGTTGTTGTGCTGTTGTTGTGGCTGTTGTTGTGGTGATAGTTGTGACTGTTGTTGTGGTGTTGTTGTGGCTGTTGTTGTGGCAGTTGTTGTGGCTGTTGTTGTGGCTGTTGTTGTGGCTGTTGTTGTGCTGTTGTTTGTGGTTTTGTTGTGGCTGTTGTGTTACCCATTTCCTTTTTTTTTTACAATGGCTGTTGTTGTGGCTGTTGTTGTGAACTGTTGTTGTGGCTGTTGTTGTGGCTGTTGTTGTGGCTGTTGTTGTGGTGTTGGTTGTGGTGTTGTTAGTGACTGTTGTTGTGGCTGTTGTTGTGGCTGTTTTGTGGCTGTTGTTGTGGCTGTTGTTGTGGATGTTGGGGCTGTTGTGGTGTTGTGGCTGTTGTGGCTGTTGTAGGTGTTGTTGTGGCTGTTGTGTGGCTGTTGTTGTGGCTTTGTTGTGGTGTTGTTGGTGGTTTTGTTGTGGTGTTGTTGTGGCTGTTGTTGTGGCTGTTGTTGTGGCTGTTGGTGTGGCTGTTATTGTGGGCTGTGTTGTGACTGTTGTTGGGTGTTGTTGTGGACTGTTGTTGGTGGGGCGGTTGTTGGGCTGTTGTTGTGGCTGTGTTGTGGCTGTTGTTGTGGCTGTTGTTGTTGGCTGTGTTGTGGCTGTTGTTGTGACTGTTGTTGTGACTGTTGTGTAGCTGTTGTTGTGGTGTTGTTGTGGCTGTTGTTGTGACTGTTGTTGTGGCTGTTGGTGTGGCTGTTGTTGTGGCTGTCTTGTTGTGACTGTTGTTGTGGCTGTTGTTGTGGATTGGTGTTGTGGCTGTTGTTGTGGCTGTTGTTTATTTTAATATTGCAGCTTCTCTGATGTTTAGTCATCTGACATTTCCCGAGCAGTTAGAGTATGTACAAGAATATCTTAAGCATAACTAATTGTAAACAGTGGGATGAGGGATATCTGGTAAGATTTAAGTAGGACAATTAATATATTTTTAACTTTTGAAAGAATTAATGCACCGCCTTGTGGGAATGTTGAGTTAGCAACCGAAGGTTCGCCCATAGTCTCCGAGTGCCATAGAAGCGTCCTTGCAACCACTAAGACATGGAATCACAACTGCATTCGTGTACCAGAACTGGAGGAAGCTATATATTAGGCGCCGAACGGAAGGGTGTTGTGAAGACCTCAAGATCCAGTGAAAACTGAGGTGCCCTCTATTTTTTTCAAAAGATCAGACCTGATATTTCTTGCCGTTCCGTGGTTGTGTGCTCTATGATCCCCTACGAGTTTGGTGCTCCCACATAGATACCTCTAACGGAGAAAGTACACACTCAGCATTTGAGGTAACAGAGGACGTTTTCCCTCGAGCAGAATTTAACGGAGGCAACAAAACAGTAACGGTGGCCCAGTACGGTGACAAGGAATGGTCCTGGGGAGCTTTTGAGCAGTACGGTGACGTGAATGGCCCAGGAGGAGCTTGTGGTCAGTACGGTGACAGTGAATCGGTCCTGGGAGCTTGTGAACAGTACGGTGGGACAGTGAAGGTCCTGGGGAGTTGTGAACTGTACGGTGACAGTGAATGATCTGGGAGCTTGTGGAACAGTACGGTGACAGTGATTGGTCCTGGAGTGCTTGTGGACAGTACCGGTGACGTTTAATGGTCCTTGGGAGCTTGTGGACAGTACGGTGTGACAGTGATGGTCCTGGGGAACTTGTGGACAGTACGGGACAGTGATGGTTTGGAGAGCTTGTGGACAGTACGATGACTGTGAATGGTCCGGGGAGCTTATGGACAGCACGGTGACAGTGAATGGTCCTGGGGAGCTTGTAGTGGACAGTACAGTGACAGTGAATGGTCCTAGAGAGGGTTGTGGACAGTACGGTGCAGTTGAAATGGTCCTGGGGAGCTTGTTGGACAGTAGTACGGGGACTGTTATGTCCTGGGGAGCTTGTGGACAGTTACGGTGCAGTGAATGGTCCTGGGGAGCTTGGGGTCAGTACTCGATGACAGTGGAATCTTCATGGGGAGCTTGTGGACGTACGGTTGACAGTGAATGGTTATGGGGAGCTTGTGGACAGTACGGTGACAGTGAATGATCCTGGGGAGCTTGTGGGACAGTACCGGTGACAGTGAATGGTCCTGGGGAAACTTGTGGACAGTTATGGTGACAGTGAAAGGTCCTGGGAGCTTGTAGGCCAGTACTGTGACAGTGAAATTCTTACATGGGGCTTGTGGACAGTACGGTGACAGTGAATGGTTCTGGGGAGCTTGTGGACAGTACGGCGAAAGCGAATGGTCCTGGGAGCTTGTGGACAGTACGGTGACAGTGACATGGGTCCTGGGAGCTGGTGGACATTACGGTGACAGTGAATGGTGATGGGGAACTTGCCTGGACAGTACGGTTGACAGTGAAATGTGTCTGGAGGGAACTTGTGGGACAGTACGGTGACAGTGAATGGTCCTGGGGGAGCTTGTGGTTTCGAGTACCCGGTATAGTAGTATAGCACTGTTAGTAGTAGTATAGTACTGGTAGTGTAGTAGTAGTATATAGTACTGGTAGTATAGCACTGGTTGTAGTAGTGCAGTACTGGTATAGTAGTATAGTACTGGTAGTAGTAGTATAGTACTGGTAGTAGTAGTATAGTACTGGTAGTAGTAGTATAGTACTGGTAGGTAGTTAGTATAGTATGGTAGTAGTGTTATTAGAGTATGGATAGTAGTAGTATAGTACTGGTAGTAGTAGTATAGTACTGGTAGTAGTAGTATAGTACTGGTAGTTGTAGTATAGTACTGGTAGTAGTAGTATAGTACTGGTAATATAGTAGCATAGAACTGGTAGTAGTATTAAGTACTGTAGTAGTAGTATAGTACTGGTTTTCTAGTAGTATAGCATGAGTAGTAGTAGTATAGTACTGGTAGTAGTAGTATAGTAGATGGTAGTAGTATAGTACTGGTAGTAGTAGTATAGTAGATGGTAGTAGTATAGTACTGGTAGTAGTAGTATAGTACTGGTAGTTGTAGTATAGTACTGGTAGTAGTAGTATAGTTACTTGGTAGTAGTAGTATAGTATGTGTAGGTATAGAAATACTGTAGTAGTAGTAGTATAGTACTGGTTAGTAGTAGTAGTAGTATAGTTACCTGGTATAGTATAGTACTGGTGTAGTAGTATAGTACTGGTAGTAGTAGTATAGTTGGGCCCCTGAAGTGTAGTATTGTACTGGTAGTAAGTAGTATAGTACTGGTATAGTAGTATAGTACTGGTAGTAGTAGTATAGTACTGGTTATAGTAGTATAGCACTGGTAGTAGTAGTATAGTACTGGTATAGTAGTAGTATAGTACTGGTAGTAGTAGTATAGTACTGATAGTAGTAGTATAGTATGGTTAGTAGTAGTATAGTACTGGTAGTTGTAGTATAGTACTGGTAGTTGTAGTATAGTACTGGTAGTAGTAGTATAGTACTGGTATAGTAGTATAGTACTGTTATAGTAGTATAGTATTGGTAGTAGTATTATAGTACTGGTAGTAGTAGTAATAGTTACTGATAGTAGGTATAGTACTGGCGTAGTAGTATAGTACTGGCCGTAGTAGTATAGTTACTGGAGTAGAAATATAGTACTGGAAGTAAGTAATATAGTACTGTTAGTAGTATAGTAATGGTATAGCAGTATAGTACTTGATAATTAGTAGTAGTTTATAGTACTGGTAGTAGTAGTATTGTACTGGGATATAGTTTAGCACTGGTAGTAGTAGTATAGTACTGGTAGTAGTAGTATAGTACTGATAGTAGTTATAGTACTGGTAGTAGTAGTTAGTTTGGTAGTAGTTTAGTATAGTACTGGTTAGTAGTAGTATAGTACTGGTAGTTGTAGTATTGTTACTGGTAGTAGTAGTATGTACTGGTAGTAGTGTATAGTACTGGTAGTTGTTAGTATAGTACTGGTTAGTAGTAAGAACTGGGTAAGTAGTAGTATAGTACTGGTAGTAGTAGGATAGTACTGGTTCGTTGTATCACTGGTAGTAGTAGTATAGTCTGGTTGTGTAGTATAGTAGATGGTAGTAGTATAGTACTGGTAGTAGTAGTATAGTAGATGGTAGTAGTATTAGTACTGGTCGGTTAGAGTATAGTACTGGGTGGTAATAGTATAGTACTGGTAGTATTAGTTTAGTACTTGGTAGTAGTAGTATAGTATGGTGTTGTAGTATAGTACTGGTAGTAGTTAGTATAGTATGGTATGTAGTGTAGTACTGGTAGTAGTAGTATAGTACTGAGTAGTAGTAGTTATAGTAATGGTAGTGTAGTATAGTACTGGTAGTAAGTAGTATAGTACTGGTATGTAGTATAGCATGGTAGTAGTAGTTATAGTACTGGTAGTAGTAGTATAGTACTGGTAGTAGTATATTACTGAGTAGTAGTATAGTACTGGTAAGTAGTAGTTATAGTACTGGTAGTAGTACGTATTGTACTAGTAGTTGTAGTATAGTACTGGTAGAAGAGTAGAATAGTACATGGTATAGTTGTATAGTACTGGTAGTATAGTAGTATAGTCACTGTTATAGTAGTATAGTATTGGTAGTATTAGTATAGTACTGGTAGTAGTAGTATAGTACGATAGTGTATAGTACTGGTAGTAGTTAATATAGTACTGGTTAGTAGTAATATAGTACTGGTCTAGTAGTATAGTACTGGTAAGCAGTATAGTACTTGTAATAATAGTAGTATCAGTACTGGTAGATAGTAGTATTGTTCTGGTTAGTAGTAGGTATAGTACTGGTATAATAGTTATAGGAACTGGTGTTGATAGTTTAGTACTGTATAGTAGTATAGTACTGGGATAGTAGTACTGGTAGAGTAGTAGTATATACTGGTATAGTAGTAGGATAGTACTGGTATAGTAGTATAGTACTGGTAGTAGTGTAATGTTTCTGTATAGTAATTGGTAGTAGTAGATATAGTACTGGTAGTAGTATAGTAGTATAATATGGTATAGTAGTATAGTACTGGTATAGTAGCATTTTAGTACTGGTATAGTAGTATAGTACTGGTATAGTAGTAAAGTACTGGTATAGATAGTTAGTATAGTACTGGTATGTAGTATAGTACTGTATTAGTAGTATAGTACTTGTTATCGTAGTAGTATAGTACTAGTATAGTATAGTACTGGTATTGTAGTTTAGTTACTGCGTATAGTAGTATAGTACTGGTAGTGTAGTATCGTTCTTGTATAGTAAATGGTAGGAGAAGTATAGTACTCGGTGTAGTAGTATCGTTCTGTATAGTAAATGGTATAGTAGATGTTAGTACTGGTATAGTAGTAGTATAGTACTGGTATAGTAGTATAGTACTGGTATAGTAGTTTAGTACTGGTATAGTAGTATAGTACTGGTATAGTAGTAAAGTACTGGTATAGTAGTAGTATAGTACTGGTATTAGTAGTATTAGTTACTGGTATAGTAGTATAGTACTGGTATAGTAGTAGTATAGTACTGGTATAGTATAGTACTGGTATAGTAGTAGTATAGTACTGGTATAGTATAGTACTGGTATTGTAGTATAGTACTGGTATAGTAGTATAGTACTGGTATAGTAGTTAGTTACTGGTTATAGTAGTATAGTACATAGGTAGCAGTAGTATGTATGGTAGCAGTAGTATAGTACTGGTAGTAGTATAGTACTGAAGTAAGTAGTTAGTACTGGTAGTAGTAGTTTAGTACTGGTACAGTAGTATCAGTTACTGGTAGTAGTAGTATAGTACTGGTAGTAGTAGTATTAGTATGGTATAGTAGTATAGTATATAGTAGTATAGAACTGGTATAGTAGTATAGTATATAGTAGTATAGTACTGGTATAGTAGTATAGTGCTGTAGTAGTAGTATAGTACTGGTAGTGTAGTATAGTACTGGTAGTAGTAGTATAGTACTGGTAGTAGTAGTATAGTACTGGTAGTAGTAGTATAGTACTGGTAGTAGTAGTATAGTACTGGGTTATAGTTAGTATAGTATGGTTATAAGTGTATAGTAGATGGTATTGTAGTATAGTGCTTGTAGTAGTAGTATAGTACAGGTAGTAGTAGTATAGTACTGGTGTAGTAGTATGGCACTTGTATAGTAGTATAGTACTGGTGTAGTAGTATAGTACTGGTATAGTCGTATAGTACTGGTATAGTAGTAGTATGTACTGGGTATACGTAGTAGTATGTATGATATTGTAGTAGTATGTATGATATAGTTAGTATAGTACTGGTATAGTAGTAGTATAGTACTGGTATAGTAGTAATAGTACTGGTATAGTAGTATAGTACTGGTGTAGTAGTAGTATAGTACACGTATAGTAGTAGTATAGTACTGGTATAGTAGTAGTATAGTACTGGTATAGTAGTAGTATAGTACTGTTTAGTAGTAGTATAGTACTGGTATAGTAGTATTGTGGTATAGTAGTATAGTATGGATATAGTAGTATAATACTGGTAGTAGTAGTATAGTACTGGTAGTAGTAGTATAGTTACTTGGTAGCGAGTAGAGTACGTACTGGTATAGTAGTATAGTATGGTATAGTAGTATAGTACTGGTATAGTAGTATAGTATGTTAGTAGTAGTATGTACTGGTCTTAGTAGTATAGTACTGGTAGTAGTAGTTAGTACTGTATAGTAGTATAGTACTGTATAGTAGTATAGTATGGTAACAGTAGTATAGTACTTGGTATAGTAGTTTTTTCCCCCCCCCCCCAATTTTTTTTTTTTTTTTTTTTATAATGCTGGTAGTAGTTAGTATAGTACTGGTATGTAGTATTAGTAAGGTATAGTAGTATAGTATGGTAAAGTTTAAAGTAGATAGTACTGGAATAGTAGTATAATGCTGGTTAGTAGTAGTATAGTACTGGTCTAGTAGTTATAGTACTGGTATAGTAGATAGTTACTGGTTAGTGGTTATAGTACTGGTATAGTAGTTATAGTTACTGGTATATAGTATAGTATGGTATAGTGTATAGATACTGGTATAGAGTATAGTTATGGTATAGTTAGTATAGTACTGGTTATAGTAGTATGTTACTGTAGTAGCTATAGTACTGGTGAGTAAATTAGTACTTGTAGTATAGTATAGTAGTAGTAGTATAGTAGTGGTATAGTAGTAGTTAATAGTGTAGTTTTCAACTACCCCCGTAGTAGTAATAGTAGTAGTATAGTAGTAGTTAGTAGTAGTAACAGCTAGCAGTAGTATAGTATTAGTTGTAGTAGCAGTAGTAGCAGCAGTAGTATAGTATTAGTAGTATAGTATAGTAATAGAATAGTATTAGTAATAGTAGTAGTAGCACTAGTAATTGTATAGTAATAGTAGTAGTAGTAGTATAGTAGTAGTAGTTGAAGTATAGTATTAGAAGTAGTAGTATTAGTATATTATTATTAGTATTATAGTATTAGTATTTTTAGTATGTATAGTATTAGTATTATTAGTATTGTATAAAAATTGAGTCAGTTAGTAGTATTAGTAATAGTATAATATTAGTAGTAGTAGTAGCAGTAGTATAATATTATTAGTAGTAGTGATATAGTATTAGTAGTAGTAGTATAGTAGTAGCAGCTGTAGTAGTTGTAGTAGGATAATAGTAGCTTAATAGTTGCAGTAGTAGTACAGCAGTAGGAAGCTATGGTAGTCACGAAAAAGGGTTTGATCCGAGAAGAGGAAGGAAGCTTAAATACTTAGTGATCAAGAGCATTTTTAACTCTAGTAGAGTTAGATTTTAACTATTAATACAGTTCAAACAAACCAGCTCTTAATAGAAAGTCAATAAATTATTTTTTTCTCTCATTTTTTAGATTTAATTAATAAATATGGGACCTAATAATTATCTTATAAATATCAGATAAATCATAATATTGACAGTTGTTTGACTAAGGAGAGGAAAACTTTTTTAAGTGTTACATGGAATATTCAACACAGTACATGTGATGGTTGGAAGATGGAAGTAAAGGTTGTGGATTGTGGAATGATGAAGTAAAGAGTTGTGATTGGTGGAATGATGAAGTAAGGCGTTTGAATTGGTGGAGATGATGAAGTAAAGGTTGTGATTGGTGTGAATGGATGAAATAAAGGTTTGGATTGGTGGAATGATGAAGTAAAGGTTGTGATTGTGGAATGATGAAGTAAGGTTGTGATTGGTGGAATGATGAAGTAAAGGTTGTGATTGGTGGAATGAATGAATAACAGGTTGTGTTTGGTGGAATGATTGAAGTAATGGTTGAATTGGTGGAATGATGAAGTAAAGGTTGTGATTGGTGGAATGAGGAAGTAAAGGTTGTGAATGGTGGAAAAAAATGATGAAGTTATAGGTTGTGATTGGTGGAACGTGAAGTAAAGGTGGTGATTTGGTGGAATGATGAAGTAAAGGTTGTGATTGGTGGAATGATGAAGAATAGGTTGTGATTGGTTTTATTATTTTTCTTTTTTCGGAACGATGAAGTAAGGTTGTGTGGTGGAATGATGAAGTAACGGTTGTGATTGGTGGAATGATGAAGTAGGTGTGATTGGTGGAATGATCGGTAAAGGATTGTGATAAAAGAGAGAAGGTTAGCTTATGAGAGGTTTTTACAAAGCAGAAGTGTTTTATAAGAAGTGTTGAGTATATGGAGAGTTAAAAGAAAGGTGAAGAGGAGTGGTGAGAGAGTGCAAAAGGAGATCAGTAAGAGTGGGAGAGCACTGTCAAGAAATTTTAATTGAAAATAAGAAAATTTTTTGGAGTAAAACAAGTTAATCGAAAAGCCTTGGGAAACGAATGGATTTGTCAGTTATAAAAACAGAGTTGGGGAGTTAGTAGATGGGGAGGGATGGAGGTATTGGGTAGATGGCGAGGGAGAATATTTTTGAAGATCTTTTAAATGTGCGAAGAAAGCAGGTGGGTTATTTCATGCACTGGAAGCGGAAGGTAACCATCTTTTAGGAGTGAAGAAGAACTAGGGATGTGACATGCAGGACTACCCTTCTAACTGTGACGTACGCGGGTCCTCCCATTAACTGTATGCACACAGCTAAACCCCTCGGGGTGAAGCACATGCAGGACCTTTTACTGCGGCGTACCCGGCCACTTACTCGCTATGACGAACGCAGGCGAAGGACCTCGCTATGATGCATACAGAGCCAGACCTCGCTATGATGCAGGAAGAGCCAGACCTCGCTATGATGCTGGAAGAGCCAGTCCTCGCCTACGATTTCTGGG
>NC_069408.1:86099718-86120572 GCF_026875155.1 Cherax quadricarinatus
GGGCCAAACACTTTGTTGAACCACTCTACAAAATTTCCCCGTGACCCATGCCTTATTATTAGATTTCCAAAAAACACACATTTACTCTTCATAACATTATTTTTCTTAAATGATCTGGGATTTTCAGAATGGTACACTAGTAACGGCTTCACTTTGAAATCCCCACTAGCATTAGCACAGAACATTAGCGTCAGCCTGTCTTTCATAGGCTTGTGTCCTGGCATTGACTTTTCCTCTTGTGTAATGAAGGTCCTCTTTGGCATTTTCTTCCAGAAGAGGCCTGTTTCGTCACAATTGAACACTTGTTCAGGTTTCAGTCCTTCAGCCTCTATGTACTCCTGGAATTCATGCACATATTTTTCAGCCGCCTTGTGGTCCGAACTGGCAGCCTCACCAATGCCTTACCACACTGTGTATGCCAGTAAGCTTCTTAAATCTCTCAAACCAGCCTTTGCTGGCCTTAAAATCACTCACTTCACCACTATTTGCAGGCAATTTATTTACCAAATCTTCATGCAACTGCCTAGCCTTTTCACAAATAATCGAGGTCATAAGACTGTCTCCTGCTAATTGTTTCTCATTTATCCACCACCAATAATAACTTCTCAACCTCTTCCAGTACTGGTGATCTCATTTTTGTCAGCATATTTACCCCTTTGAAACAACAGCATCCTTGATTTCCTTTCTCATGGCTATGATGGAAGATATGGTTGAATGATTTTTGTTATACATCCTCGCCAGTTCGCCCACACGTACGCCACTATCATATTGTTCAATGATGTTTTTCTTAAATTCAATGGTATTTCTCACCTTCTTTACCAAAGGTTTGGCACTAGGAGCTTTCTTTGGAGCCATGGTAGCTTATTTAGCACTTAAATAACTTGCAAGCACTAAAATAAATGAAATATTATGAAATATTTCACTGGAGCACGTGAGAGGACCCCCGCTAACTGGTAAACAATGGCACACTGGCTGGGAAGGAAGGCTGAGGCGGGTCGAGGCCCGCTTACCTCGTGCATACGCGTCTGGGACGACGGGTCGATAAACGAATTTCGGTCAATTTCCGAGTCAATATTTTGTCGAAAAAACCGGTTGATTTCCTAAATGGTCGACTTTCAGGCCGGTCGATTATTGAGGGACCACTGTTATAGTAGTAGTAGTAGTTGAAGTATAGTATTAGAAGTAGTAGTATTAGTATATTATTATTAGTAGTATAGTATTAGTATTTTTAGTAGTATAGTATTAGTATTAGTAGTAATAGTATAGTATTAGTAGTAGTAGTAGCAGTAGTATAATATTAGTAGTAGTTGTAGCAGTAGTATAGTATTATTATTAGCAGTGATATAGTATTAGTAGTATAGTAGTAGCAGCTGTAGTAGTTGTAGTAGGATAATAGTAGCTCTAATAGTAGCAGTAGTAGTACAGCAGTAGAAGCTCTGGTAGTCACGAAAAGGCTTGATCCGAGGAAGAGGAAGGAAGCTTAAATACTTAGGATCAAGAGCATTTTTACTCTAGTAGAGTAGATTAAGGGGGCCTTCGGGCAATTTTCGCGCGCGCTCAACCAAAAATCGAAAAATTATGGAAGTTGAGTTATATATATACCGAAAAATAGATTAACTCTTTGGCAACACAATGGTACCAGAATGAATGTTCTACGACGTTTCTACAAGAAATTATAGTCATTTATATGAGGTAAAGTGACGGTGATATTGGTAGCGAGTCTGCTCACAGCCCATATATATTTTGGAAATTTTTCCTTGTTTTTTATCGCTTTTTCTTGCATTATACTTTCTAATATAATAACTGACTATTTGGCATCATAAAACAGAAGGCGGAGATTGTCCCTAGACTTAGAGCCAACCATTAATCATATGGGAACGCTCGGCAGTGTTCCCGCTCCAGGAACAGGAACTTAAAAATGGTAAAGACCCACTGTGAACATTAAAATGGTATGAAATACCGACAGATTGTTAGGTAAGACACATATGCAACAGTTAGGTATCTTTATTTCGAAACGTTTCGCCTACACAGTAGGCTTCTTCAGTCGAGTACAGAAAGGTTGATAGAAGCAGAAGATACTTGAAGACGATGTAATCAGTCCATCACCCTTAAAGTTTTGAGGTGGTCAGTCCCTCAGTCTGGAGAAGAGCATTGTTCCGTTGTCTGAAACAATATTGTTTCAGACAATGGAACAGTGCTCTTCTCCAGACTGAGGGACTGACCACCTCAAAACTTTAAGGGTGATGGACTGATTACATCGTCTTCAAGTATCTTCTGCTTCTATCAACCTTTCTGTACTCGACTGAAGAAGCCTACTTTGTAGGCGAAACGTTTCGAAATAAAGATACCTAACTGTTGCATATGTGTCTTACCTAACAAAGACCCACTGTAAATAGGTACCTGGGGGTTAAAAGGCTGTTGCGAGGCGCTTCCCGAGATGGGACTGGAATTTGCTTAAATGGCTAATTGAAATGAGATGGAGAAGGTTTTAAAATCCCACCGGGTTTTTTTACATGCATTTTAAAAAAGGTATAGTAGAGTGTTGATTTGTTTGGGCCCTGCATTACCACATGCAACCACATTTTTGGCCAGAAAGAACAACATGAAAGCCACATATCTGGCAAGCATTCCCACAAAAGCCACAAAAATTTGGAAAGCATTTCCCAAATGCAAGCCACATTTCGGGCCCTTTGCTTTTACCACAGGAAAGCCATTTCTGGCCGGCGTTACCACAGGCAAGCTCATATCTGGCCGGTATTCCCAACAGGGCCCCCTCTTTTCGGCCAGCATTACCACATGAAACCCTCATATTTTCCGGGCTTACCACATGAAGCCTCATATCGGCCAGCATTCCCACATGAAAGCCACAATCGGGCCCAAAGCTTTACCCATGAAAACCCACAAAATCGGGCCGATTACCACAGGGCCCACATATCGGGCCCAGTATTACCACATGCAAGCCTCATATCGGGCCCGCTTTAAACCAAAACCCAAAGGGGCCCTTTACCTGAACCAAAAGGAAATTACCACATGCAAGCCAAAATTTTCTGGCCAGTTTTAACCACATGAAAGCCTATATCTGGCCAGTTTTAAACCACATGAAAAGCCTCTTATCGGCCAGATTACCACATGCAACCCTTCAATCGGGCCCAGAAATTACCCCCATGAAAGGCCCTTTATCGGGGCCGCTTTACCACATGAAAGGGCCACATATCGGGCCCGGTTACCACATGCAACCCCACATTTTTGGCCAAATTACCCATGAAAAACCATTATCTGGAACATTACCACATGAAAAAAAAACATATCGGGCCCAGCATTACCACTTTGCAAGCCCATATCGGGCCCAGAATTCCCACATGCAACCCACATATCGGGCCCAAAATTCCCACATGAAAACCACATATCGGGGCCAAACATTACCCATGAAAACCACATATTGGCCAGCATTCCCCCATGAAAAGCCCATATTGGCCAGCTTACCACATGCAAGCCCAAATCTGGCCGTTTTTCCCACAGGGAAAAGAAAACATTTTCTGGCCGGTTCCCACATGAAAACCCCAATATCGGGCCCAAATTACCACATGAAAACCCCCCATATCTGGCCCTTTTACCACATGCAACCCACATATCTGGCCAGCATTACCACATGAACCCAACAAAATCGGGCCGGGCATTCCCACTTGCAACCCACTTTTCCCTGGCCACCCTTAAAATGCAACCCCACTTATCTGGCCAGCTTTACCAAAAGAAGCCCAAAATCGGGCCAGCATTAAAAATTTAAAAAACCACATAATCCCCCCCAGCATTCCCAAACATGAAACCCAAAATCGGGCCCAGCTTTTACACTTTGCAACCCACATATCTGGCCAGCATTACCACATGAAAGGGCCACATATCGGGCCAGCATTCCCAAATTTGCAAAGCCCCCTATCGGCCCCGGCATTCCCCACATAAACCCCACATATCTGGGCCGGGAATTACCACATGCAAGCCACATTTTCTGGCCAAATTACCACATGAAAACCCCCATATCGGGCCCAAACATTACCACATGAAAAACCACTATCTGGCCGGGCATTACCACATGAAAAGCCCATATCTGGCCAGCATTCCCACATGAAAAAGCTTTCTTTTTCCCCCGGGCCCCAAAAGGAAAATTACCACATGCAACCCACATATCTGGCCCTTACCACATGAAAACCACATATCTGGCCAGAATTCCCACATGCAAGCCACTTATCGGGCCCAACATTCCCCACTGAAAACCACATTCGGGCCCAGCTTTACCACATGCAAGCCAAAATTTTGGCCAGCATTCCCAATGCAAGCCACATATCTGGCCGGGCATTACCACAGGAAAGGGCCACATTTTCCCCCCAAAACCATTCCCAAACATCCCAACCCACATATCGGGCCCAGCTTTAACCAATGCAAGCCACATATTGGCCAGCATTACACATGCAACCCACATTTTGGGCCCAGCATTACCACTGCAAGCCACAATCGGGCCAGCTTCCCACATCCCAAGCCCATATCTGGCCAGCATTAACCACATGCAACCCCACATATTGGCCAGCATTTAACCCCCCCAAAACCCAATGCAAGCCACATATCGGGCCAGAAATTCCCAAAATGCAAGCCACATAGGGCCCAGCATTCCCACTTTGCAAGCCACATATTGGCCAGATTACCCTTTGAAAGGCCACATATCGGGCCAACATTACCACATGCAAACAACATTTGGGCCCAAGGCTTACCACGGGCACCCACTTTTTAAATTTTGGCCCAGCTTTTACCCCCATGAAAGGGCCACAAAACCCTGGCCAAAAATTACCCCCATGCAACCCCAAATTTGGCCAACTTTTACCACATGCAAACCCCTTATCGGGCCCAGCATTACAATGCAAGCCACATATCTGGCCGCTTTTAAACAGGGCAAGCCTCTTTTTTGGCCCAAAGAAATTCCCACATGCAACCCAAACATTTTCGGGCCCTTTGGTTACCACATGAAAAGCCCCCATATCTGGCCAGAATTTCCACATGAAAGGCCACATATCGGGCCAAAACATTACCACATGAAAAACCCCAATATCTGGCCAGCTTTCCCCACATGCAAGCCACATATCGGGCCCAACATTACCACATGCAACCCAACATATCGGGGCCCAGCATTACCCCCATGAAACCCACATTTGGCCAGCCCCCCAACATGCAAGCCAATATCGGGCCCGATTCCCACATGAAAGGCCACATATTGGCCAGCATTCCCACTTTAAAAACCACATTTCCCCAGCTTTAAACCACTTGCAACCAAAAGGGGGGCCCAGCATTACCACTTTGCAAGCCACTATCGGGGCCAGAAATTTACCACTTTGCAAGCCAATATTTTGCCCAGAAATTCCCACAGGGCAACCCAAACAATTGGCAGAAATTCCCAAATGAACCCAACTTATCTGGCCAAAATTTAAACCACATGCAAGCCACAAAATCGGCCCAAACATTACCACAGGCAAACCAAATTTTCTGGCCACCCATTACCACATGAAAGGGCCACAATCTGGCCAGCATTCCCACTTTTTGGCCAACCCTTTCTTTCTGGCCGGGCATTCCCAAAATGCAACCCTACATATCGGGCCTTTGGGGTTACCACATGCAAGCCACTATCTGGCCAAAATTTAAACCCAAAAGCAACCCAATATCTGGCCAACTTCCCAAAATGCAAACCCCTATCTGGGCCAGCATTACCGCATGCAAAGCACTTATCGGGCCCCCCTTTTACCACATGCAACCCAAACATATCTGGCCAGCATTACCACTGAAAAGCCACATATCTGGCCAGCATTACCACATGCAAGCCACTTTTGGGCCCCAGCATTACCACATGAAAGCCACATATCGGGCCCAGAATTCCCACAGGCAAGCCCCCTTATCGGGCCCAGCATTACCACAGCAAGCCACAATCGGGGCCAGAAATTACCAATGAAAGCCACAAAATTGGCCCAGCATTACCACATGAAAACCCAAATTTTTCTGCCCAGCATTACCACATGAAAGGGCCCTTACGGGCCCAGCATTCCCAACAGGCAAAGGCCAAAACCAATAACCCCTTTGGCCCAGAAATTACCACATCCCAAGCCCCCTTTTCTGGCCAGCTTACCCATGCAAGCCACTTTATCTCCCCACCCTTACCAAGCAAGCCACATTTTTTCCCCCAGCATTACCACATGCAAGCCACATACCCCAAAAAATTTTAATTCTGGTTTTTTTCTGGAACTGAAGTATACCGGGGATTTTGGGGGGTTTTAACGCCCCCTGGTGGGTCTTGACCGGGCCCCTCGTGGGGGTCGGGGGTCTGATAAACCCGGGCTTTTTACTGCTGGCACAGGAAAAAATTTACGTACGATTCACACCGGATGGTCAGGTCCCTGATTTAGGTGCCTCACCAGTTTTTTTCCCTATTTTTTTGGTTTGGGAAATTTGTCATATCCCGGGTTTACAGTTTAATTTCCTAAATTTTTTCCTTATCTGAGTATTTGGGAAATTTCTTTTTCCCTTTGGGACTTCATATTTTTTTGAATGGCCCATTGAAGTTTGGGTGAACCCCGCCGGGAGTCTTGCCCTGTATGGGAAAACCCGGGTGGGTTCACCCGCAAATGACAGGGAACTATGGCTTAAAATTTCTGTCGGATATGAGGATGAGGAATGGGATGGGGGGTGAGTACGTGCCTTGGGGAAACCCACAGCTTCTCACCGTAGCTGCCTCCATTTTTACTTGTTTACTTTAATCTTTTTTTTTATTTGTCGGGAAAAATTATAGCCCCAAAAACCCAATTTTTTCGGTTATTCCTTTATAAACGATTATGTGTGTTTGTTACACCATGGTCCCCACTTTTTGAAAATTTCTTAAAAAACCCTGTGATACTACATTGTATTTTTTTTTCCTCTACAGCACCCAGGAAATTTAGAAAAAATTTAAAGTGTTTCTATAAAGTTAACATTTTACTAAATTTATTTTTACTTAGAAAAATTTAAAAATTTGGAGATTCAGTATATCCCGAAATACAAGGGGACAATCACAGTGCTGGGGGCCCAAAAGATCACGTCTTTTGCCCAAGAGCTTTTACAAAAAATTTTATCTGTGTAAGAGAAATCATGTAGATGTTTTCCCTTTGGGAAAAAAAACGTGAGTAAAAATCAGTTTTTCCCTCTGTAAAACATTTTCCCTCTCAGTATTTTTAAATTTTAAACATTTTTCTAAAAGGTAACATTATAGAGCAGAACAGGGGGGATCATTTGTAAAAATTGTAATCAACAACATGTTGTAACCACCGCAGGATGGGAAGGGTGGGGGGGAGTGGAGATGGGAGAGACAGAATAGGGAGAAAAAGAAGAAAGGGGGAGGGGATGGATAAAGGGTAAGTCCCCAAAACGTTTCAATTAATTGTTTACCTTAAATGAAACATTTTATTATCGTCCTCTGTCCCTTTTCCCTCTGAAAATGTCAGTACGTACTTTTACCTCGCATTCTGCCATCCCCAATCAACTTTCTACCTCCCCGCCCCCTGTTTTTTATGTCCCTAGTTTTCCTCGGGGTTAGTTTTATTTTTTTAAAATTCCAAAAAGAATCCCTTATCTGCCATTTTCTCTCTCTCTCTCTCTCTCTCTCTCTCTCTCTCTCTCTCTCTTTTCTTTTCTCTCTCTTTTTCTCTCTCTCTCCTCTCTCTTCTTTCTCTCTCCCCTCTCTCCTATTTATATAAAATTTTATATAATATATATTGCAATAAGTCACAGTAAACGGGGTGAGTAAATTTCAGAAAAATGAAAACCACCCTTTTGAAAAATAAGGAAATTTCCGGTTTGTGATATAAAACTTTTCCCGGGAATTTCCCTTTAATTTTTCAGATGGTTTTTTGGAAATTTTTATTTTTAATTTTTTTTATATATAATATTTTTAATATATATATATATATATATATATATATTATAAAATATATTATTTATATATATATATATATATATATATTTTATTTTTATATTTTTATTATATATATTTTATATTATATTTTTATATATTATATGCTCCTCCTACTCCTCTTTAAAAAAATGCTCTTTAAAGGCGGTTCCCACTTTTTTTAAATCACCCTCATTTAAAAAGGTTTTTCCCAAAAACCATTTTTCTCTCATAAAAACTGTAGTAGAGAAAAAGTTACTCTTTCGGGTAAAGATATATTTTTTTTAAAGACTAAAAAGAAACCAGTTTTTTAAAAAATTTTGAGGGGCATTTAAAAGCAGATGTGTTTCTTCATCTGTAATCTATGCCCGAAAAAAGGCAGTTTTAAAAACTTCCTTACCACCAGAAGTGATAAAGGGTTTTTCCCTGATGGGGAGGATTGTATTTTTTTTTTCGTCTCAAACACGCGGGGATTTAAAGGGTAAAATTTTTGTACTTTACTTACAAATTTGGTCCACTACACATGCATCCAACATATATATTTCCTACCTATCGGGGGTTTTTTTCCCTTTTTTTAATAATTTTGTTCTTTTTTTTCCTCTTATTTTCCATGGAAAAGTGGAGCAAATTTAGTCCCCCATAAGCATGTGTGTCCCTGAGAGGTGACTAAAATGCTGGGAAACAAAGGGCTAGTAACCCCCTTTTCTATAATTAAAATTTTTAAAAAAAACATTTGTCATCCAGTGGTTTTTGTGAGTCTCGTCATCCAGGGCTTTTTGTAGACGGGTTTTCGTATCCAGTGGCTTTATTGTAGACGTCTCGTTTATTCCCGTGGCTTTATTGTAGAAAGTCTCGTCATCCCGTGGTTTTTTGTAGGGTTCGCCATCCAGTGGCTTTTTTGTAGACGTTTTCGCCTTCCCGTGGTTTATTTTTTAGGACGTTCGCCCTCCATTGGGTTTTTTTTGTAGACGTCTGCCTCCCGTGGCTTTTTGTAGCGTTCCCTCATTTAGTGCCTTTTTTGGAGTCTCGTCATCCCCCGTGGCTTTATTGTGACTCTCGTCTTTCCCGTGGCTTTATTGTAGAGTCTCGCCATCCAGGGTTTGGGGGTTTTTTTTTTGTAGACGTCTCGTCATCCCGTGGGGTTTATTTTAGGCGTCTCGTCATCCCGTGGCTTTTTTGTAGACGTCTCGGGCATTTCCCGTGGCTTTATTTTAGACGTCTCGTCATCCAGTGGCTTTATTGTAGACGTCTCGCCATCCAAATGGCTTTTATTGTAGACGTCTTTGTTTAAACCAGTTTGGGTTTTTTTGTAGACGTCTGTCATCCCGTGGCTTTTTTTGTTGACGTCTCCCCCATCCATTTGGGTTTATTGTAGGGCTCTCCCCCCAAACCCGTGGCTTTATTGTAGACGTCTCGTCATCCAGTGGCTTTTTTTTGTTTGACGTTCGCCATCCCGAGGCTTTTTGTAGAGTCTCGTATCCCGTGGCTTTTTTGTAGACGTCTCGGGCATCCCGTGGCTTTATTTTTAGAGTTCGCCCTCCCGTTTGGGGTTTTTTGTAGACGTCTCGTCTCCAGTGGCTTTATTGTAGACGTTTTCGCCAACCAGTGGCTTTTTTGTAGACGTCTCGCCACCAGGGCTTTATTGTAGACGTCTCGCCATCCCGTGGGCTTTATTGTAGGGGCGTCTCGTCATCCAGTGGCTTTAATTTTAGGGCGTTTTGCCATCCCGTGGCTTTTTTGTTGACGTCTCGCCATCCCGTTTGGGTTTATTGTAGACGTCTCGCCATTTCCCGTGGCTTTATTGTAGACGTCTCCCCCCATCCAGTGGGTTTATTGTAGACTTTCGGCACCCGTGGTTTTTTGTAGACGTTTCGTCATCCAGGGGCTTTATTTGTAGCGTCTCGCCATCCCGTGGCTTTATTGTAGACGTCTCGCCCTCCAGGGGCTTTATTGTAGATGTCTCGTCATCCAAAATTTCCCTTTTTTGTAGGGCGTCTCGCCACCAAATGGCTTTATTTTTAGACGTCTCGCCCCTCCGGGCTTTTTTTGTAGGGGGTCTCGCCAAACCAGTGGGTTTAAATTTTAGGGCGTCTTCCCTCAACCAGTGGGGTTTATTGTTGGGGGTCTCCCCCACCCCCGGGGTTTATTGTAGGGCGTTTTCGCCATCCAGTGGCTTTATTGTAAAACGTCTCGGGCATCCATTTTGGTTTTTTTGTAGGGGGTCTCGCCCTCCAGTGGCTTTATTGTAGACGTCTCGCAATTTCCCGGGGCTTTATTGTGAGTTTTGGGCCCTCCAGTGGCTTTATTGGAGAAAGTCTCGTCATCCAGTGGCTTTATTGTAGAGTCTCGCCATCCGTGGCTTTATTGTAGCCCTTGCCTCCAGTGGCTTTTTTGTAGACGTCTCGCCAAACCAGTGGCTTTATTGTAGAGTCTCGCCATCCGTGGCTTTATTGTAGGCGGGCTGTCATCCAGTGGTTTATTGTAGGAAAAATTTGCCATCCCGTGGTTTATTGTAGAGTCTCCCTTCCCCGTGGGTTTATTTTAGGGCGTCTCGTATTCCCGTGGGTTTATTTTGGGCGTTCGCCTCCAGTGGCTTTTTTTGAAAAACGTCTCGCCAAACCGTGGTTTTTGTTGGGCGTCTCGCCAAACCAGTTGCTTTATTGTAGACGTCTCGCCATCCAGTGGCCCTTTTTTTAGACGGTTTTTTTTTGTTTATTTCCCGTGGTTTTATTGGGAGAGGTTTTCCCTCATCCAGGGGGCTTTTTGTTGGGCGTCTTTGCCCTCCAGTGGCTTTTTGTTGGCGTTCGCCATCCAGTGGCTTTTTTGTAGACCCTCTCGTCATCCAGTGGCTTTTTGTTGGGGGTCTCGCCTTTCCGTGGTTTTTGTAAAACCCCCCCCGCCTTTCCAAAGGGGGTTTTTTTGGAGAGGTTGCGCCTTTGGGGATTGGGGAAGGTTGCCATCCAGTGGCTTTTATTGTAGGACGTCTGTCATCCAGTTGGGTTTATTGGGAGAGTCTCGGGCCCTCCCGTGGTTTTTTGTAGAAAGGCCGCCCTCCGTGGCCCTTTTTTTTGACGTTTTCGCCTCCGTTTGGCTTTTTTGTAGCGTCTCGCCTCCCTTGGGGTTTATTGTAGGCGTCTCGCCAAACCAGGGGCTTTATTGTAGAAGTCTCGCCATCCAAATGGCTTTATTGTTTGGGGTCTCGCCATCCCGTGGCCCTTTTTTGTAGACGTTCGTCATCCCGTGGTTTATTGTAGGGAACCCCCAAAATCGTAAACCGGGCTTTTTTGGGAGGGCCCTTGCCAAACCAGTGGCTTTATTGTTAAAAGTCTGTCAAACCAGTGGGGTTTATTGCAGGGCGTCTCGCCCCTCCAGTGGAAATTTATTTTAGACCCTTTCCCCCAAACCAGTGGCTTTTTTTTGTAGGGCGTCTCGCCATCCGTGGCTTTATTGTAGAAGTCTTTGCCCTTCCCGTGGCTTTTTTTGTAGACGTCTTTGCCATTTCCCGTGGCTTTTTTGTAGCGTCTCGCCATCCCGTTTGGGTTTATTGTTTAGTCTCGTCATCCAGTGGCATTATTGTAGGGGGTTCGTCATCCAGTGGCCCTTTTTTGTAGGGCGTTTTCGTCTCCCCGGGGCTTTATTGTAGACGTTCGCCCTCCAGTGGCTTTATTGTTTTTCGTTTTCGCCTTTCCCGTGGGGTTTATTGTAGACGTTCGCCGTCCCGTGGCTTTATTGTAAGGGGCGTTCGCCATCCCGGGGCTTTATTGGGAGACGTTCGCCATCCCGTGGCTTTATTGTAGGGGGTCTCGCCCTCAGTGGGTTTATTGTAGACGTCTCGCTTCCGTGGCCCTTTTTTGTAGACGTCTCGCCATCCGTGGCTTTTTTTGTAGACGTTCGCCATCCAGTGGCTTTATTGTAGAGTCCCCGCCCTTCCAGTGGCTTTTTTGTAGACGTTTGCCCTTTCCCGTGGCTTTATTGTAGACGTTTTCGCCATCCAGTATCTTTATTGTAGATGTCTCGCTATCCCAGTGGCTTTATTTGGGAGACGTTTTCGCAAACCAGGGCTTTTTGTAGATTGTCTGCCCCCCAGTGGGTTTTTTGTAGGGGCGTCTCGCCATCCCGTGGCTTTATTGTAGGGCCCTCTCGCCAAACCCGTGGTTTTTTGTAGACGTCTGCCCTCCAGTAAACTTTAATTTTAGATGTTTCGCTACCAGTGGCTTTTTGTAGACGTCTCGCCAATTTCCCCCGGCTTTATTGTAGATGTCTCGGGCCCCCGGGGCTTTATTGTAGGGCGTCTCGCCATCCAGTGGCTTTATTGTGACGCTTTGCCATCCAGTGGGGTTTTTTTGGAGAGTTTTTCGCCAAACCCCGGGGGCTTTATTGTAGACGTCTGCCATCCAGGGGGCTTTATTGTAGACGTCTCGCCATCCAGTGGCTTTTTTGTAGACGTTCGCCCTCCCGTGGCTTTATTGTTGACCTTGCCCTTTCCCGTGGGTTTTTTGGAGACGTCTCGCCATCCAGTGGCCCTTTTTTGTAGACATCTCGAAACCAGTGGCTTTTTATGAGACGTCTCGCCATCCAGGGTTTTTGGTTTTTTTTAATTTTTGACGACCTTTGCATTTCCCGTGGCTTTTTTGTTTGACGTTCGCCAAACCAGTGGCTTTATTTTTAGACGTCTCGCCCTCCAGTGGCTTTTTTGTAGACGTTTTCGCCATCCAGTGGCTTTATTGTAGACGTTCGCCAACCCCGGGCTTTATTGGAAAACGTCCGCCATCCGTGGCTTTTTTTTAGACGTCTCGCCATTCCCGGGTTTTTGTAGGAGTTCGCCTTTCCCGTGGGGTTTTTGGGACGTCTCGCCATCCAGTGGGTTTATTGTAGACGTCTCGCCATCCAGTGGCCCTTTTTTTTTAGAGTTCGCCATCCCGTGGCTTTTTTGTAGACGTTTTCGCCTCCAGTGGGGTTTTTTTGTAGACGTCTGCCATCCAGGGCTTTATTGTGACGGGCTCGCCATCCCCGTGGCTTTTTTTGTAGACGTCTCGCATCCAGTGGCTTTTTTTTGTAGACGTCTCGCCATTTCCCCTGGGTTTATTGGGAGACGTTTCGGGCCCTCCAGTGGCTTTATTGTGGGCGTCTCGCCCAATCCAGTGGGTTTATTGTAGACGTTCGCCCCCTTTCCCTTTGGTTTTTTTGTAGAAAAACTCGCCATCCAAAATGGCTTTATTTTTTGCGTTCGCCATCCCCCCTGGCCCTTTTTTGTAGAGTCTCGCCATTTCCAAATGGTTTATTTGTAGGGCGTCTCGCCACCAGTGGCTTTTTTGTAGACGTTCCCCGTCATCCAGTGGCTTTATTTTTAGACGTTCGCCATCCCACTGGCCCTTAATTTTAGGGCGTTTCGCCATTTCCCGTGGCTTTTTTTGTTAGACGGTTTTCGCCATCCAAATTTCTTTATTGTAGAGGCTCGCCATCCATTTGGGTTTTTTTGTAGGGGTCTCGCCCTCCAGTGGCTTTATTGTAGAGTCTGCCGTCCAGTGGCCCTTTTTTGTAGACGTCTCGCCCTTTCCCGTGGTTTATTGTAAAAGTCTCGGGGCCCTCCAGGGGGGTTTCCCAAAAATAGGGCTTGAGGGTTTTTTCCCCGGGAAAATTAAAATTTTTACAAAATTTTGTACATTTTTTTTAAAAAATAATTACGTCTGTATATTATTTTTGTTTTATGTCTACTGTTAAGAAAATAGGAAAAGAATCAGGGAATACAGTTATTATTTCCCAAACTTCGTGAAATTTTGTCTGTGCTAGAGTTGTTGGAAAATTTGTCTATGATTTTTGTCTTTGATTAATTGTGGGGTAAAAACCCCCCACTTGGGCAAAAATTTGGGAAGGTTTTTTGTGCGACGTTTCAAAAACGCTGGGACAAGTGTTTCAATTATCAAAATTGTCAGTTTTTTTTTAAAAATGACAAATTTATAATTAACGTAAAACACGCATAACCCAAGTGATTTTTTAAAAAAAAATTAATGTTGATTTCGTGTCTGGTTTTTGGAAAACTGAAGCAAGGATCTCAGAATTCAAAAATTTCCCCCTTTTGGGTGAAAAATACATTACGTTTTTAAAACCATGACCGGGGGTGATACACTAGTTGTGGGTTAATGTAGCCTCAGTTAAAACACTAGACGCAGGGCCATTTAATTATAACAGTCCATTTAAACCCCTCACTTTGATAATTACAGCCTTTCGAAGGGTTTTAAGGTTTTTTTATGTTCGAAAACATAAAAACAAACTATAATTATTTTTAGATTCCAAATTTATTGTTAGCGAAAGTGAGCAGGAAACATTGTCAGGTATCTGAGGTGTGGCAGCAATCCCGCAGCAAGATCTTACCTCAAATAAAATTTTGGTTTTTTAAAATTTTAAAAAGAAAAGTCAATAATTATGTTTAAAAAATAAAAAAATTTTTTGTACACTCAGATTTATGTTAACCCCCGTTTCATGAACTTCACACACACAAACACACACAAACACACACACCCACACCAAAAACACACACACCCACACACACACAAACAAAAACCCCACACACACAACACACACACATTTCACACACACACACCTACACACAAAAACTGCGCTCACACATTCCCTTTGTTGGAATTTTGGGTAAAATTTAAAATTTGATTTTTATAAAAAGGGTTTTTTAAGGTGCCCTTTTTGAAAACAATATATATCTTTAAAAAGTTAAAAAGAGTAAATTTCAGAAAGGATTAATTTTAAATGATTTCTTGTAACTAACCATTTTACCTATTCGGCACCCATATATTTCTAACTGATCTCGTTTCCAAGGTTCCAAGTTTGGAATTAAATTTTAGGAAACTTCAAATTTAAATCCAAAATTTTAAATCATCCTTTTTAAAATAATGAATCTTTAAAAAAAGCTGGACAGTTATTTGCCTAAGATGCATCAGTCTAAAAAATATTGAAGTTGTTTTACAAGTAAAATTAAGTGATTTAACCCTGAAAAAAAAAAATCACACTATTACATCACTGGTGGTGGGGGGTGGGGGACTGGTTTGGTTTAGGGGGGGACTGGTGGTGAGGGTGGATGGTGGTGAGGGTGATGATGGTGGGTGAGGTGGATGGTGGTGAGAGTGATGGGCTGGTGGTGATGGTGATGGATGTTTCTGGGGGGTGATGAAAATGCTGGGGGAGTGCGATGGGAAAGGTGGTTAGTGTTATGGAAAGGTGGTGAGGGTGATGGACTGACGGTGACTGTTATGGAAAATAGTGGTCGGGTCTTTGGGCTTTGGGGGTGTGGGTAAAGGACTGGGTTTGGGGAATGTGGAAAGGACTGGTGGTGATTGTTTATGGGCTAGTGGTGGGAAAATCATGGATTGGTGGGAGGGTGATTGACGGTGGGGAGGGTGGGAAAGGGCTGGTTGGGGGGGAGGGTTGGGGGGGGTGGGTGGGGTGATTGGACTGGTGGGGAAAGGGGGATGGGCTGGTGGGAGGGGGGATAGAAATGGTGGGGAGAGTGAAGAAAATTTTGTTTCCAGAAGTCCATCTTTTGTCCCCTCAGATGAAAACCCCTTTTACACTTCCCCCTTTCTAGGGATGCTGGTGGTGAGGGTGATTTGGGCTGGTGGTTTAGGGGAAGGATGGGGTGAGGGTGATGGACTGATAGTGAGAGTTTTTTGGGCCGGTGATGAGAGTGATGGACTGGTTGGGGGGATGTTTTGTGTGTGTTTTTGTCTGGTGGTGAGGGGTGATGGATGGTGGTGAGGGTGATGGGGCTAGTGGTGTCGGTTGGGGGTGGTGGGGGGGAGGGTGTTGTTCTAGGGTGAGGGTGGGTGGTCTGGTGGTGGGGGGTGTGGGGCTTGTGGGGGGGGTGGACTGGGGGGTGAGGGTGATGGGGCTGGGGGGTGAGGGTGGAAGGGGCTTTGGGGGTGGGGGGGGTGATGAACTTGCGGTTAGGGTTTATTTGGGCTGATATTTAGGGTGATGGGGCTGTTGCTGGGGGTGGGCTGATGGTGGGGGGGTGATAGACTGGTGGGGAGAGTGAAGGGACTTGTTTTCCCGAAAACCCTCTGTCCCCTCAGATAAACTCCCTTCCCCACTTCCGTGTTTTTGGAAAGGACTGGGGGGGGAGGGTGGGTGGACTGGTGGTGATGGTGATTGACTGGTGGGGAGGGTTTATAGTTTTGGGGGGGGGGTGATAGAGTGGTGGGGAGGGTTTAAGGATTGTGTTTCCAGGAAAAACCAATTTTGTTGGGCCCCCCAGATGAAACTCCCTTCCCCACTTCCTGTGTTGGTGATGGCTGGGGGGGTGGGGTGGGTGGATTGTGGTTAGGGTGATGGGGTGGTTGGGGAGGGGGATTGTCTGGTGGAGAGGGTGATGGACTGTTGCTGAAGGTGATTGACTGGTGGGGAGGGGGTGAAGGACTGTGTTTCCAGAAATCCATCTGTGCCCCCCAGATGAACTCCCTTCCACACTTTCCCCTTTTCGTGATTTGGGCTGGGGTTGAGGGTGATGGGACTTTGGGGGGTGAGGGTGATGGAGGGGGGTGAGGGGATGGGGCTGGTTTTTTGAGGGGGATGGACTGGTGGTGGGGTTTATGGACTGGTGTTTAGGGGTTGGGTGGTGGTGAGGGGTGATTGATGGGGTGGGTGATGGTGAGGGTGTGGAAAGGGTGGTGATGGGGTTTGGGGGTGAGGGTGATTACTGGTGGTGAGGGGTAAGGATTGGTGTGGGTGATGGGTGGTGGTGAGTGTGATGGAAAGGTTGGGGGGGTGGGAAGGGGCTATGCTTCCCGAAGGCAATCGTGTCCCCTCCCGAAAAAAAACTCCCCCTTTCCCCACTTCCCTTGTGGTGATGGATGGTTTGGGGGGGTGATGGACTGGTGGTGAGGGTGATGGACTGGTGGTGAGGGTGATGGACGGGGGGTGGGGTGAGGGTTGTGGTGAGGGTGATGGACTGATATTGAGGGTGTTTGGGTCGGTGGTGAGGTTGAAAGGACAAGCGGGTGAGGGTGATGGGGCTGGTTGTGGGGGGTGATGGACTGGTGGTGGGGGTGGGGTGGTTTGTGGTGGAGGGTTTATGGACTGATTTGAGGGTGATGGAATTTGGGGGTGAGGGTTGATGGACAAGTGGTGGGGGGGGGGTGATGACTGGTGGTGAGGGGGGTGGGGCTGGTGGTTTAGGGTGATGGGGTTTGGGGGTGAGGGTGAAGGTTTTTGTGGTGGGGTATGGGTGAAAATTGAGGGTTTATGGGCCCGGTGGTGAGGGTGAAGGCAAGGGTGAGTGTGATGGGGCTGGGGTGAGGGGGTTTGGGCTGGTAATGAGGGGGATTTTGGGCCCGATGCTGAGGGGTGGATTTGTGGTGAAGGTGGTGGACTGGTGAGTGTGTGAGGGTCTTTGCTTCCCCTAGTTCCATGTCGGGAGAAATCCATTGGGGCCCCCCAAAATGAGCTCCCTTCCACACTTCATTGTTGGTGAAGGTGTTGGTGAGGGTGATGGTATGGTGGTTTAGGGTGATGGAGTGGTGGGGGAGGGTGTTGTACTGGTGGTGAGGGGGGGTGGAACTGGTTGTGATTTTGATGGATTTGGTAGTGAGGGTGATGGGGTTTTTCTGAGGGTGATGGACTAGTGGTGAAGGTGGTGGACTAGTGGTGAGGGTGATGGATGGTGGTGATGGTTTATGGACTGGTAGTGAGGGGGGATGGGTGGGTTTGGGGAGGGGGGATGGACTGGTGGTTTAGGGAAGATGGGGTGGTGGTGGTGGTGTATGTTTTGGTATGTGTTTTTCTTTTTCCCCAGTTCCCTGACCAGAAGTCCAAACTGCCCGGGGCCCCCAGATGAACTCCCTTCCACCCCTTCCCCTTGTGAGTGTTGGGGGTGATGGGGTTTTATGGTTATGGTTGGTGGTGAAAGGTGATAGGCGGGTGGTGAGGGGGGATGGGTGGAAGTGAGGGTGATGGGGCTTGTGGGGCAGGGTGATGGGCTGGGTGTTTAAGGTTTAAATGGTGGTGGTGTTTGTGTGTATGTGTATTTGTGTGTGTGTGTGTGTGTGTGGTTTGGTTTTGTGTTTGTGTGTGTGTGTTTTGCTTTCCCTAGTTCCATGTTCCAGAAAATCCCCCTCTGCGGGCCCTCAGATGAATTCCTTCCCCAATTCCCCCGGTTTTTAGCAGGTGTTGGCCCCCCCCCCGTAAACCCTTTCTGGATGTTAACTTGGTTTGTCTTTTTGGGCCTGCCCAGACTGTCCAGGGGGGTGGAAATTTCAGGAGGGGAACACGAAATCTGGGGTCCCGTAATTACACCCACCAAAGGGCAGGGCCCGGAAAAAGTTTGGGCCAGCCAGACGAGACTGACTGCCTCACAACTCGGCCACCAAGCTGAGGTTACTGATTAAAATCTGGGCTTCATTTATGTTTATATGTGTTTTTGTTTTTTTTCCTTTTTTTTTTTCTTACTTATCTATATAACTGTTTTTAATTCGTCCCGTGTCCACAAATAAGCAAATTTTTGTTAAAATTTGCATGAACTCCCCCCCCACACACACATACACACCCCCATACACAATTTCATACACACACACACACACAAACCCCCACACACATAGACACACACATACAAAAACCCCTTTCAACTACATACCAACACACACACACCCCCACACACATAGACAACACCCTAAAACACACACATTCCCAAACGCATTTCTGCTTTTTCTCTCCCCTTTTCCTTTAAAAATTTAAAATTTTTTTCCATAGGCAATTTAAAACGTTAGGGAAAAAGTTGTTATAGAATATTTTTTAAGTTTTTTTAGAGATGTGAAGTGTAAAAGGGCTTGGGCGTCGGAAGGGAAAAAATTGTATAAGTAAAAACAAAAAAAGAAATTTGGGAAGTTATCTTGTGAAAAGGGAAAAGTTTAGGAAAATTTAAAACTTTTCCCAAAAAAAATAAGTTTAGTTTTATTATTTTTTTTGGCCTTTACTTTTCCTTTTTAAAGACAGGAACCAACAAAAACCCCAACCTCACACCTTTTACACCAAAAACCACACCGGCCAGGGGGAAACCAAAACACACCTCACTATTTTTTTTTTTTTTTTTTTTTTTTTTTTTTTGTGTTTTTTTTTTTTTATTATTTTTTTTTTTTTTTTTTTTTTATTTTAGTTTTTTTTTTCTTATTATTTAAAAAAACGGAAAACCACACTATATCCCAACCCCACAACATAACACAAACACAAAAAACCCCACCCAAAAAACCCACACACCAAAACACAAACCCACCCTACCACAACACCCCACATACTGTTTTAGGTATTTTTTTAAAAATATATTTAAAAATATATTATATATTTATATAAAATTTTTTATATATTTTAAAATTTATTTTATATATATATTTATATATATATATATTTTATATTTTATTTTATCTAAAATACACACAGGCCCCACACACACACATACCCACACCCACACAAAACACACAACACACACCACACACACACACACACCACACACACACACAAAACCCACACACACACACACACAAAATTATATATTATTATATATTTAAAATATATTTATATATTATTATATATTATATATATAAAATTCTACTACACACAGGCACACCAAACACACACATAAAAAAGGCACACACACACCACCCCAAACCCCCCAAACAACACAAAAGGGACAATACACACACACACACACACACACACACACCCACACAACCACACACACACACACACAGGCTCACAAAAACCACATTTGTGGGAAGAAGCAGCGAGTCAGGTACGGGGCGGGTGTCGAGTGGGCCCTGTGCCAGCGGGGTCCCGCAGGGGGTCAGTCTAGGACCAGTGCTGTTTTGGTATTTGTGAACGACATGACGGAAGGAATGACTCGAGGTGTCCCTGTTTGAGATGACGTGAAGTTTATGAGAAGAAATTTACTCGATCGAAGACCGGAGAACTACAAAGGGATTGGACAGGCTGCAGACCCGGCCCGCAATTTGGGCCCGGGTTCAATCCCCCCAAGTGCAAGTCATGAAAATTGGGGGAAAGGGGAAAGAAGGCCGAGCGGAGTACAGTTAGGGGGGCGAGACTCAAACCTCCTCAAGGAAAAAAGATTTTGGGGTGGTATAACCAACACATCTCCTGAAGCGACATCAACCCAAAAAAAAGCTGCAGCTATGGGCGCCTAGCAAACCCCAGAACAGCATTCCGACATCTTAAAAAGGGAAACATTCAGGACCTGTACACCGTGTATGTTGGCCCCTATTGGGGTTGCGGCACCAGTTTTGGGAACCCCCACCTAGCCCAAACACGTGAAGAAACTAGAGAAAGTGCAAAGGTTTTCAAAAAAAGACTAGTCCCAGAGCTAAGAGGATGTCCTACGAGGGAGGGTTAAAGGGAATAACCCGACGACATGGAGGACAGGAGAGATGGGGGGGGCTTTATAACGACATACAAAAAACTGAGAGGGAAATTTCAAGGTGGACAAAGACAGGATGTTTCCCGAGATTGGAACCGTAAAAGGGGGAAAAGTTGGAAGTGAAGACACAGATGAATCACGGGGGTTAGGAAATATTTCTTCAGCCCAGGGTAGTCAGTAAGGAATAGTTTGGGAAGGATGTAGTGGAGGCAGGTCTCATAGCTTTAAAGCAGAGGTATGATAAGCTCCCGGTCAGGGAGAGTGACCCAGTAGCGATCAGTGAAGGGCGGGGCCCGGGGCCGGATCGACCCCCGAAACCCCAAAAAAGGTGAGTACCACACACCACACGAACACACACACACAGGAACTACACAGGCGCGCACACACGCACACAACACACACACACAAACCCCACAACACACACACAACACACACACAACAGGTCACACACACACACCCACGCACACACA
>NC_069408.1:86121072-86139460 GCF_026875155.1 Cherax quadricarinatus
GGGAGGAAGGGGAGGAGTGAGAGAGAGGGGAAATTGGGGTGGCCAGGCGGACAATGGGGGCACCCGAGGGAACAGATGGACCCCACAGAGGGTGTGCTGCTGACAGTCTGGAAGAAAAAAATGAAAAACCATTTTTTCGAGGGCTTTTATTGGTCGAGTGGTTATTTAAAATTTTGCATATTTTTGGTACATTTTAGTGAGCGAGATCGCTTAAAATTAAAGAGGGGTGAGAAAGAGAGAAAAAGGGGGAATTGCATTCTGAAGGAATGTAGTTCAAGGCCAGCACAGGGTCATTTTAGAAAATATGAGAAAGCACAAATTAGATAAGTGAAGGAAGTAATCCCACCTCCAATTAAATCGAAGTGCAAAGGCGGCTTTAAAAAAGCCAGCGCTCAACCCACACAGACACAACAAAGTAAAAATGGCTCCTGCACGCACACCGCACCTGATTAAGCACATGAAGAATCCCGAGAAAATTCAACGCCACATAAGACGACTCCGGAACTGCGGAAAGAAAAACTTGGAGGAGTGATTAAGATGTCTAGCAATCTGGAAGGAGAATAATGACCAGGGAGGACATATTCGTGACATGCACAGATCTCTGGAACTTGAGTGATATGGACAGTATGTTTTAGATGCATGTATGAGAGGTATGGACCCAGATGACAGCTAAAAATAAATAATTAGTCCGGAGGTGGTTAAGAAATGGTAGCAAGGTGTCCGTCCTATATGCATTAACACAGCGTTCAAAAACAGAATATAACCAGACTTGGAGGTCAGATATTAAATGTCTTTTGATAGGTACTAGAAGGCAGAGCTTAGAGTTATGATTCTAACCCTCAGCAAACAAAACAATATTAATTTAAACACACAGAAGATTTTAGAGTTATTTACCAAGGAACTCGAATAACTATTGGAAGATCTTACGATCAATAAACACAATATTATTATTATCGCAGCTTAAGTTTTTAGTCACATAACAAGTTAGCCTTCTAATAAGACGTGTCACACCTCAGTCAGATGACCAAAAGGCTATAGCGGGCGGATCATCATATGAATAAGACCCTCGTTAGGAAAACTCTGTCCTGTTCCTGACAAACTTACTTAAAAAACCCCTAAAGCCACCAATGATTTTCTAGACTGACGCTAATTGCAACTGGTAAAAAAACAATTTCAGAGGAATTTAAATGTCACCTCTGTTCAGTAAAAAGCTAAAATTGTTGGAAAAGCCTAAAATCCCTCAAACTCATAATTTAAATTCTAGTCCTAGGATTGTCTATAGCTGAACTCTGAAATAACCCTCAATAAAACCAGAACTACCGTATACGGTTCGGGAATTAGAATGATGGACTGAACACATCGAACTCAGAGGCAAGGACATATTCTCGTTAAACTTTTTCATCTTTCACCACTTCATCTCTATACCAACTGAGAAAGCCACTTACTGGCTGAACGTTTATTCGCAATAAAGATTCCCAACTGTTGCAAAGTGTATAAATCTTCTTCGGTCGAATATCGAGGAGCAGAAGCAGTAAGAGGGAATATGAAATCGATATAATCGCCCATTAACCCTGGAAGACGGTACTCCTCAGCCTGGAGAAGAGTTCTGTTTCCAAACTCTGGAACAATGTGATAGCTGAAGCAACAGCATGGAGACTTACATACCGCGTCGCTTGAAAGTATATAAGGCTCCATTCTGTTGCTTCATCTTCACGTTATTTCAGACTATGGAGCAGAACTCTTCTCTAGGCTGTGAGAAACTTTATATCTCTTCTGCTTCTGCTGCCTCTGTATTCGACTGAAGAAGCCTACTGCACAGACGAAACGTTTCGGTATATAGATACCTAACCTAACTGTTGCACATGTGTCTTAATATCAACTTATTGCTTTGTATACTATCATAGTCACTGTGGCATGAAGCTGAGATCTGACCACTGCATGCGTCACTGGGAGATCTGGCCCTTGCATGCGTCACTGGGAGATCTGACCACTGCATGCGTCACTGGGAGATCTGGCCCTTGCATGCGTCACTGTGAGAAAGGCCCCTGCATGCATCAACTGGGAGGTCTGGTCTCTGCATGCGTCACTGGAGGTCTGGCCCCTGCGTACGTCACTGGGAGGTCTGGCCCAAGGCGTCGTCCACTGGGAATTAATCTGCTCTATCCAGCATCATAGCCGGGTCTGGCTCTCCAGCATCATAGCGAGGTCTGGCTATTCTTTTTTTTTCCAGCATCATATCGATGTCCTGGCTCTTCCAGCATCATAGCGGAGGACTGGCTCTTTCCAGCATATAGCGAGGGACTGGCTCTTCCAGCATCATAGCGAAGGTCCTGGCTCTTCGCTCATAGCAGGTCTGGTCTTCCTGCACATAGCGAGGACTGGCTCTGTAGCATCATAGCGAGGTCATTCGCCTGCGTTCGTCATGTCGATTAGTGGGGCGGGTGTACGCCACAGTGAAAAGGGTCTGCCAATGTGCCGTCACCCCGAGGGGTTAGCTGTGTGCACCCAGTTAAGGGAGGACCCGGCTACGGTCACAGATAAGGGTAGTCCTGCATAGTCACAGCTAGGGGTGGTCCTTCGTGCGTCAGCCACAGCTAGGGGTGGTCCTGCATGCGTCACAGCTAGGGGTGGTCCCTGCATGCGTCACAGCTAGGGTGGGCTTGCGTTCGTGGCAGAGACTCATCTCTGGCGAACTCCGCGGAAAAATTATTAGGCGAATTGCAAGTACTTAAGCTATTTTTGTCCACCGGTAATTATAAGGCACAAGAGGAACAGGGTGAAAAGTTGGCACAACATTTTCTCTTAAGTGGCCGTAAATCATCTCCATTTATTTTTACTCTTTATTTTCCTATTTTTCACTTTATATTCTCGTTTTTCACTTTGTATTTTCCTCGTTTTTTCTCTTTATTTTCCTCGTTTTTCTCTTTATTTTCCTCGTTTTTTTCTCTTTATTTCCTCGTTTTTCTCGTTTATTTCCTCGGTTTTTTTGTTCTCTTTATTTTCCTCGTTTTCTCTTTATTTTCCTCGTTTTTCTTCTTTATTTTCCTCGTTTTCTCTTTATTTTCCTCGTTTTTTCCTCTTTATTTTCCTCGTTTTTTCTCTTTAATTTCCTCGTTTTTCTCTTTATTTTCCTCGTTTTTTTCCTTCTTTATTTTCCTCGTTTGTTCACTTTATTTTCCCTCGTTTTTCCTCTTTATTTTCCTCGTTTTCTCTTTATTTTTCCCTCGTTTTCCTCTTCAATTTTCTCGTTGTTTCACTTTATTTTCTTCGTTTTTTCTCTTTATTTTTCCTTCGTTTTTTTCTCTTTATTATCCTCGTTTTCTCTTTATTTTCCTCGTTTTCCTCTTCATTTTCCTCGTTTCCCATTTGGATGTCAAAAAAAACAAAGACTATAAGTACCGGAACTCTTCTTTAGAGTAAGCAGGGAAGTACAAAAATACATCTTTTCAGAATGTAACCAGCCACTTTGAAATTTTTATTGCATGGTATTTTCTGATAATATAGCGTCTGCTGGGTTGACTTGCGCATCTATCTGTAAATCTTAATGGACCGTCGGAAGACTAGTTACTATTTGTATCGATCGGCAAACACTCTAGGTAAGGCAATGTTCATTAACAGCCTGAAATAGTAGTTTATTATGCTACAGCAGGTGTAATCCTAATCCATCTTATTGTTTCCTTACTAGGCGCAAGACGTCCCAACGCTGTGACAGATTACATAAATATGGAGAACAGGATGAAACACATAACATTGCCCATAACTTCTCCTGCCACTAGCTTGTCCACTGTTTGTACATTTGCACCGATTGTCACAGTTACAGTGCAACCGCAGCTTACCCACCTTGAGCCCATCCTCACTTCTCATGCCACCTCCTTGATTCTCTCCTCAATTATCCGAGCAACATTTCCCCCACGACCCGCCCTCTTCACTTTTTCCACACAACTACCCACCTCACTGAAAGCCCTTCCCTGCGGTAACTACAGTGGCATGTGTACCGCTTTCCGTCCAATTATGAGGAGGGAATCGCTCGTATTCTCACATAACTGGTTTTCGTTTGTGATATATCAAATTGCAAGTACAAGTGTTCCCACACTCGCGGAGGAGCTCAGCAAGTCCCTGGAACACTTCCTTGCTAGAAGTTCAATGACTGGCGGAGCTCTCCATGTTCACAGTGAAATTAATAAATGAATTCCCTTTTGTAGTTCATTTGTCACATAATTTTCCAGAGTTTTCTTATAACTGCACATCTCCTCGGTGATTTCGGGGGTAGTAGTATTTACCGCACCAGGAAAACTTTCCACGTCATGAAAAATTTTTGGTGAGAATCTGAAATGTTATTATAATTATGTATGTAGTGTTCGATTTTGTGCAGGCGAGTCGAGACGTACGTTGCATGTCCTCAATACACTTGCTGCCCATGGTTCACCTGGCAGTAAAAACGAGTTAGTCGGCTCCTGTTGTGGTTTGCAATCTTAGGAGGACCTAAAGGCCCAACGGAAATAAGTACACTGCATAAAACCTTCTCTAGGGTTGGTCCTGTTTTTATAACCAGTCGAGTTTAATAATTCGAAGTTTCTTATACTCAAAGGACGAAAAATTGAGGAAAACCCAAAACGAACAACAGCTCTCTTGGTCAGATAATGGTTGGTTAGGTTTGTCATTTATCTTCACCGCGAACAGTTTAAAGGGAAGAGCTAATGGAATAGAGATGTCACGGAATGTTATCACCCGGGTAGAAAAACATGATTAAATGATATTAAAAGATTAGACGAACAGTAATGAAAAAGTAAATATCAAATAGGGGGATTAAATGCATTACTGTTGAGAATACAAATATAAAACAATAATATTTATTGTAATAATATGAAGAACAAGAGAAAACTGGGGAGGGCCCAGAGTAAAAAACCAAATTCATGGACACCTAAAAAGACTCACGAAAAAATTCGGGAGGCCAAAAGGAAAAGCATACTGCGAGAAATTAAATGGCCTACCAGACGAGAAAACAGGGAATGTTGGAATGTGCGAAGTGACGAAAGTTTATTCTTTCATAATGGTTTGCTATGCATATGTGTGTATGTGTGTGTGAGTGTGTTGTGGTTTGTGTGTGTGTGTGTGTGTATGTGTGTGTGTGTGTGGTGTGTGTGGTGTGTGTGTGGTGTGTGTGTGTGTGTTTTGTGTGTCTGTTGTGTGTGTGTGTGTTGTAAAAATATGATATAAATAATTTATCATCTTCATTGCTCGTATCCAAAGCATTAAATTCTCACTCTTTCTATTATTATTATTAATATTATTATTATTATATTATTAGTAGTAGTAGTAAGTTTAGTAGTAGCAGTAGTATTAGCAGTAGTAGTAAGTAGTAGTAGTAGCAGTAGTAGTAGTAGCAGTATATATGTATGTAGTAGTAGTAGTAGCAGTAGTTAGTATGTAGTAGTAGTAGTAGCAGTAGTAGTACAGTAGTAGTAGCATTAGTAGTAGTAGTAGTAGTAGAAACAGTAGTAGCAGTAGTAGTATAGTAGTAGTAGTAGCAGTAGTAGTAACAGTGAGTAGCAGTAGTAGTAGTAGTAGTAGTAGTAACAAGTGAGAGTAAAGTAGTAGCAGTAGTAGTAGTAGCATTATTAGTAATAGCAGGTGCCTTGTATGGGTCTCTTCAAGAGCACTGTTTTATAACAAATTTTCCCTTCCATCTGAAGGTTATATTTTGCTCATAACTTCAGAACGTCTGTTCAATCGACAATTTTCAACACCTTGTGTAACAATAACAAGAACCAAATTTCTCCAATAAGAGGAGCACTTTAGTGCCCTATAACGTGTGGGGGGGGGGGGGGGGGGGGGGGGGGGGAAAAGTTGTTGAACACATTCCTTGACTGGCTGGGATAACTTTCAGAAATCCCTCTGTGCACAGTCTTTAAATGTTCCAAAAATGATCCAAAAAAGTCGACGCTGGGGAAGTGAGCTTCAAAGTGTCGAGAGGCAAATTTGACAAATTTCTTGTGAATTAAAGTGAAATTTGTATAAACGTTAAATGCAATTATTAAAATTTTCAGTTTGCATTTTCGAAAGACTTCAAAATTTAATGGCTGATGGCCTCTTTAGGGCCAGGATAATACCTATTAAGTTTCGTTAGTAGCATGTAAATTTACTGATACAGAAAATACAAAAAAAAAATAAATAAATAAAAAAAAAAAAAAAAAAAAAACAGGAAAACGCGAATTTGATTGACCTCAACTTTTCACCAGTTATGGTTTCCCGTGAACAAAAGGATCACGTTGCCATTGTGTGGTATAATTCCCTAATAATTACCATGGACGATGCTGTATATTTTAGTGTGAGTAGGTGTATTTTTGAAATTTTACAGAGATTAATTACCCGAGAATATCTTTTCTGATCGGCTTCAAACTTTTACTGTTGGCTTGGGTCTCTATAAAAAAAATCACAGCTTGTCCCTCACTTTTTCTCTGTGGGCAATTTGAATATCAGTTATTCCAATCTGATGATTTAGTGAATGTTTCTTAGATTCCTTTAAATCATCATTGCTAAAAATTTGACTGCATTATAAACATGTTATTTTTATTATCGTTAGGGTTATTATTATTATTATAATTAATTTTAAAAGTAGTAGTAGTTAGTAGTTGTAGTAGTAGCAGCAGTAAGTGAGTAGTAGCAGTAGAGTAGTAGTAGTAGTAGTAGTAGCAGCAGCAGAAGTGCACAGTAGTGGTAGTATATATTAAAGCAGTAGTAGTATAGTAGTATAGCAGTAGTAGTAAAGTAAGTAGTAGTAAGTAGCAGTAATTAAAAAAAAAAAAAAAGTATTAGTAGTAGTAGCAGTAGTAGAAGTAGTAGCAGTAGTAGTAGTACAAGTAGTAGTAGTACAAATAGCAGTAGTAGTAGTAGAAGTAGTAGTAGTAGTACTACTACTAGTAGTAATAGCAGTAGTAGTAGTAGTAGCAGTAGTAGTAATAGCAGTAGTAGTAGTAGTAGTAGCAGTAGTAGTAGTAGTAGTAGTAGCAGTAGTAGTAGTAGTAGTAGTAGTAATAGTAATAGTAATAGCACTCTAATTTCATTTTTTATTATTATTTTTAATGAAAAAATGGTAAATTTCAGAGAACATGGTAAACATCACCTGCTCAGGGTGTTTATCAACATCCTGCACGTCTGCTCTTCTAAAGATCACAATCTTCCTTAAAACATTACTCCCATTAAGCGGACGTGCAGACAAAATTCTGCTCGTCCACATTAAAGCTCACAACGGTGCGTGAGTTCACTCTTGCATGTCACCAGTCATAGCCCAGACAAAGAATAATGCAAATGAAGCACAAACGGGCGGAAGCAGCAGATAACGAGAAACAGAACAAAAACCTACCCAAAAATCAATTGGAAAAGCGTTGAGCATAAACCAAAATGTCACACTATTAAATTGCTCTCAAAAAGTCAGCATTCTCTGGGGTTTTTATTACCGCCGAATGGCTCGACATGCTGAGCACGCAAATCCACTTAAGCATTTGACAGCTCTTAAGCGTAAGTCATTTCCTGAATCCATTTTCCCTACCATTTATGACTTGGCGTTCGATACGCCGTTTGGTAAAAACAATCAATATTTCGATGGGATTCGAGGTTTCAGGGTTGACTGTCTCGCTTATGGTTAGACTGACGATAGGCGAAGCTGTGAGACATGAGAGGTTAGACGACGAGAGAAAGAGGTGAGACAATGCGGGAAGATTGAGAGTGATACATCGAAAGATGAACCACGGGGTCAAGACAAAAAAGATATTAGACAACTGAGGTGAGGACAATGAAAGGCCCCCCACTGCAGTAATAGACATGACATGACTCGACGAGAGGGAACACACTGAAAGGAAAGAGGAGGGGGTGAGGCAACGAGAGGTATGACGAAGAGAGATTTGACAATAAATGGTAAGACAACAACATACAAGAGGAGACAACGCTATTCAAGATAACGACAGATGAGAGGTGAGGCGGTGAGTAAAGAGATAAAAATGAGGTGAGTCAATAAGAGGTTAGACATAAGAGGTGTAGCAGTGAGAGGTGAGATAATGAAAAGTGAAACAGTGAGAGGTGAGACATCGAGAGGTGAAGCAATGAAAGATGAGTGTGTGCTGTGTGGTGTTATTTGTGGGGTAAGTAGATTGCTCATAGCAGTGCCAAATGGCAGGGAAGACTGTGCTCCTAGCAGTGCAAATGGTAGCAAGAAGACTACAATTAGCAGTGGCAGGAAAGACTTCCTCTAGCAGTGCCACATGGCAGAAAGTCTGCCTCTAGCAGTGCAACATGGCAGGGAAGACTGCCTCGAGCAGTGCCACATAGCTAAGAAGACTGCTTCTAGCAGTGCCACATGGCTAAGAAGACTGCTTCTAGCAGTGCCACATGGGTAGGAATGCTACCTATAACAGTACCACATGGCAGGAACGACTACCTCTAGCAGTGCCACGTGACAGGCAAGACTGCCCCTAGCAATGCCACATGGCAGGGAGACTGGGGACACCCCACCCCCCCCCCCCCCTCTAGCAGTGCCATTATGACAAGGAGATTGCCTCTAGCAGTGCCACATGACAGAGGAGACTGAAAGAATAGGATGGTTATAGAGGAGAGGGGGACTAGGTTAAAGGATTACAGAGGAAGGGAAGGGATAAATGGACTGAGGAGAAGACAGGACGAGACAGATGAACTGAAGAGAAGAAAGGAGAGGAATAGAACTATTACGTAGAGGGAAGGAAAAGGATGGAACTACTAGGTAGAGGGAAGGAGATGGATAGAACTAGTAGGTAGAGGGAAGGAGAGGGATAGAACTACTAGGTAGAGGGAACGAGTGGGATGGAACTACCAGGTAGAGGGAAGTAGATGGATGGAACTACCAGGTAGAGGGAAGTAGATGGATGGAACTACCAGGTAGAGGGAAGTAGATGGATGGAACTACCAGGTAGAGGGAAGTAGATGGATGGAACTACCAGGTAGAGGAAAGTAGATGGATGGAACTACCAGGTAGAAGGAAGAAGAGGGATAAATAGACTGGTGACAGGGGGAAGACAACATTCCTGACAATGGGTTTCTTCTGGTATTTCAAAAACTCGTTTCTGACTCTTTGTAAAATTACAAATTCTATTTTCATTTTAAGTCAGCTTTAAAGTAGCTTTAAGTAGCTTATTGCTATTTACTTTAAGGAAGCTTTAAGATGACTTTAAAAAAGCTTTAAGTTAACTTTAAGATTATCTAGGTTATTTTTCAGGTAGCTTTAGTGGTATCATATGGAAGCTTTAAGATAGGTTTAAGGAAGCATTGTTAAAGCTTTTAGGGATCATTATTAAAGCCTTAAGGAAGCTTAAATGAAGCATCATGGAAGCTTTAAGGAAGTTTTAAGGCAGCTATAATGATGCTTTAAGGATTCTTTAGGAATTCTTTAGGAAGCTTTAAGGTTGCTTTTGGAAGCTTGGAGGTTCCTTTATGAAGCCTTAAAGGTTGCCTTTTAGAATCATTAAGGTTGCTTTTGAAACATTATGGTTCTTTATGAAGCTTTAAGGATGTATGATTTTATTAAATTTTAAGGTTGCTTTATGGAGCTTTAAAGTTGATTTAGGAAGCTTTAAGGTTATTTTACGGAGACTTAAGGTTGCTTAAAAGCTTTAAAGGTTGATTTAAGAAAGCTTTAAGAGTTGCTGTTATATAAGATTTAAGGTTGCTTAATAAGCTTTTAGGTAAAGCTTTTAAAATGCTAAGGAAGAGCCTTAATTTGCTTTAATGAAGCTTTAAGGTAGCTTAAAGCTTAGGTTCTTTAATGAAGCTTTAAGGTTGTTTAAGGATGCTTTAAGGTTGCTTTATTAAGCTTTAAGATTTCTTAAGGAAGCTTTAAGGTTGCTTTATGAAGCTTAAGGTTGCAGTACCAGGACGTGCGTGAGTATCCCCCTGAAGCGCAAGACGAGTGCGAGTATCACCCGCAGCGCAGGACGTGCGCTAGTATCCCCCGCAGCGCAGGACGTGCGCTAGTATCCCACGCAGTACAGGACGAGTGCGAGTATCCCTCGCAGCGCAGAACGAGCGCTAGTATCCCACGCAGTACAGGACGAGTGCGAGTATCCCCCGCAGCGCAGGACGTACGCTAGTATCCCTCGCAGCGCAGAACGAGTGGCTGGTGGATAGGTTGACGGTGTTAAGGGGGGGCGCTCTCTTTAATCACAGGATATCCACCGCCGCGGGGCGTCCAGGACGATCGTCGCCCACAGAGGTGCCTCAGCTTTAATTAACTCGACCCAGGACAGCTTCACTACCTCCCTCTATTACCCTATCCCTCTGTCCTCGTCCCCAAATCCCCATCCCTTATCCTCCATCCCCCCCTCATCCCTTATCCCCCCCCCACGAACCGTGAAGTAGGGAAGGGCTTAGCATAATTCCAGGAAGGGAACACACATACGTACAGACGCACTCTCACACTCGGGCACACACGCACATACTTTCACTCTCGCTCACACGCAAACACACGCACACACTCACCAGCACATATACATACGCGCATACGCAACACCCAAATACTCTCCAAATGGTGCGCACACCACATATACGCACCTTCACTGACTTAACGAAATATATTCGAGGACAGACTCACAGTTACATCTTATACACAATATCTCGCACATTATGACGACGTTTCGGTCCTACTCGACCCATTAGCTACCACACAAAAGTGCTGCTGTGTAACTAGTTAAGGGTCTAAGTCTCACTCATCCTTGAGTGTTGTTTCCAGACACGGTGCTGTGCCGAGCTCCTGCTTGCAGTACTCTAGGACACAGACGAACATGTTTCGAAATATCAAATGATACTAATAGAAATGCCGACAGGGAGAATGAAGCAGACTTGCTTAAATCAGAGGAACCAGCACAAGGAAACACATAGCCAGAGCCGTAAACACAAGAAAAGCATAGGAATAGTATTTTTGACGGGCGTTCTAGCTTAAAAGGAAGGTTGATGTCCGTCATTTGATGACACTGTAAACACTTGGAAAAATTGATGTCAACATCTGGTGACACTGTAGAAACTACTTTGGAAAATTGATGTCCATCATCTGGTGACACTGTAACACATGGAAAATTGATGGTCATTTCATCTTGTGAACTGTAGATCACTTGGAAAATTGATGTATCATCTTGTTGACACTGTAGACACTTGGAAAATTGATGTCATTCATCTGGTGACACTGAAGACACTTGGAAAATTGATGTCATCATCTGAGACACTGTAGACACTTGGAAAATTGATGTCATCATCTGGTGACAACGCTGTAAACACTTGAAAATTGATGTCAATCATCTGTGACAACTGTAAACACTTGGAAAATTGATGTCCATCATCTGTGACACTGAAAACACTTGGAAAATTGATGCATCATCTGGTGACACTTAAACACTTGGAAAATTGATGTCATCATCTGGGACAACTGTAAACACTGGAAAATTGATGTCATCATCTGTGAAAGACTGTAAACACTTGAAATTTGATGTCATCATCTGTGACGCTGTAAACACTTGGAAAATTGATGTCATCATCTGGTGACACTGTAAACACTTGGAAAATTTATGCCACCATCTGGTCTTAACTGAGAAAAAAAACTGGAATGATTCTGACCAGATGATTTACGACCAATTCGCATTTTGGAAAGTGGAAGAAATGAAAATACTGGTTTTTCATGCGATAATTTCTGAGTGTCGTATTTGATTAGCTTCAACCTTACCAAGCTGGTAATTTAATAATGCAACTTCTGATTGGCTTCAGGTTTGATGTGCTTGTGTAGTTTTCGGTAATTGACATCTCAAAAATTTGATGTTACACTCCTCATGATAACTCGTGAATGTCCTTTTCTAATGCCCTTCAAATCTTCAAAGCAAATTTTTAACTGCATAATTCAACATGGTTGCAATCCTGCTTAAATACAGTCACGTGCACAGGGACTCTGGAGATATCACGTGACTCTGGTTATCTACGTGACTCTGGTTATCGCGTGACTCTGGTTATCACGGACCTCTGTTATCCACTACTGGGATAGCCTTCATCGTATCGCGCAGCGAACTAAAATACGTGGAATTATTGCTTTTAAATTATTTTAATTTCAGTATTTTTCCTTCCCCTGAATTGCTGTATTTTTCTATTTACTTCAGAAATTTGCTGTTCATTAAACTGAGGCCCTACACTCACGGATTTAATTTATATTTTTAAAGGTAGCAAGAAATGATGTTGATATTTGTTATGATTATATGTTCTTGACCTGTTGTTGTTGTTGTTGTTGTTGTTGTTTGTTGCAGTTGCTGTTTTTTGCTGTTGCGAATATGATTAGGTATCTTGGCAACAGTGTAATGTGTGGCATTCTACATGAGGGGCAAATTCATGCTTAACAGTCTTCGCATTTCACATTCATTTCAGATTTTAACTAATTTATTTCACTTGGAGTTTCAATATTGTCTCCCCCTAACAGTTTATGTCCTGGCGGTATAGACTCCAGCAATGCTGCAAATTCACTTAATGTGATCGGAAATACTTTCAGTTGAAACCTACTAGCTGGATAACGTGTATAAAAATGCAGATGCAAAGATACTAGTATAAAAAATTAGCACAACGATTACATATATTTATTCAACTGAAAGCATGTTCTATGTATATTAGAGAAGTAGCAGTTTTGTTAATCTTTTGGTTTATATCTCGTTAATTTGATAGACCATTTTTTAAAATCCTATCCGCAGCATCCAGCGTCCCTGCCGCCAGTACAACGTGTCCCTAGAGTTACGATCTCTTGAATTCCATCATCGTAGTTTTGTTTTTAAGGCGTCCGCCACAAGAGCGTTTTACTTTTGGGTATCATCCGCGTGGTAGGCCTTCCTGACGAAGAAGGATTAACTACGAAAGAAAAAGGAGATGGTCGTCCACTCTGCCTCAGGGCTTTCCCTGATTCCTCTCAATTCTCTTCTCCCCACCTGCCAACAACTTGCACCAGTCCTTCCTCGCCCCATCACTCAAGACCCCCCCGTCAACAACCTCCACCATCCTTCCACCTCCTCCCACCCTGGTTCATAGTCCCCTCACCGGGGACACCAATCTTCTGATGGAAGGAAGCATTCCATCAAAAATATCTTTGAACTAAAGAGTTCGTCACACTGCCATAATGCAGGTCCAGGAAGTGTTGCCATGTTTCTTTGTCAGTTTGAAAAAGTCCTATGAAGTAAGGGAATGCGTATGCAGTGCGCTAAGAACTTGTAGAAACAGTAAGGTTTGTTTGTATACTGTCAAGTACATACCTCCTCAGATACAATACAAGGACACAGGAGGTAATAAATAATATCCATATAAGCAAAACGGAACGTATGAGAAATAAAGTGATGCCAACGATCTTACATGGGTGTGAAACATGGGTTGTGATTATGACTTGGAGGGCATATAAATCTTCAGTGGAGGGAAGGCGGGGTAGGGGTTGTCTTAGGAAAGGTTGAAGGAACGGGGTAAGGAGATTTTGTGTACTATGGGTTTAAATATCCATCAAGTATGTGTGAACATGTTAGAAATGAGTGAGTGGAGGCAAGTGTGCTTTTAATGACTGGACGTCTGTTGGAGTGTTAGCAGCAAAGTACATTTATGAAGAGATTCTGGGAAACAAGTTAACCTGGATTGGAAATGCAGTGTCCTGCACCCTAAAGATTGGGGATATTAGCAGTTTTTTGAACTGTGGTATCGGCACCCCTCTGGTAAGACAGTGAGGAGTTGACTGATGAGACCACTCTGCCTCGGTGGGAACCGAACGGTGTGTTAATAATAATAATAAAAGTAATGATATTATTATATATATACATATATATATTCTGTAGTGGAAGGAATGGCTGGGTAGGGGTCGCCTAGGAGGGTTGGAGGGAGGGGTAAAGAGGTTTGTGGTGCGAGGGCTTGGACTTCCAGCAGGCATGCGTGAGCGTGTTTGATAGAGTGAATGGAGACAAATGGTTTTTAATACTTGACAGTGCTGTTGGAGTGTAGTCAAAGTAACAGTTTATGAAGGGATTCAGGGAACCGGCAGGCCGGACTTGAAGTCCTGGAGGATGTGAAGTACAGTGCCTGCACCTGAATGAGAGGGTGTTTAATGTTGCAGTTTAAAAACTGTAGTGTAAAGCACCCTTCTGGCAAGACAGTGATGGAGTGAATGATGGTGAAAGTTTTTCTTTTTCGGGCCACCCTGCCTTGGTGGGAATCGGCCAGTGTGATAATAAAAAAAAAAAATAATATTTTGCTAACTGAGTGGGAATATAGAACACATTTTCACACATTGTCAAGGAGTACAGAAGACTGAACTCATCAAACGTTGTAACACGAAAAGTTCATTCTGAAAAGTGTCGTGCAAATTGTACTCTGCCTTTTTTCAAACTCATAACGAGAGAGCACAATATTACTGATACCTGATAGTTGTGTTGATAATTTAACATTCAACTTTAGAAAAATAATTGAACTAATTTATCTTCATAACGTTTCTCCTCAAAGTTCACTGAAGACTGTTTATTGACCACTTAAGTCACCCATTACACAACGTACGAGCGAGTATTCCACCTTCTTGAATCTTCAACAAGGTAAAGAGATTCCGATCCAGTAAAACAGGGTCTCCAAACTTTTTCCCTACTAGGAATACATTCGATATTTTAACACGTTTTTTACGGACCAAAGAAAAAAATCAGTCTTAAATATAAATATAAATGAATGAATAAATTTTATTTTGGATCCTTTTGTAATGAGCTTGATATGTTTGAGAATAATAGCGCGCTTACACTGAGAAATTATATTTAGTGACGATATAATCGTTACTGAACTACAGCTGAAAAAAGATGAGGCACGAGATTAATGGGTATAAAATAATAATATATAAATAATATATAAAAAAAAAGGAGTGAAAGAGCTAAACACTGAGTGGACCACTGGCCCATATGGGTTTAGTAAAAGTGTAGCTGAGTAGTAGTAATAATGTAGAAGTGGAAGCAACTTTGGGTTTTGTGTGATGGGGGGATTTATTGTTTTGAAAACTTTTTTGACGAAAAAAACCTTATTCTGCAATCTCTCTCAAATGGCGTTAAAGGTAATTCAAGTCATTTCTTTTCAGAAATTTAATTTCTTTAATCAAAAGGGGGGGCGTCAGTGCCTTTCACCTCGGTTATCTATTTACATCCTCTCCGTTTGCATTGTTTGTTTTGCTCAACAAAGCCCTGGAGAGTGAAACGTTGCCAATAAATGTCACTTAGTTGCACATGTGTCATTTCTTGGGCTGGCTCAATGCTCTGCGTTTGGGGTCTTCGATTCAGGTGTTCAGGGGGTCATAACAGGGGAAGGGTTTTATCTATTTTTTACGTAACCCGGTCAGGGTTATCCAGTCATCTTTATTTTTGGGGAAATCAATGAGTATTCTTTGCCGGGGAAGCCGTCCTTATTATGAACGAGCACCTCACTGTTTGTTGTGAGGTCACCCTTTGGGGGTTTCTGTTCGATGGTTCAGGGATCAAAAAGTCTGTAGTTTTAAATTGGTTGGGGTGAGTTTTTTTTTGTCAGTAAGTAGGGGTATTCACACCATACAGCGGGGGTTCTTCGCCTGTCGATGTAACGGTGATGCCTCGATTCGAACAGAAGCTTTCTCGCGAACTCTGCCTCTCAGATAAATACCGAGAAAAACAAAGGGCTTTGTTTTAAACTCTGTAAAGTTTTAACACCCTTTGATTTGGTGTTAGTGCCCGGGGCCCTCGGGATGTTTGGGTTGGGGTTTAGATAAATTTAAAAATTTTTTTTTTCTTAATGTGAAACAAGGTTTTAAATTTTTTTTATCATTGACGTTTTTTGTGAATCACGAAAACCGAAATAAACAGTTACAAACAAACCCGGGGGGGTTGGGTTAAAAATCATGGCGAGTGGTTGTAAAACTCCATTCCCAAAAGTAACCACTGGGGAGCTGGCTACAAAAGATTAAACCAACTAGGTATATTTATACACAGTAGGGAAGTTACATGGGCCACCACTGGGAAACCCCTGGGCCAGCTATCCCGGGGTTTCGTGCTGAAGGTTACGATTCCCCCGCCTTGGGGTTTTAACCCCACCCCCTTTTGGGGTTGATTTTGTTAATTCAACAGCCTGTCATTTCTCAACCCTGCGGGTGTATCCCCAAAAAAAAAACGTTTCCATGCGCCTATAAGGCGTTGGGTTTGGCGCAACCACAAAAGATTAAAAAAACAAAAAAAAAATATGTGATAAAAATTCGAGTACAAGCATTTTATGCACTCTCCCCCCTCACAAGTGTGAAATAAGAGAAAAAAAAATTACTTAATAGACGAAGCAATAGAAATGCATAACGCCAAATATAGTATCTTTACCTCAACGAGAAATTTATTTCTCAGGGTTTCAGACCCCCCACTTTAATTTATTTGTAATTATTTTTTATTTTTATAGAATTAGCTCAGTTTAGTTCAAGATTTACTTAACTTGGTTTTAGCTTGTAGATTTAGTTTATTCAGTTTTTTATTTAGGGATTATTTTTTTTTTTTTAGTCTGAGTTTAGTTAAATTATTTTTTGTTTATGGTTTTAATTTAGTTTAGTTTTTTTCTTTTAAATTTTCGATTTCGTTTTCTATTGGGCCCCATTTTAAACAAAAATTAGGAGGAACTATGGTAATTGCTTCTTTAATCTTATCCCCCCAAGTCTCTCTCAAACATCTTTTTCCTCTTACCCTCCCACCAGTGTCTCCCTCCGCACTTCTGTTCTATCATGTCTCCCCCATTTCCCTTTTCCCCTCACTAAAAACCATCCCAAAATAACCAAGGGGGACAATCCAGCTCGCATTCCCCCATCGCAATTACTAGGCTAAAAAGAACCGGTTTAATCCCCTCTTTTCTCGCTCGCGCATTCGCGATAGAGAGTGGGGAAACCCACATATGGGGGGAACCCCCAGGCCATTACCCTCAAAAAGGGGGAGTGTGACACAACGTGTGTCAGGCCATTAAGGAAAATCCCCCAAAGGGGTGCCCCAAAAACCATTGCGTTAAATGTCCCATGAATTTTTTTCCTTCAACGTTACAGAAATTTTCCCCAAAGGGATTTTCCCCATAGTTTTGCATTAGTTTTCACAGTACCTTTCCCTTAAAAGGGCCAGGTACCTTTGCCTTTTCGATGTCCCGGAAATTTGTGCAAGCTCAAGAGTCTATATTTTTTGGTGTTTCAAGGTCCTTAGAATTTTGGGTTCCCCGAATCTTCGCCTGAGAATTCATTAAAACCTTTGCATAAAGTTTCAAGAACTTTTTCTTTTGAGTTTACTTCGGGCGTTTTTAGGTATTTTATTTTGGATGTCCATAAACGTAAAAGCGGGAATCCTGGGCCTCACGATGTCTCTAAATGTTTCATCATCCAGGGTTTCCACCCAAACCTTTTATTTTTGGAAAACTCTAAGTTGCAAACGATGTTTTTTTTTTTTCTTCCCGGGGGGGAGGGGTAGGGGGTTTAAAAATGTTAACTTTTGGGTTTTTTGTTTGTGTGTGTGGTATGTTGTGTGTATGTGTGTGGTTTATGTGTGTGGGTGTGGTGTTTGTGTGTGGGGTGTGTGTGTGTGTGTGTTTTGTGTGTGTGTGTGTGTGTGTGTGTGGTGTGTGCTTATATTTGTTTAAATGTTTTTCCGACTTTTTTATGAGTCTGTTTTTGTGTCAGTCTTGTTTAAAGGGGAGAGTTTTACAATGATGATACGGGTATTACAAAATTACACTGACAATAAGTGCTTGCAAAAATTAAACAAATTTGGGAAAGGGTTTCCCGGGGTACTAAGGGACTCCGCCAGGCCTCTCCTTTGCCTAAGGAGGCCGAAACCCGTCTGTCTTCCCGTATCCGATCCCTCCCCCCACAAAGGGGGGTTTAAGGGCTTTTGTTCCCACTCTTTCTAGTGAGCCATGGAGATGGAAGAACTCACATCCCCTTTTTTTTCTCCCCGCAAAAAAAACTAAAGTTTGGGGACTTCGAAAATTTAAACCTTAAGCAGTATAATGTGATGCTTTTTTGACAACGTTTCGCACACTGCTGGCGAAGCATTGTCAATAAAGGATCACATTATACTCTGAATGTTTTATATTTCCATTGTGTCGCATTTAATCATTTATTTCCTATGGAGACTTTCAATTCATCTAACCCTTTTGCGTATTACCTTAACCTTAATCAACAATTCCAAATACACGACTCTTAAACACATATTACAACTTCTACCTTAAATTTACACTAACTATTTAGAAAAAACACACCACACACAACACACCAAAAACACACACACACACACACACACACACACCCCAAACCCGAATTTTCTTGCAATTTCACAAAATACCTTTAAAAAAAAACTTT
>NC_069408.1:86139960-86204960 GCF_026875155.1 Cherax quadricarinatus
TAATTTGGTTTTTTTTTAATTTTTTCTTTTTTTCCCAAAATTTTTTTAAAAAATAAATTTTGGAAGCTAAAGTAAGTTTTTTTTTTAAAAAAAAAAATTAAAAAAAAAAAAAAACCCCCGGGGGGGGAAAAAATTTTTTCCCTTACCCCCAAAAAAAAAGGGGGGGTTTTTTATAAAATTTTTAAAAACCCTCTTTTTTTTTTGGGGAAAGGGGAAATTGAAATTTAAAGTTTTTGAAATTTTTTATCCCAAAATTTTCTTTTTTTAAAAAAATTTTTCCACCCTTTCCCTATTTTTATTTTTTTTGGGTTTTTTAATTATATGTTGGGGAAGTTTTTAAATTTTAAAAACAAATTTGGTCAAAAAAAATTTTTTTTAAATCTTTTAAAGGGGTAAAAAGGAGTAGAAGTAGTAAAAGAAATGGGTAAAAAAATAGTGGGGGAAACAAGAAGAAGGAGGAGAGGTAAAAGGGTTCAAGGGGTTTGATAGGGAAAAAAAAAAGGGAGAAGAATTTTAAAGGTAGTAAAAAACAGTAAGAAATTATTTAAAGTAGGTGTAATGATTTTTGAAAAGTAGTTTTTGGGGTGTGGTATGTGGGAGTGATGCCTAGTGAAAAAGGGAAGGGTGGGTTAGCAAGTAGCAAGATAATTAAAAAAAAAGTTTTTTAAAGAGGAAGGAAAATCTCCCTTAGAATGCAAAATGGAGGAGAGTAGAATAGGGTTTTAGCGTGAGGGGTAGAGTTTTTAAAACAAGGTAAGTACAAATAAATTAGAAAGGAGCGGATGATAAAAAAAATTTTAAAGTAAGAAGGGGAACTACTCTAGAGTATAAATTAGTAAGTTCAGCAGTAAGTGGGGGGAATATATTATTTTAATTATATTATTTATTTTTTAAATAAAAAAATTAGAAAATAAACTGGTCAGGGTGTTTTAAAAAACTTATAGAATATAAATACTTAAGGGGGAGAAAATTTGCGCTTAAGCAGGGTGGGAAGTTCAACTTTGATGAAAGTTTAAAGAAAAAAAAGAGAAAGGGCGAAGCGAGTAAGATGTTGAAAAAAAACCAAAATTTAATTGGAAAATTTAGATAAAAATGTAATAATTATTTTAAAAAAGGTGATTCGGTTAAGCGAAGGGGTGTGAGCAAAATAATTTTTGGTTTAAGCAAATTTTAAAATTTTCCCTACCATTTATTGGGTGGAGCCGTTGGAAAAAGGTAAAAAAATTTATATTCGGGTTGGTTGTGTGATTTTAAAGGTGAAGTGTGGAAAATACAGTAGGAGAGGAGAGATGAGAAAGGAGAGAATTTGGGTAAACAAAGTAAACGGAGGTAGGAAAAAGAAAATAGAATAGAGGTAAAAAAGGGAAGAAGAATGTGAATCAGATGGAAAGGGTCCCCAAAAGGAGGGATGGGTGTAACGAAGGTATGAGAATGAGAGATTGGAAATACACATGGTAGAGGACAAAACAAAGAGGATGCAACTACAAGATACGAGATGTAGAGGGAGGTGATAAAGGTAGGAAATAGTAGTCATGGATGGATTAACTACCAGGAGGTGACAGTGAGAGGATGAGAATACCGATAAAGTGAAGTAGATGGATGAGACATACGAGAGGGAAGCAATAAGATGTGATGGAACTTAGGTAGTGGGAAGTAGATGGTATGAGCAATACCAGGTGTAGATGCCTAGAGTAATGTATGAAGATACTTTACAGTGCAGGAGATTCTCTAGAGTGATGGCAAGTACCCAGGTGCGAACATGGAGAGGAAGACTGCCATGAAGCATTGGACAATAGCTAAGGCTGTTCAGAAGTGCCACATGGCTATGAGACTGGCTTCAGCATGCCTGGGTAGAGATGAATACAGTCAAATGGATGAGGAACACTGCGTTAGAGTGCCAGTAGTGAAGAAGACTCCCCGTAGAGGGAAGTGGCATGGAGGAACTGCCGTAGAGTGGAAGTACAGAGGATGGTACTACCAGTGAGATGACAGGGGAACTGAAGAATAGGATGGACTATACGCAGGTAGAGGGAAGTAGACTGGTTAAAGGATACTACAGGAGGAAGGGAAGGGAGATGGATGAGGAATACCAGGTAGAGGAAGAGATGATGAACTACAGGTAAGAGGAAGTAGAGGATGAACTACTTACGTAGAGGGAAGGAAAAGGATGGAACTACTAGGTAGAGGGAAGGAGAGGGATAGAACTAGTAGGTAGAGGGAAGGAGAGGGATAGAACTACTAGGTAGAGGGAACGAGTGGGATGGAACTACCAGGTAGAGGGAAGTAGATGGATGGAACTACCAGGTAGAGGGATGTAGATGGATGGAATACCAGGTAGAGGGAAGGAGAGGATGGAACTACAGGTTAGAGGGATGTAGATGGATGGAACTACAGGTAGAGGAAGGATGTAGAGGATGGAACTACCAGGTAGAGGGAAGTAGTGGGTTGGAACTACCAGGTAGAGGGAAGTAGATGGATGGAACTACCAGGTAGAGGGAAGTAGATGGATGGAACTACCAGGTAGAGGGAAGTAGATGGATGGAACTACCAGGTAGAGGGAAGTGAGGAGTGGAACTACCAGGTAGAGGGATGTAGATGGATGGAACTACCAGGTAGAGGGAAGTAGATGGATGGAACTACCAGGTAGAGGAAGTAGATGGATGGAACTACCAGGTAGAGGGAAGTAGATGGATGGAACTACCAGGTAGAGGGAAGGAGAGGGATGGAACTACCAGGTAGAGGGAAGTAGAGGGATGGAACTACCAGGTAGAGGGAAGTAGATGGATGGAACTACCAGGTAGAGGGAAGGAGAGGGATGGAACTACCAGGTAGAGGGAAGGAGAGGGATGGAACTACCAGGTAGAGGGAAGTAGATGGATGGAACTACCAGGTAGAGGGATGTAGATGGATGGAACTACCAGGTAGAGGGAAGTAGATGGATGGAACTACCAGGTAGAGGGAAAGTAGATGGATGGAACTACCAGGTAGAGGGAAGTAGATGGATGGAACTACCAGGTAGAGGGAAGTAGATGGATGGAACTACCAGGTAGAGGGAAGTAGATGGATGGAACTACCAGGTAGAGGGATGTAGATGGATGGAACTACCAGGTAGAGGGAAAGTAGAGGATGGAAACTACCGGTAGAGGGAAGTAGATGGATGGAACTACCAGGTAGAGGGAAGTAGATGGATGGAACTACCAGGTAGAGGGAAGTAGATGGATGGAACTACCAGGTAGAGGGAAGTAGATGGATGGAACTACCAGGTAGAGGGAAGTAGATGGATGGAACTACCAGGTAGAGGGATGTAGATGGATGGAACTACCAGGTAGAGGGAAGTAGATGGATGGAACTACCAGGTAGAGGGAAGTAGATGGATGGAACTACCAGGTAGAGGGAATGTAGATGGATGGAAACTACCAGGTAGAGGGAAGTAGATGGGATGGAACTACAGGTAGAGGGAAGTAGATGGATGGAACTACCAGGTAGAGGGATGTAGATGGATTGGAACTACCAGGTAGAGGAAGTAGATGGATGGAACTACAGGAGAGGGATGTAGATGGATGGAACTACCAGGTAGAGGGATGTAGATGGATGGAACTACCAGGTAGAGGGAAGTAGATGGATGGAACTACCAGGTAGAGGGAAGTAGATGGATGGAACTACCAGGTAGAGGGATGTAGATGGATGGAACTACCAGGTAGAGGGATGTAGATGGATGGAACTACCAGGTAGAGGGATGTAGATGGATGGAACTACCAGGTAGAGGGATGTAGATGGATGGAACTACCAGGTAGAGGGAAGTAGATGGATGGAAACTACCAGGTAGAGGGAAGTAGATGGATGGAACTACCAGGTAGAGGGATGTAGATGGATGGAACTACCAGGTAGAGGGAAGGAGAGGGATGGAACTACCAGGTAGAGGGATGTAGATGGATGGAACTACCAGGTAGAGGGAAGTAGATGGATGGAACTACCAGGTAGAGGGATGTAGATGGATGGAACTACCAGGTAGAGGGAAGGAGAGGGATGGAATACCAGGTAGAGGGATGTAGATGGATGGAAACTACCAGGTAGAGGGAAGAGAGGGATGGAACTACAGGTAAGGGGAGTAGTGGATGGAACATTCCAGGTAGATGGGAAGAGAGGGATGGAAAACTACAGGTAGAGGGTGTAAGTGGATGGAAACACACGGCTGAGAAAACTGGTGACAGGGGAGAACTCACAGGTAGAGGAGTAGATGGATGGAACTACCAGGAGGGAAGAGAGATGCGAACTCAGGTAGAGGGAGAAGATGGTGGACTACCGGTAGGGAAGGGAGGATGGAACAACTCAGGAGAGGGATAGGATAGGATGAACTACCAGGTAGAGGGAGAGAGGATGGAACTACAGCTTTAGAGGAAGAGAGGAGGAACTCCAGGTGAGGGGTAGATGATGGAACTAACCAGTAGAGGATTGTAGAGATTGGAAATACCAGGTAGGAGGGAAGAGAGGATGACAAGATAGAATAGATGGTGAGCAGGGGGAAGAAATGGATGGAACTCAGGTAAGAGGGATGTAGATGGATGGAACACCAGGTAGAGGATGTAGATGGATGGAACTACCAGGAGAGGGACAGGAGGGGATGGAATACATGTGAGGAAGTAAGATGGATGGAACTACCAGGCAGAAGGAAGAAGAGGGATATAGACTGGTGACAGGGGGAAGACAACATTCCTGACAATGGGTTTCTTCTGGTATTTCAAACACTCGTTTCTGACTCTTTGTAAAATTACAAATTCTATTTTCATTTTAAGTCAGCTTTAAAGTAGCTTTAAGTAGCTTATTGCTATTTACTTTAAGGAAGCTTTAAGATGACTTTAAAAAAGCTTTAAGTTAACTTTAAGATTTAGGTTATTTTCAGGTAGCTTTAGTGTATCATTATGGAAGCTTTAAGATAGATTTAAGGAAGCATTGTTAAAGCTTTTAGGGATCATTATTAAAGCTTTAAGGAAGCTTAAATGAAGCATCATGGAAGCTTTAAGGAAGTTTTAAGGCAGCTATAATGATGCTTTAAGGATTCTTTAGGAAGCTTTAAGGTTGCTTTTGGAAGCTTGGAGGTTCCTTTATGAAGCCTTAAGGTTGCTTTTGGAAACTTTAAGGTTTCTTTATGAAGCTTTAAGGATGTATGATTTTATTAAATTTTAAGGTTGCTTTATGGAGCTTTAAGGTTGCTTTCTGGAGCTTTAAAGTTGATTTAGGAAGCTTTAAGGTTATTTTATGGAGACTTAAGGTTGCTTTATAAAGCTTTAAGGTTGATTTAAGAAGCTTTAAGGTTGCTTTAATAAGATTTAAGGTTGCTTTAATAAGCTTTAGGAAGCTTTAAAATTGCTTAAGGAAGCTTTAAGTTTGCTTTATGAAGCTTTAAGGTTGCTTAAGAAAGCTTTTAGGTTGCTTTATGAAGCTTTAAGGTTGCTTTATTAAGCTTTAAGATTTCTTAAGGAAGCTTTAAGGTTGCTTTATGAAGCTTAAGGTTGCAGTACCAGGACGTGCGTGAGTATCCCCCTGAAGCGCAAGACGAGTGCGAGTATCCCCCGCAGCGCAGGACGTGCGCTAGTATCCCCCGCAGCGCAGGACGTGCACGAGTATCCCACGCAGTACAGGACGAGTGCGAGTATCCCTCGCAGCGCAGAACGAGTGGCTGGTGGATAGGTTGACGGTGTTAAGGGGGGGCGCTCTCTTTAATCACAGGATATCCACCGCCGCGGGGCGTCCAGGACGATCGTCGCCCACAGAGGTGCCTCAGCTTTAATTAACTCGACCCAGGACAGCTTCACTACCTCCCTCTATTACCCTATCCCTCCGTCCTCGTCCCCAAATCCCCATCCCTTATCCTCCATCCCCCCCTCATCCCTTATCCCCCCCCACGAACCGTGAAGTAGGGAAGGGCTTAGCATAATTCCAGGAAGGGAACACACATACGTACAGACGCACTCTCACACTCGGGCACACACGCACATACTTTCACTCTCGCTCACACGCAAACACACGCACACACTCACCAGCACATATACATACGCGCATACGCACACCCAAATACTCTCCAACTGGTGCGCACACACATATACGCACTCTCACTGACTTACGAATATATTCGAGGACAGACTCACAGTTACATCTTATACACGAATAACTCGCACTTATGGCGACGTTTCGGTCCTACTCGACCCATTAGCTAGCCACACAAAAGTGCTTCTGTGTAACTAGTTAAGGGTCTAAGTCTCACTCTCCTGTGTGTTGTTCCAGACACGGTGCTGTGCCAAGCTCCTGCTTGCAGTACTCTAGGACACAGACGAGACATGTTCGAAATATCAATGATACTAATGAAATGCCGACAGGGAGAATGAAGGCAGACTTGCTTAAATCAGAGGAACCAGCACAAGGAAACACATACCAGAGCTGTAAACACATGAAAGCATAGGAATAGTGATTTTTGACGCGTTCTAGCTTAAAAGGAAGGTTGATGTCGTCATTTGATGACACTGTAGACACTTGGAAAATTGATGTCATCATCTGGTGACACTGTAGACACTTGAAAAATTGATGTCATCATCTGGTGACACTGTAGACACTTGGAAAATTGATGTCATCATCTGGTGACACTGTAGACACTTGGAAAATTGATGTCATCATCTGGTGACACTGTAGACACTTGGAAAATTGATGTCATCATCTGGTGACACTGAAGACACTTGGAAAATTGATGTCACCATCTGGTGACACTGAGAACTTGGAAGATTGCATGTCATCATCTTGGACATGAGACACTTGAAAATATTTTGATGCATCATTCTGGTGACACTGATAGACACTTAAAACAATTTGATTGCTTCATTCATCTGGTGACTCTGTAGGCACTTGAAAATTTGATGTCTACATCTGGTGATCAACTGATAAGACACTTGATTAAATTATGTCACATTGGTTTAACTGATTAGACATTGGAAATTGATAGTCATCACGTGTTCAGTGACTCGGGATCACTGGAAAATCTGATAGCACGTGATCTGGTTTTCAACGTAAGACTAGAGTTATGGATGATCTCTGTACCAGTGTACATTCTTTTGATACGCTGGGAATTGGTTAAGTGATCGGTTTTCATGACTCTGTTTAATTCGAGTGACTCGTATTCTGACTTAGCTATCAACCTTACTCTGGTAATTAGTGCTACTGTTATCGCGTGGACTCTGGTTATCGCGTGACTTGTGTGTTTTCGCGTTACTTGTTATCATACGTTGGAAATCTGGTTATCGCGGACTCTGGTTATCGCGTGACTCTGTATCATGACTCTGGTTATCACGGACTCTTTATCGCGTGACTTTATCGGTGACTCGGTTATCACGGACTTCTGTTATCACTGACTCTGCGTTATACGTGACTCTGTGTATCACGTGACTCTGGTTATCACGTGACTCTGGTTATCCGTGACTCTGGTTATCAGCGTGACTCTGGTTATCCGTGACTCTGGTTATCGCGTGACTCTGGTTATCGCGTGACTCTGGTTACGCGTGACTCTGGTTAGCGCGTGACTCTGGTTTCAGCGTGACTCTGGTTATCGCGTGACTCTGGTTATCGCGTGACTCTGGTTATCGCGTGACTCTGGTTATCGCGTGACTCTGGTTATCGCGTGACTCTGGTTATCGCGTGACTTGGTTATCGCGTGATCGGTTATCGCGTGACTCTGGTTATCGCGTGACTCTGGTTATCGCGTGACTCTGGTTATCGCGTGACTCTGGTTATCACGTGACTCTGTTATCGCGTGGACTCTGGTTATCGCGTGACTCTGGTTATCGGTGACTCTGGTTATCGGTGACTTGGTTATCGCGTGACTCTGGTTATCGCGTGACTCTGGTTATCCGTGACTCTGGTTATCACGTGACTCTGGTTATCGCGTTGACTCTGGTTATCGCGTGACTCTGGTTATCGCGTGACTCTGGTTATCGCGTGACTCGGTTATCACGTGACTCTGGTTTATCGCGTGATCTGGTTATCACGTGACTCTGGTTATCACGTGACTCTGGTTATCACGTGACTCTGTTAATCAGTGACTTGTTATCCGTGCTCTGGTTATCCGTGACTCTGTTATTTCAGTGACTTGTTATCCGTTGACTCTGGTTTCAGTGACTTCTGGTTATCGCGTGACTCTTTGGTTAACACGTGACTTGGTTATCACGTGACTTGGTTTATCGTGATCTGGTTTATCAGTGACCGGTTATCACGTGACTCTGTTATCACGTGACTCTGGTTATTCACGTGACTTTGGTTATCACGTGCTCTGGTTATCACGTGACTTGGTTATCCGTGACTTGGTTTATCACGTGATCTGTTATCAGTGACTTGGTTATCACGTGACTTGGTTATCACGTGACTCGTTATCCGGACTATGTTACGCGTGACTCTTGGTTATCACGTGACTCTGGTTATCACTGACTTCGGTTATCACGTGACTGGTTCACGTGACTTCTGGTTACACGTGACTCGTTATCACTGATCATTATCGTGATCTGTTACACTAATTTAGGTGACTTGGTTTCAATATTGTTATCCCTAATCTAGGTTATCAGTGTCTGGTTATACGTGACCTACACTGACTGGTTTCAGTATTACTTAATGTATCGAGGAAAATACGTTGAATTTGTTTTATTATTTTTTAGTTATTTTTTTCCTTCCCCGATTGCTGTTAATTTTGTTATTAGAAATTGCTGTATTGAAATGAGTACTATGTTTAATTTATATTTTAAAGTACAAAATGATGCTGATATTGTTATGATTAGATGTGGACATGTTGTTTGTTGATTGGTTGAATGTGGTTTTGTTAATTGTTGCTGTTTTTTCTCGTTATATTTAGTATTGGGACATTATTGTTGAACAATCTTATGCAGACTATCATGACAGTCTCGCATGCACTTCATTTCAGGTTTACCTAAGAGTTACGATCTCTTATTTCTCTGTTTATTTGGGCGATGCCACAATGCGAAAATTACTTAATTGATCGGGAAATACTCGTTGATTAGCTTAACGGAAGAAGCAGATTGAAATACTAGAAGAAAAAGTAGACAGTCGTACTTTATGGTTATTCTCTGTTCTATTTCCTTAGAGAATACATTTGTAATCTTCGCATCATCTCGTTAGACCCGTTAAAAACTATCCCAGCATTCCACGTCCTCGCCACACGGTTCTAAGTTCATTCCGGGGCACAGTCTGTTGTAAGGGCGTCCAAGAGCTTTACTTTTGGGTTATCCGCGTGAGGCTCACGAGAAGATTACTACGAAAGAAAGGAGATGAGGTCGTCCGATGTCTGCCTCAGGCTTTTCCTGTTTCTCATTCTCCCTCCTGCAAGAACTTGCACCAGTCCTTCTCGCCACACTTAACCCGTCAACAAACTCACCCATCTTTCACTACTACCTGTTCATAGTCTCACCGGGACCACCAGTCTTCTGATAAGAAGCATCCACATAATATCTTTGGAACTAGAGTTCTTCACTGCATAATGCAGGTCAGGATGTTGCAGGTTTTCTTGTCGGTTTGAAAAAGTCATAAGTAGGAAGCGTATGCAGTGCGCTAGAACTTGTAAAACAGTAAGGTTATCTAGACAGACCCCCCCCCCAACATACAGGACCCGAGGGTATATATTTATAGAAAGCTATCGGAGAGAGTATAGTGATGCCAACGATCTTATATGGGTGTGAAACATGGGTTGTGATTATGACTTGGAGGGCATATAAATCTTCAGTGGAGGGAAGGCGGGGTAGGGGTTGTCTTAGGAAAGGTTGAAGGAACGGGATAAAGGAGATATTGTGTACAATGGGTTTAAACATCCAGCAAGTATGTGTGAACATGTTAGAAATGAGTGAGTGGAAGCAAGTGGCTTTTATGACTTGACGTGCTGTTGGAGTGTTAGCCAAGTAACATTTATGAAGAGATTCGGGGAAACAAGTTAACCTGGAGATGGGAAATGCAGTGTCTGCACTCTGAAAGATTAGGGATATTAGCAGTTTTTGAACTGTGGTATCGGCACCCCTCTGGTAAGACAGTGATGGAGGACTGATGATGACCAACTATGCCTCGGTGGGAAACGAACGGTGTGTTAATAATAATAATAATAATATATAATTAATAATTTAATAATATAATATATATATACACTAACACCATATATTATATATAAACATAATAATATATATATATATATATATATATATATATATATATATATATATATATATATATATAATATATATATATAAACATTGGGGTGAAAGAGCATAAACACAGCAGTGGACCTACTGGCCCATATAGTAAGAACATAAGAACATAAGAAAGGAGGAACACTGCAGCAGGCCTGTTGACCCAATACTAGGCAGGTCCTTTACATTATCCACTAACAAACATTTGACCAACCCAATTTCAATGCCACCCAAGAAACAAGCTCCGATGTGCAAGTCCCACTCAAATCCAACCCTTCCCACTCATGTACTTATCCAACCTAAATTGGAAACTACCCTAAGTCCTAGCCTCAATAACCCAACTAGGTAGACTGTTCCACTCATCAATACCCTATTTCAAACCAATACTTTCCTATGTCCTTTCTAAATCTAAACTTATCTAATTTAAATCCATTACTGCGGGTTCTCTATTGGGAGAGATATCCTCAAGACCTTGTTAATATCCCTTTATTAATACCTATCTTCCACTTATACACTTCGATCAGGTCTCCCTCATTCTTCGTCTATACAAGTGATGTAACTTAAGAGTCTTCAATCTTCTTCATAAGGAAGATTTCTAATGCTATGTATTAATTTAGTCATTCTACGCTGAATGTTTTCTAACGAATTTATGTCCATTCTGTAATATGGAGACCAGAATTGACTGCATTAATCTAGGTGAGGCCTTACTAATGATGTATAAGCTGCAGTATGACCTCTGGACTTCTGTTGCTTTACACTTCTTGGTATAAATCCCAGTAATCTATTTGCCTTATATTACGTACGCTTAGGCATTGGTGTCTTGGTTTAAGGTTGCTGCTTACCATAACCCCAAGTCCTTTTTCGCAATCTGTATGGCTAAGTTCTACATTATTTAACTTATAAGTGCTAGGGTTATGGACACTCCCGAGCTTCAGAACCTTGCATTTATCTACATTGAACTGCATCTGCCACTTTTCTGACCAAGAATAGAGTTTGTCTAAATCCTCCTGAAGTTCCCTAACATCTACGTTTGAATCAATTATCCTACCTATCTTCGTGTCATCGGTGAATTTGCTCATATCACTAGTAATTCCTTCATCAAGATCATTGTATATATTATAACAACAAGGGGCCCCAAGACTGATCCCTGTGGAACGCCATTTGTTACTGATCCCCACTCGGATTTAACCCCATTTATGGACATCCCCTGCTTCCTGTCTGTGAGCCATGATTCGATCCATGAGAGCACCCTTCCCCCAATGCCATGAGCTGCTACTTTCTTAAAACAGTCTTTGGTGCGGAACTCTATCAAATGCCTTACTAAAATCTAAGTAAATAATATAAAATTCTTTATCGTGGTCAACAGCCTCAAAAGCTTTACTGAAGAAAGTTAATAAATTTAAAGTTTAAACAAGACCGGCCTCTTGTGAATCCATGCTGAGTATCATTAATCAAGCTATGCTTATCGAGATGGCTTCTTATAATTTGAGCTATAATTGACTCTAGTAATTTGCCTACAATTGAGGTCAGGCTTTTGGGCGGTAATTTGACGGGAACGACTTGTCCCTGTTTTAAAAATAGGAATTACATTAGCCATCTTCCACTATCAGACATACACCTGTTTGAAGAGATAAATTAAAAATATTAGTTAATGGTTCACAGACTTCCATTTTGCAAATTTCCCTTTTGAACCCTTGAAAAAACCTCATCAGGACCCGGTGACTTATTTTTGCTTCAGTCTGTCTATCTGCTTCACAACCATTTCACTAGTGACTGTGATTTACATAATTTATCTTCTTCTGGCCCACTATAAAAATTTTACCCGGGAATATTATTAGTGTCTTCCTGTGTAAAAAACGAGAGAAATAATTATTTAAAATCGAGCACATTTCATTCTCTTTGTCAGTAAGGTGCCCATAGTTATTTTTAAGGGGACCTTTCTTATCTCTAACTTTTGTTTTTATATACCTGGAAAAAACTTTTTTTGGGTTGTTTTAGAATCCCTAGCAACTTTAATTTTATAGTCCCTTTTAGCTTTTCTTATCCCCTTTTTAATGTCCCTCTTGATGTCAATATACTGATCATAAGATGACCCTCGCCTCTTTTGATACGCCTATAAATTCCTTTCTTATGCCCTAGTAGATATTTCAGGGCCCATTATTCATCCATTTTGGGTCATTTCTATTGTTCTAATTTCTTTATAAGGGATAAAAGTTCTTTGAGCAGCATGTATTGTGTTCAGAAAAACTGTCATATTGATAGCTCTCTTCGTTTTACCCCAGTCAACAGCGTTAAGTGTTCTCTAAGCCCATCGCTAATCTGCTAAGCGAAAGAATTCGGGGACGGTTTACTGAGCTATCCCTACTATCATATTCCATTCAATTCTAAATGTAATTGATTGTGGTTGGCTAGCACCCAGTTCTCTGAAACTTCGAAATTTATTATACAAGGGATTCATTGTTACAGACTAAGTCAAGCAGGTTATTACCCTTGTAGGTTCTGTCACAAACTCTTCAAAAAACAATCCTGAACTACTTTTAAGAAGTCGTTATTTTGATTCTAAATTCCCAGTCAAGAAAATCAATTCAACATGACTAATGTTAAAGTCTCCTAGAAATTACTACATTATCGTGTTATGGCCCTAACAATTTCCTCCCATAGTAGTCTACCCTGGTCCTATCCTAAATTTGGGGGACGGTATATCACACCTAAAATTAATTTTATGCCCCTCTGAAAATTCTGTCCAAACAGGACTCTGTATGTGTTACTTCAGACTTAATACCCCGTTTTTTATGCAACGTTCAAGCGATCTCGGACATACAATTGCCAAACCACCCCCTTCCCGATACTTCATCTAAACTGTTGGGAACAATTTAAAACCTGAATGGTGACATTCTGCAGGCATGTCCAGACTTTTGAATTAAACCACGTTCAGTAAAGGGCCAAAATACATCTATGTTACCTGCACTCGCAACTGTCTAACTCGTCCCATCTTATTCCTAGCACTGCGACTTTTTGTGTATAAATTCTTAAAGTCCCTCCTCTCTCTTTACCCTTCCAGCTCCTTTCTGTTTCTTCCACTAAACCTATTACTGTCCTTGTCAATTAGTGCCACTGGGCTTTCCAATATGCCACCTCTTTTTGCCTATTACTACGTTCTCCTAGTACTCTTATTACTACCCTGAGACTTCACAGTTTTCCGCAAATAAATCCATACATAACTATTCCTAGTGTAAGACCTAACAGCTCCCTCCACTGCGATGGCCCAGTGCTCCCACCCACACCTAGATAAGTGAACCCATCCCTGGCATACATGTCATTTTGCCATAGAAGATGTCCCTGTTGTCATTGAATGTTACCGCATTTTCCTACAGTATTTGTCAGCCAGCAATTGACACCAATTGCTTGGACAACTTTCATTTCCAACTCCTCTCCTTGGCATATGCCACTTATGAAAGGTTTCCCACCTTCCTCCTAATTATCTCTATTGCTGACCTTATACCTGCTAATCAGGTCCTCACTCCTACGTCTTGCCAACATCGTTGTCCTCCAGCACTGAGACAGATTTTAGGATTGCTCATTACTCTCAGATGTGATCCAGACGGCTATCAATATCCTTCATCCCAGCCCAGGAAAACACACTCTTGCCTCCTACTCTTATACCTTCAAGCAGAAATGCCCCTATCATGTACCTAATTGGCTATCCCCAACAACAACAATGTTTTTACCTTCCTTGGGCGTCGTGCCGTCGTGATGCTCGTGTAGTCGACTCACATTCGCCAGGTAGCATTACACACTTGTAGAATTCGTCCAAGACGTTCTCGATGGTCTTCGTTGGTTTCTGGGATGTCTCACTCACGTCTGCCATGCTTTCTTTGGTGCTCGTTGTGGAATTCCCAGTAGAACACTCACATTGTCAGGTAGCACCGAGAATGGTGTTTGAAGTTTCACGGTAGTCTTCTGGTTTCTCGTTGTTTCTGCCTCTCCAACCGTTTTCTTGATCTGCAGCGTGGTTCCATGTTGCCCGGCCGCTGACCAAGCTCCCCTTTAACCAGGGCGACTCACAACAGGAGGAATTACTTACGAATCCTCTTGTTCTCCTCCGTTAATGTCGTATCTCCAATCTTAGCAACTCTGAGCTCTTCTCTCAGCTGCTTGGTAAAGTTGCTCAAGAGAGGCATCTGGTTCAGTTCACAAGTGCACACAAACAGGTCTTCACAGAGCTAAGTACACGTCACCACTGAGAGCTAAGTACACGTCACCACTGATTTATTAGAAAACGTTTCGGTCCTGGGACCTTGTTCACTTCCTCTATCACTTAGTAGTAACAGTTTAGCTGTAAGTAGTAGTAATAATAGTAGAAAGTAGTAGTAGAAGTGGAAGCAACTTTTGGTTGTTGTGTGATGGCGGGATTTATTGTTTTGAGAACTCTTGTTGACGAAGAAACCTTTATTCTGCTAATCAGTCTCTCAAATGGCGATTAAAGGTAATTCAGTCATTTACATCTTCTGAAATTTATTCTTTAAATCACTAGGTGGGGTCAGTGCTCTTTCACCTCACCAGTGTTCTCTATTTACATCCTCTGCCGTCTTTGCTTTGTTTTGGATTTGCTCAACCAAAGCTCCTGGAGAGTGAAAACGTTGCCACAATAAAATGTCACATTAGTTGCACATGTGTATTTCTTCGGCTGGCTCATGCTCTGCGCTTGGTTGGTCTTCGATGCAGGTGTTCAGGGGTGTCATATCAGTGATAGTTTTATCTTTTGTTTACGTAGACCGGTTGGTGTTATCCCAGCTCATCATTATCTTTTGGGAAATCAAATGAGTATTCTTTGCCTTGGGAATGCCGTCCTTATGAAAAGTGCACCTCATGTTTGTTGTGAGGTCATCCTGTGTGTTCTGTTCGAATGGTTCACGGATCAAATAGTCTGTGTGTTATTGGTTGGGGTGTGATTTTCTTTGTCAGGTAGTAGAGGTCAATTCACCACCCATACAGCTGGAGTTTCTTCGCCTGTGAGTGTGTGTAACGGTGTTGATGCGTCGTTCTCGCCATGAAGGCTTTCTCTGCGAACTCTGCCTCTTCAGATTAATACCAGAGAATAAAACAGAAGGCTTTGTTTTAACTCTGTGAAGTTTGAACATCCTTGTGATTGGATGTTAGTGACCGTGGGACTCATGGATGTTTGGGTATCCGGGCTTATGAAAAATGTAGAATTGTTTCTTAATGTTGCACAAGGCTAGGTATATTTTATCATTGACGTATTTTGTGATCACGAAACGTAATAACAAGTTACAAAACAAACCAGGCAACGGGTTGGGTTAAAAACTCATGGCGAGTGAGTTTGTAAAAACTCCTTTCCAATGAGGTAAGGCCACTGGGCCAGCTGGCTACAATAAGATTAATCCAACTAGTATATTGTACACAGTAGGGAAGTTAGCAAGGGCCACCAATGTGACCACTGGGCCAGCTGATCAGTGGCTACGTGCTGAAGGTTTACGTTTCCCCCGCCTTGGGTTCTAACCCTACCCTTCGGGGTTGATTTAGTGAAGTTCAACTGCTGTCAATTTATCAAACCCTGCGGATGTATCCAATAATATTACCGTTTCCAGTTGCTGCCTAATAAGCGTCGTTAGCCTCAACCAGGCGGGAATAATTAAAAAAAAAAAAAAAAAACTATGGGATAAAATTCGAGAAGTACAAGCTATTTATGCGACTCTCCTCCTCACATTTAGTGTGAAATAATGAGAAAAATAAATTTACTTAAATATGACGAAGCTAATAGAAATGCGATAACGCACTTATACGTATCTTGTACCTCATAGCGAGATATTTATTTCGCAGCATTTCAGGACTCACCCCACTTTTAAAGGGGGGGGGGGTTTCTAAATTTGTAATTTAGTTTTATTTTATAGAAGTAGCTCAGTTTAGTTCATAGATTTTGCTTAACTCTGGTTTTACCTTGTAGATTTAGATTTTAGTTCAGATTTTAGTTTACGGTATTTTTTTTTTTTTAGTTCTGAGTTTAGTTTCATTTAGTTTGTGTTTAGGGTTTTAATTTGTTTGTTTTATTAATATAATTTCGATTTCGTTTTCTACTTGGCAATTTTAGATATCTAAAAAATTAGGAAGGAACTATGGTTTATATTGCGTCTCTAATCGTAATCTCCCCAAGTCTCTCTCAAACATCGTTTCCTCTTACCCTCCCATCAGTGTCTCCCGCTCGCACTCTGGTTCTATCATGTCTCCCCAGTTTCCTTTTCCCTCATATTAACCATCCCATCAATTAACCAAGGCGGGAAATCCAAGCTCGCATTCCCCCATCGCAATTACCTAGGTCATTAAAACAGAAGCCGGAAGTACTACCATCGGTGCTCGCGTTCGCGCATTCGCGATGGAGTAGTGCTGGTAAACATGATGGCTGATGGAACGACCCAGGACATGAATGCCTCACAGGGTGGAGTGGTGGAGCTCAACAGTTGTGTCAGGCCATTAAGGATAACAATCCTCCTAAGGGATGTCCAAAAACCATTTTGCGTTAGGATGTCCATGAATTTTTTCCTTCACACGTTACAGAAACTTTCTTCCTAGGATGTTCCATAATGTTTTGCATTAGGATGTTCACAGTTACCTTGCCGTGATGAGCCAGGTACTTTGCCTTGCGTTGTCCCGGAAATTTGTTGCACGTCTCAAGAGTCTATTTTTTAGGAGATTTCAAGGTCCTTAGATTTGGATGTCCCAAGAATCTGCGCCTGGGAATGTCATTAAAACCTTTGCTTAAAGATGTTCCAAGAACTTTTGCTTCTGACGTTTCCTTCGGGACGTTTCAGGGATTATTTTCTTTTGGATGTCCATGAAACGTATAAGCGGATTCCTGGGCATCACGATGTCTCATTAAACTGTTTATCATCTCAGGGTTGCCACAGAACCTTGATTTTTGGGTTAAACTGCCCTAAGTTGCAATCTATGAGTTTTTTTTTCTTCCGCGGGAGGTGGGGGGTAGGGGAATTTATGATGTTGAACTTGTTTGTTTGTTTGTTTGTGTGTGTATGTGTGTGTGTGTGTGTGTGTGTGTGTGTGTGGGGGTGTGTTTATATTTGGTTTTAAAATGTTTGTCCTGATCTTTGGCATGTGTCTTTTTATTATGTCAGTATTTGTTTAAGGAGAGAGATTTTACAATTGATGATACGTGGTATTAAAAATTCACTGACAATAAGTGCTTGCAAACAGTTAATCAATTTGGAAGGACTTCTGGTGATACTAAGGGACTCCGCAGCCTCTCCTTTGCCCAGGAGGCCAGACCAGTCTGTCTCTCTGTATCCGGATCCAGGTCCCACCACCGATGGAGGGATCAAGGGAAGGACTCTTGTGTTCCCATCTTTCTAGTGAGCACATGGAGATGAAGAAACATCACATCCCTATTTTCCTCCTGAAGAAAATAACGAAGAGTTTGGAGACTTCGGAAATATAAAACTTAAGCAGTATAATGTGATCCTTTATTGGGATAACGTTTCGCACACTGCGTGGGCGAAGCATTGTCAATAAAGGATCAGTCCATTATACTGCGGTGTGTTTATATTTCAATTGGTCGGCCATTTTATATCATTTATTTCCCAGTATGGAGACTTTACAATTCATCTAACACTTATGCATGTATTTTCTTAAACCATTAATTCAACAGATTCCTAATATACACACACTCACACACACACACACACACACACTCACACACACACACACACAAACCAGAATTCTTGCAATTTCTGACATAAAATACTTAAAAAAAGAAACTTTGGAAATTCGAGCTATAGTCCTCGTGAATACCTTCATTATTCGCTGAGTATTAGTAGTCACTTTCCTGTTTCACTTCCTGTCAGCACTGCCTTGAATATTTCTAGGGGGGGGGGGGGTAAGAAAAATACAGTTCTAACCATATTCTTCCTACTGTAGAAGCTCAAACGTCAACCCAACCTGCAGAAGTCTAATTCCTATTTTTAAATAAACCTGCCAGAGTCTATACCAAACACATTATCCTCCTTCGTACGTCAGATTATTACTGTCATCAGGAAAATATATTAGAATATTATAATTACTTCGCATTATGCGTATTCATTATTACATGAGACCATACCTATATATATATTATGTCATGCGAATAGGGTAAATTTTGCTATTTGGCATAAATGGCAACGCTCTTTTGCCGAATTAAGGCAAGCGAAAAATTTGTGTATCCAATAATTTCGCCAAATTCATTGTGAACCTAACGAAAAAAAAGTGTTGCATTGTGTTTGTTTATTATTAATTATTATAAACTAATCTGAATATATTTAGGTGGTTTAGGCTAAAATTAAGTTGCGCTTGTTTATAATAAGGTTAGGTAAGTTTTCTAAGTCCTTTTTGGTACAAAAATTATAAATTTTAACTTTAACATAAATAAAAAAAGATGTATTAAACGTATAAGAGAAAAATTTTAGATAAAGGACTTAATTTGTTTAAATGAAGTTCTTGCTAATTGTCAGATTTACTATTCGGCACGATATTTATATATATATTTATATATATATATTAATATATATTATATATATATATATATATATATATAGATATATATATATTATATATATATATAGTGTACCAGTGGTATTCATGTTTATGTTTTTGTTAAGGTATTCTGTCTATTATTAAATTTTCAAACAAGCTCCGGCGGAGAACCTTGAGTTTTCCCTGAGGTACGTTTATTGTATTCTCTGAGGCTGAGGGTCCCCAGTCAAGTTATTAGAGGTGAGTACCTTATATATTTTATATAATATAATATAATAAAATATATAGATCTTAAAGAAATTTAAGTACTCTATATTTCCAAATAATACTGCTTGAAAAAGATTCTTGTTTAAACATCAATCTTAATTCTGACAGAAACAACTTCCCCTCACTTCTATCAGCGGTTTTCATGATTCTGGATAGTGTAGTGATGTGCTTGAGGAAATATTCCTGGGGTACTCAATTTCCTCCATCCGTTTAGGCGAAACAACCAGAAAAAACACCTTGTCGGACCACAACACCGAGTTATCTGTAAAACACATCCGCTTCTGGAGACAGAGCCAGAAGATTACCTTGCGGATACAACATCACACATAACAATTTATCTCGTAACACACATCCTTTTGGGAGACGGAGTCAGAACTCCTTGACGGATACAACAAATCCACTCAGTTGTTTTGGTTATAGAGAAAACATTCCCCGGATTCTGCGGCGTCAGAGTATAGGGCTTTGAGCACTCAAGTGAGTTAATAAGTTGTAGGTGGGGATTTAATTGTAATATCTGGGGGCTACTGGGATGGTTACTGCTGATACGACTTACTATTACTACTAGTACTGCCATTGCCGCTTGTGTGTTACATCAAAAATTATCACTTTCTGCTATTGTAATTGATCCTACAACAACTACCTACTGCACTACTATACAGTGGGTGGGGCTGCTGTAGACAATGGTGCCCACTCTCTGTGTCTCTGCAGGGGGCTGATATAGACAGTGGTGTTGATAATAATTACCATCAATAAAAGCAAGAAGCTAGACAATACACTGAAAGAGATTTAATGAGTGTCAGAAGTCCCCGCGACTCTCACAGCCACTTAAGAATAATTATTACCAAAACAATCTTCAGGAGGAAAAAAAACATGACAAGTTCCTCTGTCAGATGTTGTCAGCATGTGTTGCCATTAGTATGCTGGCGTGCGTGAGGCCAGCAGTAAACGGCAATTGGATCAGCAGGCATTGATTTCACCACCACCACTATCACCGCCACTATTACCACCAACACTATCCCGTCGCAGTCATCACACCAATTCACACCAACACCACCACCACCACACACCACACCACCACCAACAACCACCACACCACCAACACACCACCACCCACACCACCACCACACCCACCACCACCACCACTGCTACCACCATTACAATCAACAACCTTATAAACTACAGCCCTGGCTACTGCCACAAGAACCACCACACTAACCACTAACCAGCCGCCACCACAACTGCTAACTACCAAAATCAACCCAAGAACCACCAATGACTAACCACAATCCCCACCAACCACAATTGCCACTAATCAAAACTTATGAGAGCTATCAACCACTAACAACCACTGTTACATTCCTCTAATCACAAACAACAACCAAAATGACCGTCACCACCAACCACAAACGACCACTACCAACTACTAACAACCGCCATAGCTACATCAACCACACACAACCAGCCAATAATTACAACCACCACCACAACTATTCTCCATTACCCCCAACATACACAGTAGCAACAGCAGTCATGTAAGCATGTCCAGCAGACATCCCTCCCCGGAAGGCATTGCGACAGACACACACACACACACAAACACACAACACACACACACACAAATCTTACACACTAACACACACACACAACACACACACACACACACACTACAAACAACAGGAAAAGTGTCTATCGACAAATGTCTTTGAGAACTGGTAACTAACACACACGCCTAATTGTCCACTTATTACTGAAGACATGATGCAGACAACACACACACGTCCGGATCCGTGCTCTCATCCTCGGCCTTGGCACATCAGCCTCCTCTCCCACGTAACTGCCACCTCCAAGAGACACACAAGACCCGGTATGGACCAGTTTTCCGGCCCAGCGACGTGATTCTCAACAGGAGTCTCTCAGCAACACTGTTCCATCCGTATTTCTTTACTCTTTGTTTCGTGTAAGCGGCCGGGTGTTAAGTGAAGATATTTGCAGGTGTTGTAAACAAACTGCGACTTTCCTTCCTTTCCCCCCATATGTGTTCATTTCAGGATTTTTCTCAGCACAACAGACAGGGGAGACCAACCTCATAGCACATATGAAAATTAATGTAAGATCAAATTAAAGCCCCCCAAAAAATACATGAATTTTAAACTTATATACAAAGACAAAAAAATCTAAATCTAATTACATAAATAAAAGCATCATTTGTTTATCACAGTAATAGAGGGATGAAACAAAAGCGCCATCTTCTAGAAAACAAGCCACACACAATTAAACACCTTCATCAGACACCTCCACATTAAACTGGAGAAAAACTACCCAAGGAGTCACTGCCACATTAAGGCAACCACCACATTAAAAGTATCATCACAGTAAAACAAGCCACGTAAACACCACAATACACCAGCCAAATTAAAAACTCACTACAAATTAAAACCCAACCTAGCTAATTGAATTTTATTGACGAATAATCATACCTTATGAATAGAAGGGATCTGCTTTTATGATTGTTTTCCTTAATATGTACACAGTGCCCAGAGTATATACATTCCCCGGATAGAAATTAGTGTAATACAACCGATCCCAAATGGTTTTAACAGAGGCTAAAGCATCTATTAGGGGAGAAAAGGGGAATTTATAGGCCATCAGAAAAGGAAGAGGTTACCTTACTGACCAAAAATGTTCAGGCTTAAAAGAAAGTAAAAAAGGCATTAGAAAGGCGTAAACTTGACTAGAAATTAGAGTTGCCTAAGACTGATAGACTAATCCAAAGGTGTTTCTTTCAAAGTGGTATAAGGACGAAGGGTGAAGGAAAAAGTAGACCTCTGAAAATCTGGGAATGGACAGCTGACGGATAATGAACTGAAAGTGTTCCTAATTGAATGACTATTTTTGTCAGTTTTTTACACAGGTAAGAAATGTAAATGAAGATCCAGAATTAACAATTATTTAGTTCGCTTATTAATTTAAGTAACTAATATTATGTCACGAGGGACATGGTTATTAAACAGATAGACAAACTGAAACAAAATAATCCCCGGGACCCGATGAGTTGTTTCAAGTGTACTTAAGGAATGCAAGGATGGAGCTAAGTCAGCCCATTTAACGAGTGTATTCAATGCGCTCCTTCCTTAACCCGTGTTTTTTGTGCCAGAGTTGTGGAAGATGGCTAATGGTGGTTCCTATAGTTCAAATCATGGGATAAGTCCACTCCTTCAAAATACCGTTCTAATAAGCCTTTGGAAAAAAACATCTATATTGGGCAAGTTAATTAGAATCAATATAGCTGACATTAATCAGGAAGTCCACCTTGAAGAGCAAATAACTTGATAAAAGGAATCTCAGCATGATTCTACGGAGGACGTTCCTGCCCTGACAAACTTACTGACGGTTCTTCAATAGAACATTTGAGCAGTTGACAGTGATAAGGAATATGATATTGTTTTTTGGATTTTTAGTAAAGGCCTTCGACAGAGTACCTCACAAGAGACTCTTTATTAATTATTATTATTATAATCATAAAAGAAGCGCTAAGCCACAAGGGCTATAAAGCAAGAAACTCTTTAATAAAAGTGGGCAGCTCATGGTATGAGGTTAAAGTTCTAGCATGGATTGAGGCATGGCTTTCCAATAGGAAAGCAGAGAGTTACCATTAATGAGTGAAATCTGAATGGAGATTAAGTCACTAGTGGCGTTCCCCACAAGGATCCTAGTTTTAGGCCTCTCTCCTGTTCATAATTACAATAAGACCTTGATGAAGGGATTACTTAGTGACATGAGTAAGTTTTTGCCTGATGATACAAAGAATAAGGCCGTATATTCACTCTGAGGAGGATTCAATGAACTCCCAGGGAACGATTTGAACAAATTAATGACTTGGTCCTGAAAAATGGCAGATGAAGGTTTAAGTGGATACGTGTAAGGTACTTGCCCTTGGTAATGAAAATAACCCTCGAAGCTATAAATCTAGGAGAAGCAGAGCTTGGTCATACAGAATGTGAAAAAGACTTGGAAGTCAGGTAAGCAGAAATCTAAAGGCCAAAGACAGCAGTGCCTTAGTGTGCGCAACAAGGCAAACAGATACTAACTTGTATTTATCTCAAGAAGTTAAGTAACAGAAGTCCAAAAGTTAATTTTTACACTCTATACATCACTGTTAGGCCTCATTTAGATATCTGCTCTGTTTTTGTGGTCCCCTTACTACAGGAAGGACATAGACTCCATTAGAGACATACAGAAAGAATGACAAAAATGATTTAACAGTGTAAGGAACCTCCCTATAAGATAGACTTAAGCCTTTAAATCTCCACTCTCTGGAGAGGGCGTAGATAAGGGGATGATTATCATTGAAGTGGTATAATGGATGACGGCAAATCAAGGAGACATTAATAAAGTACTGGAGGTGTCTAACCAGGTAAGAACCAGGAATAATTGATTTAAGTTGGGATAAAATTTAGAGATAGAAAGGAATAGGTAAGTACTGGTTTCTATCATATGTTGGTAGATGCGTGGAACAGTCTTCCCATGGGGTGATAGAGGCTAGTACCTTGGGTACTTTAAAAGAGACTGGACAAATATATGAGTGGGAGGGCTGGTTTGATTGTGTACCAAGGGTAACGGTAGTTATTTCTTGAGTAGCTATAGGGTAGATTTCGTTTTAATAAGGACCTGCCCTCGTATGGGCCAGTAGGCCTTCTGCAGTGTTCCTACATTCTTATGTTCTTATGTTCTTATGTACATTAGAGCACTGCGCCAATAAAACACCTCTACCTTACAGTGCCACCACATAATACACTCCAAATTGAAGGACAATAACATAAACGGGGGCCACCATATTAAATCCCACCACTAAAAAGGATCACCTTGATGCGGTGAGGGCCTCTTGATCTAAGGTTATTATATTATAATCAGTGGAACGTCTAAACCACCCGTAGAATTATACAGCGCCTAGGGGGGGATTGGAGGCATTCAGGCTTAATTCCGGGGAATTGGTGCACAGATTAATACCCTAAATCAAGAGCCACTCACCAACAATCAAGGAACCTTCCCTGAGGGTTGTCCCTGAATCTAGAGAACTGGAGTTTTTTAAGCTGAGTGCCTTCCCTATCTCTCTCTCCCCTCCCCTACAGGCGCTGTAAAACCTTACGGGTTTTGTGCTCCCCCCATGTGCTCCTTCTATGGCAAAATGACATGTATGCCAGGGATGGGGTTTCACTTGTTCTAGGTGTGTGTTGGGATGCACTGGCCAACGCAGTGGAGTGGAGCTTTTAGGTTCTTAAACTAGGAATAGTTAGTGTATGGGTTTTCTGCGGAAAACTGTGAAGTCTCAGGGTAGTATAATGAGTACAAGGATAACAAGTAATAGGCAAAATGAGGGTGTATATCGGAAGGCCAGTGGCACTAATTGACAAGGACATAATAGGTTTTATGGAATAACAGAAAGGTAGCAGGATGAGTAAAGAATAAAAGGAGGGTCCTTAAGTATATATTACACAAATAGTCGCAGTGCTAGGAATAAGATTGGACGAGTTGAGACTAGTTGCTAGTGCAGGTAACATAAGATGTATTTGCCAATAATGAGACTGGTGTAATACAAAAGTCGGTAACATGCTGCTAGAATTGTCAAATTCAGTGTTTCAAATTGTTCCAAGTAGATAGAAGTATCCGGGAAAGGGGGGTGGGGTGGCATTGTATGTGTCCCGATATCGCATTGAACGTTGCATAAAACGTGGTATTTAAGTTCTGGAAGTAACACATACAGATCTGTTTGTATAGAATTTTCAGAGGGGCATGAAAAATTAAACTTTAGGTGTGATTATACCGTCCCCCGAAATTTACAGATAGGACCATGGAAGATACTATGGGAGGAAATTGTTTAGGGCCCCAAGGCACGATAAATGTAGTAATTCTAGGAGACTTAATTTTAAGTCATCTTGAATGGAATTTCTTGACTGGGAATTTAAGAATCAACGACTTCTTAAAAGTAGTTCAGGATGTTTTCTGAAGCAGTTTTGTTGAGTCAGAAAACCTACAAGGGGTAATAACCTGCTTGACTTTAGTATCTGGCAAACAATGAAATCCCTTGTTAAATAATTTAGAGTTTTTTCAGCAGAACTGGGTGCTAGCGACCACAAATCAATTCATTTTAGAACTTGAATGGAAGTATGGAAGTAGGGATAACTCAGTAACATCCCAGAGTTTTTCGCTTAGCCAGATACGATGGGGCTTAGAGAAACACTTATCTTCAGTTGACTGGTGTAAAAGAATAAGGATCCATCAATAAATGACATTTTCAGCGTACAACACAATTACTTGCTGCCAAAGACGTTGTATCCCTTAAAAGGGAAAATTAGATCAAATAGAAATGACCCAAAATGGATGAATAATAGGCTGAAAATCTACTAGGGCATAAGAAGGAATTTAGAGGCGTAATCAAAGAGGCGAGGGTGCCATCTTATGAATCAGTATATTTAGACACATAAGAGGGACATAAAAAAAAAGGGATAATAAAAGCTAAAAGGGGACTATGAATTAAAGTTTCTAGGGATTCTAAAACTAACCAAAAAGTTTTTTTCCAGGTATATAGAACAAAAGTCAGAGATAAGATAGGTCCCCTTAAAAATAACTAGGGCGATCTTACTGACAAAGAGAATGAAAATGTGCTCGATTAAAATAATTATTTTTCCTTTTCGGTTTTTACCAGGCAGACACAAGTAGTGTTCCGGTAATTAATGGGTTTATAGTGGCTAGAAGAAGATAAATTAATGTAACAATCATATCACTAGTGAAAAATGTTGTGAAGCATATAGACAGACTGACGCAAATAAGTCACCGGCCTGATGAGGTTTTTTCAAGTTTTCTAAAGGAATGCAAAAAGGAAGTCTGGTGAATCATTAAACTAAATTTTTTAATTTAATCTCTTCAAACCAGGTGTGTGTCTGATATGGGAAGATGGCTAATGTAATTCCTCTTTTTTAAAACAGTGACAAGTCGTTTAACCGTCAAATTACGTCCCAATAAGCCTGACCTCAATTGTAGGGCCAAAATTACTAGAGTCAATTATACTTCAAATTATAAGAAGCCATCTCGATAAAGCATGAGCTTGATTAATGATACTCAGCATGGATTCACAAGAGGGGCCGTCTGTCCTAACTAATTTGAGTTACTTTTTTCAGTAAAGCTATTGAGGTTTAGTTGACCACGAATAAAGAATTTGAAATTATTACTTAGATTTTTTAGTAAGGCATTTGATATAGTTTCCAGCACCAAAGACAGTTGAAGAAAGTAGCAGCTCATGGCATTGGGGAAGATTGCTCTCGTGACGAATCATGGGCTCACAGACAGGAAGCAAGAGTGTCCCAAAAATGGGTTTAAATCCGAGTGGGGATCAGTAAACAAGTGCGTTTTCCACAGGGATCATTCCTTGGCCCGTTTGTTTTTATAATAAAATCAATGATCTTTGATGAAGGAATTACTAGTGATAATGAGCAAATTTTCCCGATGACACGAAGTAGGAAGGATAATTGATTCAAAACGTAGATGTTAGGGAACCTTCAGGAGGATAAAGACAAACTCTACTCTGGTCAGAAAGTGGCAGAAGCAGTTTCAATGTAGATAAATGCAAGGTCTTGAAGCTCGAAAGTCCCATAACCCTAGCACTAATTAAGTTAAAATAATGTAGAACTTAGCCATACAATTGCGAAAAGGACTTGGGTTATGGTAAGCTCAACCTTAAACCAAGACATCAATGCCTAAGCGTACGTAATAAGGCAAATAGATTACTGGGTGGATCTATAATCAAAAAGTGTAAAGCAACAGAAGTCCCCAGACAGGTCATACTGCAGCTTATTCATCATATTAAGGGCCTCACGCTAGATTATGCGCTCAATTCTGGTCTCCATATGACAGAATGGACATATATCTTTGGAGACACCATTCAGCTAATGATGACTAAATTTAATACATAGCAGATTAAAATCTTCCTTATGAATAAGAGTTGAAGACTCTTAAGTTACATTCACTTGTTAGACAAAATGAGGGGAGACCTGATCGAAGTTATAAGTGGAAGATAGGTTAATAAAGGGGATATTAACAAGGGTCATGAGGATATGCTCATCTCTCCAAGAGAGAACCCGCAGTAATGGATTTAAATTAGATAAGTTATAAGATAAGAAGGGACATAGGAAGTAATTGGTTGGAAATAGGTTAGTTTATGATGTGAACAGTCTACCTAGTTTGGTATTGAGGCTAGGACTTTGGTAGTCTTTTAAAAGGGCCCTGTATGGGCAACCCCGACCCCAACACAATTTTTTATTTCTTTTTAAATTAGAGACCCCCAAAAAAATTATTTGCCCCCAAAAATACCCCCAAAATTAAGGGACTTTTAAACCCAATTAAACCCCCCTTTTAAAGGTCCCCTTTATGCGGGGGGGGGGGAAATTGTCAGGTTTTAATAAAGGGGAAGTCCCCCGTAGTTATCAGCGTTTGGGGGCACCCCCCAACAATTTACACAAAAATTTCCCCTAAATAAACATACCCATAAGGAACCCCCCCGGGGTTTATTGAAAAAAAACCACCCCCTTTCCCCTCCCCCTCTTTTAAATCCCCCCCCCCCCAAAAAAATTTACCCCCCCAACCCCCCCCTACGAATAAAACACAGACACATTAATGTATAAGAAAGTACGACAGGTTGCTTAGGAAAGAGTCACAACAGCAACAGAGGTATCCTTATTTGAACGTGTTCAGCCTACACAAGTGGCTTCCACATCATTCGAGCTCAGAATGTTATAAACAAGTCTTGAGACGATTAACATCCACCCCGTAAAGAGTTTTGAACGAAGTGGTAGTCCATTCGATTGAGAAGAGTTTGTTCAGGGATTGGAAGCAAACTTATTTGGTCAGAAATTGCAGGAGGTCACTGTATGATAAATGCAAGGTGTGAAGCGAGGTCCATAACCCTAGTTATAGGTAAAAAAGAGAATTTGCCATGAATGCAGGAGATGGTACAGTCCCTCTCAAACCAGACATAATGCCTAGCTAGTAATAGGTTGTAAAATAGATTGATTTAATCAAATGTACCAAAAATCCCTTGTACTGCAGTTATACAGATTGAAACTATATTATGGTAAATTCTGTCATACACATGCAGCACAAGGTTACCTTGCTAGCAGACCTAATACAACTGTTGAAACCTTACTATGAGAACGTGAGATTTAAGTACATTCCACTGTTAGCAATAATGAGTGTACCTATCAAGTTATGTGAAGTACGGCCACTTTAAGGCGGTATTAAAAGGCTCCATTGTGCATTCTCTCCCCATATAGAACTCCATTGGATCAAATGACTCATTTCAGATAAGAAAGGACTGGAACTCAAGTTTAAGGTAGGATGATTACATCTACTGTGTATTTCTAGACTTTATCAATTTATGGTAATCGATGGAAGAAGCCTACTTGGGGTAGCGAAAATGTTTCAAAAGTGAAATTAAGGAACCTTCCTGTAGGGCCAAAACAGGCCTGTGCATTCCTCTTCTACCTGTTCTTACATTTTATAATAATACTCCCCAGGCGCTGTTAGACCCTATGGTTTATCGCTTCTAGCGAATAATAATAATAATAATAATAATAATAATAATAATAATAATAATATTTTGCTTAAAAGGGGAAAGAGGGAGGATGGAAGGATAAGAGAGAAATATTGAGAGGGAGGAAGGGAGGGATAGTGGATGGAAGTGAGGGAAGAGGGGAGAGAGGAGAGGGAGGGAATGGGGAAGAGAGAGAGAGAGAGAGAAGAGAGAGAGAGAGAGGGGAGGAGAGAGAGAGAGAGGATAGAGAGGGGGAGAGAGAGGAGGAGAGAGAGAGAGAGGAGAGAGAGAGAGAGAGAGAGAGAGGGGGAGAGAGGGAGAGAGAGAGAGAAGGAGAGGAGAGAAGAGAGAGTAGAGAGAGAGAAGATCGTCAGAGAACCTTCCCCAGAAGGAGAGTGGCAAAGACAAGGAGAGTTAGCTGAGAGCTCTGTAAGACGGCTGTGGCGCCCGATGTGTTTTTACTGTGGGTGACCAGGGAGTTACTGTGACCGGATGCTGCTCAGTCTTGGTGCGATGGGACAGTGTGGGATGACAATGGTGAGTCTTGGGACAGATGGCTACTAGCCTTGGTGACGGATGGTGCACAGTCTTGGTGACCAGATGGGGCCACAGTCTTGGTGACCAGATGGTGCCACATCCTTGGTGACCAGATGGGGCCACAGTCTTGGTGACCAGATTGTGCCACAGTCTTGGTGACCAGATGGTGCCACAGTCTTGGTGACCAGATGGTGCCACAGCCTTGGTGACCAGATGGTGCCACAGTCTTGGTGACCAGATGGGGTCACAGTCTTGGTGACCAGATGGTGCCACAGTCTTAGTGACCAGATGGTGCCACAGTCTTGGTGACCAGATGGTGTCACAACCTGGGTGACCAGATAGTGTTATAGCCTTGATGACCAGATAGTGTCACAGGCTTGGTGACTAGATGATGTCACAGGCTTGGTGGCCAGATGATGTCACAATCTTTCTGACCAGATGGTGTCAGAGGCACTTACATGTTCCGTGAAGATCTGCCCGCACGATATATACACTCATGTACTCTTTACCCAAGTAGATCTGTTTGTGACTTGAAAAAGCCCACTCTGTGGGCGAAACGAAGTCAATAAAGATGTCATTATACTGCACTTGTGTTTAGCTTTCCATCAAGTCGGTATGTTATACCTTTTATATGCACTTGAGAGTCATGCAACTCTAGCTGACCTGCGTCAAGGTGCCTCCCTTGAGAGTCATGCAACTTTGGCTGATGACATGCGTCAAGGTTGGCCCTCCTGAGAGTCATTGCAACTCTGGCTAACCTGCGTCAAGGTGCCCCCTTGAGAGTCATGCAACTCTGGCTAATACCTCGTCAAGGTGCCCCACTTGAGAGGCTGAGATTCACGGCGCAGCACACAATTGACTTTCAGTGTGATTGAATATTTTGACGGTTGTGGAGTGTAACAACAATTTCAGATTTTCTTAAAAAAAGAATTGAGACAAATTAAAAATTAATGGGAAGAGAAATCACGATCGTAGATTTTTTTTTCTCTCTTGATTGATTAAATAACGAGATAAGTGCACTAAAAAAAGTGTTCAGATAGAATAACAGGGACAGAAAGTTGATATGGTGAAATGAAAATAAGAGATATTGTGGCATGTCGCAGAGAGTACACAAAAACAGACCACACACGACCGGCGAAGAGGCGGGGCCAGGATCTATAATATCACCCCGCAACCACAATTAGGTGAGTTACACTCACCACACATACACCTATCTGTTCTGTATCTTCAATGAAAAGGGGATGAAACAGTTCGATTAATAGTTAAATCCAGCATTCACTTTAATATCAGAGTAACCAATTGTCGATGCTCGACACAATCAGAACCCATCTGTGCTAATTCATCTCATTTTTCTTGTTCGACCAGAAAAGAAAAGCCTACAAAATCAAAATTGCCCACTTTATTCCCGTCAAAAAATAGGCTTTTTCCAATTTTCCCTCGCGATCTGTCCCCATTTGGGCCCCCAGATCGCTTGCCCCAAGGGAGTTAAATGAATGCGGAAGGGTCTAACAGTATTCAAATGTCGGGTACCAGCTGCTGGAAAAAACTTCTTGCATTTTTTGCCCCAAGGGAAAAAAATTTCAATTAGTATGTGGAAATTTGGACACACAAATTTAAACAAGACAACTGCAAGATGAAACTTTCTTGGGGTTTCCCTCGGTTCCCAGCACAAAAACCGCAATCACCGCAGGTTCTTGGGTTCCGTCGGTCTCCCCCCACAACACCGCAACTCATCGAGGGTTTTTGGTTCCGTGGTCTCCCGCAAAAAACACCGCAACTCACTCGCAGGTCTTTGGGTTTCCCTCGGTTCCCGCAAACACGCAAATACTCGCAGGTCTTGGTTCCCTCGGTTTTCCCAGCACAACACCCCAACTCACTCGCAGGTCTTGGTTCCCTCGGTCTCCCAGCACAACACCGAACTCACTCGCAGGTTTTTTGGTTCCCTCGGTTCCCAGCCCCCAACACCGCAACTCACTCGCAGGTCTTGGTTCCGTCGGTCCCCAGCCAAAACCGCAACCACTCGCAGGTTTTTGGTTTCCTCGGGGGCCCCAGCACAACACCCCAAATCACTCGCAGGTTTTGGTTCCGTCGGTTCCAGCACAACACCGCAATCCTCGCAGGTTTTTGGTTCCCTCGGTCTCCAGCCAACACCGCAAAATCACTCGGGTTCTTGGTTCCCTCGGTCTCCCGCACAACCCGAACTCATCGCAGGGTTTTGGTTCCGTCGGCTCCAGCACAAAACCGCAACTCACCGCAGGTTCTTGGTTCCGTCGGTCTCCCCGCACAACACCGCAACTCACTCGCGGTTTTGGTTCCGTCGGTTTCCCCCCACACAACACCCCCAACCACTCGCAGGTTCTTGGTTCCCTCGGTTCTCCCACCAAAAACCGCAACTCACTCGCAGGTTCTTTGGGTTCCCTCGGTCTCCCAGCACAAACCCCACTCCTCGCGGGCGATAGAGCTTGAAAATAACTTTTGGACTTCTGTTACTTATACTTCCTGAGATAAATCCAAGTAATCTTTTGGCCTTGTTGCGCACACTGAGACACAGCGTCCTTGGCTTTAGATCTCTTAACCATGTCCTCCCAAGTCTTTTTCACATCTGTATACCAAGCTCTACTTCACCTAGATGATATCTTCGGGGTTATTTTTCATTACCAAGTGCAAGTACCCTTACACTTAACCACATTAACTTCATCTGCCATTCTCAGACACAAGACATTAATTTGTTCAAATCGTCCTGGAGTTCATTGAAACCTCCTCAGATTGAAATATACGGCCTATCCTTTGTATCATCAGCAAACTTACTCATGTCCACTAGTAATCCCTTTCATCAAGGTCATTAAATGTAAATTATGAACGTAGAGAGGGCCCTAAACTGATCCTTGTGGAAGCCACTATTGACAAATCCCCATTCAGATTTCACTCCATTAAGGTAACTCCAGCATTCTATGGTAAGCCATGCCTCAATCCATGCAGAACTTTACCTCCTATACCAAGACTGCTCCCTTTTTCTTAAGAGTCTCTTGTGAGGTACTCTGTCGAAGGCTTTAACTAAAATCAATAAACAATATCATATTCCCATATCACTGTCAACTGCCTCAAAAGTTCTATTGAAGAACGTCAGTAATTTGTCAGGCAAGGAACGACCTCTCGTGAATCCATGCTGAGATATTATCAAGTTATGCTCTTCAAGGTGATTCTGATAATGTCAGCAATAATTGATTCTTATAACTTGCCACTGTAGATGTCAGAGCTAATTGGACGTAATTTGAAGGAGTGACTTAACCCCTGATTGAATATAGGAACCACATTAGCCATCTTCCACATCTCAGGCACAAGCACTGGTAAGGACTGGACGCATTGAATACACTCGTTAATGGCTGACTACGCACCATCATGCATGCCTTAAGTACCCTTGAAAACAACTCTCGGGAATCCCTGGACTTAATTTGTTCAGTTTGTCTATCCTGTTTAATAACCAGTCCCTCGTGACATAATATTGTTAACTTATATTCACCAGGAGCTAAATAATTGTTACTTACTGAATCTCATTTACCATTTCCAGTTAAAAACTGACAAAAAATTAGTCATTAAATAAGGAACACATATCCAGTTCATTATGCCGTCCCGTCTGTCCATTCCCAGATTACAAGAGGTCCTACTTTTCCTTCACCTTCGTCCTATCACTTGAAAGAACCCCTTTGGATTAGTCTTTGATTCATTAGCGACTTCTAATTCATAGACACGTTTAGCCTATCTAATCCGCCTTATTTTTAACTTCTCTTTTAAGCTGAACATATTGGTCAGTATGGTTAACCTCTCCCTTCAGATGGCTCCTATAAATCCCCTTTCTCCCCTAATAGATGCTTAGCCTCCTGTTAACCCATTTGGGATCGTTATTAATAATTAGACCTAATTTCTCTCTGGCGTATGTATATACCAGGTCACTTGTGAGTACATTATTAAGAAAATACAATCATAAGAGCAGATCCCTTCATATTCATAAGTATGAATATCGGTCAATAAAATCATTAGCTCGATAACCCCAATCAAGATTTAGACAGATGTTCCCTAATTCCATTATAATCGGCAGAACGAAAATTGGGGATTTTTACTGCATTATCATTATTCTTGCATTCCCAATTAATGCCCTAAAGGTGATGGATTTTGATCACGTGCGCCAAGCTCTTCAGTGATCTCCAGATAATTCACGAGTGTTTTCCTTAAAATTTTACAAGACTAGGTCTAGCAAATTATTACCCCTGGTAGGTTCAGTTACACTCTGTTTCAGAAACATTCCTGAACTGTTTCCATGAATTCACTGACTCTAATTTACCTGTCAAAGAATTCCAGTCAATTGGCTAAGTTAAAAGTCCCCTAATACGACTACGTTACTGTGTCCCAGAAGCCTAACACTTTCGTCCCCAAAGAAGTCCACCCACAATCGTGATCCAAGCCCTGGAGTCGTATATTACACCTAGAATTAGTTTTTTCTTGACCCCCCCCGAACTCTACCCAACAGACTCTGTTACTGCTCCATCTATATTTATACCTGTTTTATGCAACAATTAAAATTTTCTAGAACATACAATGCAACTCCTCCCCCCTTCCCAGAACACTATCCACATGGAATAAACTTAAATCCCAGAATATTACACCTGCGTCATAACCCGACTCCTTTAAATCAATACCACGTTTCAAGTTAATGCAATGATATCACAGTTTCCCAGCACATTCTACCAAACGTAGATCATTAATTTTATTTCTTGCACTCGACCTGTTAGCATAAAATACCATCATATGTTTTTTCTCTGCACATTTTTCCTATTCATCTATGTTTTTACACACTTTTCTGAAATTAATCATTACCCAGAGTTTTACTACATGACAGTTACTATAAGATTCTTATTATCAGAGCATACGTCCATAAAACCATACTCATTATTAAACATTTCTAAACCCATACCTCTAACTAATCCAAGTTTAAAGTCCTAACAGCCCCTCAACTGAGTTAGCAAGAAACCCACACCTGCCCTGGATAAGTGAACCCATCCCTGGCATACAAGACATATTCGGCCATAGAAGTTTATTGTCCCATTTGTCAATGAATGGTACTGCCTTATCCTTACATGTTTTAACCAGCCAACATAATACCAATTGCTCTGGACAACCATTCATAACCAACACCTATTCATTGGCAAAAATGCCCACATATAACAGTTCGGCCCCCCTTCTACCAAATATGTCTATAGCTGTCCTGAACTTTCTAACTAAAATCCTCACATCTACGCTAGCCTACATCATTGCCTCCAGCACTGAGGCAAATAATAGGATTGTCCATACCGGTTCAATGATGTTGTCAAGCCGGCTAACAATGTCCTCCAACCCAGCCCCAGGAAGCATACCCTTTGTCTCCTACTCCTTCCTCAAGCAAAATGCCCTGTCCCATGTATCTAACCAGGCTATCCCCAACAACAACAATATTCTTCCTTCCTTTTGTCGTTCGTCGTGACGATCCTCATAAGTAGACGCACATTCGTCGGTAGCACCGAGAAATGCGTTGAGTTTTTCCACGGAGTTTCCACAGCAGTCTCTTTCATCTTCATCCGTTTCTGGCTTTCCATTCGTCTTCTGATCGTCAACTTCGTCGTCCCCTGCTGTCCAGCCACTGAACCAACGATCCCTTCTTGACCGCTGAGGACTCGAAACAGGAGGACTACTACGAATCCTCTTGTTTCCCACGGTCAATCGCCGTATCTCATCTTCGCTGCCCACAATTCTTCCGTAAGTTGCTGGTAAAGTTGCTTCGCTGGAGGCATCTTGGTTCTTTCCACGGGAGCAAACATGACACTTCTTCACAGAGTTTAAGTAAAGGTCACACTCAAAGGTGATTTACGGGCTTGTTTTACTGTGATGATACATAATGTGGTGGGTGCCTTAATGTGCAGTGCTTCTTGATAGTTTTTCCTTCAGTTTAATGTGAGGTGCTCTGATTAAAAGGAGTTTAAATGTGTGGGGTGTTTTTTAGAAGATGGCGCGTTAGTATCATCCCATTATTACTGTGATAGAAAACAAAGATGCTTATTAAATATGTAAATTTAGATTATATTTTTGTCTATTGTATATAAGTTTTAAAATTCATGTTATTGTTTGGGGCTTTAAATTGAACAAAAATTAATTTTCCATATGTGCTCTAGAAGTTGGTCTTTGTCCGGTGCTGAAAAATCCTGAAAATGAACACACTAAGGTGGATAAAGGAGGAGTCGCTGTATACAACACCTGCGAAATATCATCATAAACACCGCCCACTTTACACAAACAAGTAATTCCAGATACAGTGATAGCTGAGAGCCCTCCTGTTGAGAAATTCACGTCCGCAGGGCCGGAAAATTGGTCATACCGGGTCCTTGTGGTGATACTCTAGGAGGTGACAGTTACGTGGGAGAGGAGGCTGAAGTGCAAGGCCGAGGATGAGAGCACGGAAACCGGTCGTGTTTGTGTTGTATCTGCATCATGTTTTTCAGTAATAAGTGACAATTACGTGTGTGTTAGTAACCAGTTCTCAAAGACATAGTCGTAGACACTTGGCCTCCTTGTTTTGAAGTGTGGCTTGTGTGTGTGTGTTAGTTAACCAGTTGTCAAAGACATTGTCGATAGACACAATAGCCTCTTGTTGTATGTGTGTGTGTGTGGTGTGTGTGTGTGTGTGTGTTGTGTGTGAGTGTGTGTGGAGTTACCTTTGACAAAGACATATGGTCGATAGACACTTTTCCGGGGGCGTTGTTTAGTAGGTGTGTGTGTGTGTGTGTGTGTGTCTGTCCGCAATGCCTCCGGGAGGATGTCTGCTGTACATGCTAACATGACAGCTGTTGCTGCTGTGTATGTTGGGGGTAATGGAGACAAGTTGTGGTGGTGGTTTTGTAATTTATTGGCTTTTGTGTGTGGTTGATGTAGCTATGGCGTTGTTAGTAGTTGGAATTGGTCGTTTGTGGTTGGTGGTGACGTCAATTTTGGTTGTTGTTTGTTTTTAAGAGGTAAGTAAACAGTGGTTGTTAGTGGTTGATAGCTCTCATAAGATTTGAATTAGTGGGCAATGGTGGTTGTGGGGATGATGTTTATTCAATGGTGGTTTCTGGGGTTGATTTTGGTAGTTAGCAGTTGTGTGGCGGCTGGTAGTGTTTAGTGTGGGTGGTTCTTGTGGCAGTAGCCAGGGCTGTAGTTTATAAGGTTGTTGATTGTAATGGTGGGTATGCAGTGGAGGTGTTTTGGTGGTGGTGTTGGTGGTGGGTTGGGTGGTGTTGGTGGAGGTGTAGGTGGGTATATTGGTGGTGATGATGAAAGCGACGGATAGTGTTGGTGGTAATAGTGGCGTGATAGTGTGAGGAGAATCAAAATAGGCCCTGCTGATCTAAATTGCAGTTACTGCTGGCCTCACGCACGCCAGCATACTAATGGCAACACTGCTGATCACATCTGACAGGAGGAACTAGTCATGTTTTTCCTCTGAAGATTGTGGGTAATAATTATACATAAGTGCTGGAGAGTCGGGACTTCTGACACACATTAAATTCTCTTTCAGTGTATTGTCTAGCTTCTGCCTTTTATTGATGGTATATTATAAACAAACACCACTGTCTATATCAGCCCACTGCAGAGACACAGAGTGGGCATCACCATAGTCTACAGCAGCCCCCCCCATTGTAGTATAGCAGTATATTGATGTAGGATCAATACAATAGCAGAAGTGATAGTTTTAGATGTAACACAACAAGCGTCAATGGCCGTACTAGTAGTAATTAGTAGTCGTATCAGCAATATCATCCCAGTATCCCCCAGACATTACAATTACTCCCACCTTCCACTAATAACTCACTTGAGGTGCTTCACACCCTATACCTGACGCCGCAGTATCCGGGAAATGTTGTCTATAACCAGATAAAAAACAACTGTGTGTATTTGTTGTAAACCGCAAGGAGTTCTGACACCGTCCTCCCAATCTGATGTGTGTTACTAGAAAATTGTTATGTGTGTTGTTGTATCCGTCAAGGTAATCTTCTGGCTCTGTCTCCAGAAGCGGATGTGTGTTAGCATATTAACTCGGTGTAGTGTCCGACAAGGTGTTTTTTTCTGGTTGCTTCGCCGTAAACGGATGGAGGAAATTGGATACCCCAGGAATATTTCCTCAAGCACATCACTACACTATCCCGTAATGAAACCGCTGAAGAGAAAGTGAGGGGGAATTTGTTTCTGTCAGAAATTAAAATTGATGTATTTTAAAACAATAATCTTTTCAAGCAGTAATTATTTGGTATAATAGAAGAAATTAAATTTCTTTAAGATCTATAAATTTTATATATTATATTATATATCAAATATATAAGGTACCACCTCTATAACTGGGACTTGGGACCCTTCATCCCAGTGAAGACAATAAACGTACCTCAGGGAAAACACAGGTTCTCCCCGGAGCTGATTTGAAAATTTATTAATAGACAGAATACATTAACAGAAAACACACAAACATGAATACAATGGTACAATATATATATATATATATATATAGATATATATATATATAAATATATAAATAATATCTAATATATAAATAGATCTACATATATATAAATATATATCGTGCAGAATAGGTAAATCTGATCAAAGAAGGCAAGAACTCATTTAAAAATTAGGTCCCTTTCTAAAAGTTTCTCTTTATACGTTTAAAGAAACATATTTTTTATTAAGTTAATGTATCAATTTATAATTATTGTATCAAAAGAATCTTAGAAAACTTAACCTAACCTTATTATAACAAGCGCAAGTTAATTTAGCCTAATCCACTAAATATATTTTTATGATAAGTTTATAATAAATTTATTAATAAACCAACACAATTGAAACACTTCATTTCGTTAGGTTCACAATGATTTTTTGCGAAATTATAGATACACAAATTTTCGCTTGCCTTATTCGCAAAAAGAGCGATGCCAATTTATGCCAAAAAGCAAATTTTACCTTTTCGGTCATAACAATCTATTATATATATAGGTAGTGGTCCATGTAATAATGATTACACAAAATGCGAAGTATTATAATATTCTATAAGATTTCCTGATGACAGTAATATCTGACTGTAAGAAGGAGGATAATGTGGGGTTGGTTATAGACTGTGGCGGTTTATTTAAAAATAGGATTAGACCTTTTGCAGGTGGTTGACGTTTTGAGCTCTACAGTTAGGAATAATATGGTGTAGAAATTTGTATTCTAGAAATATTCAAGGCAGTACTGAGCAGAAGTGAAACAGGTAAGTGGACTACTAGATACTCTGCGAATAATGAAGGTATTCAGAGGACTTATAGCTCGATTTCCAAAAGCTCTTTTTTTTAAGGAAAATTTGTCAGAAATTGCAAGTAAATTCGGTGTGTGTGTGTGTGTGTGTGTGTGTGTGTGTGTGTGTTGTGTTGTGTGTTACTAAATAGATATTGTGTAAATATAGGTAAAGTTTGTTAATTATGTGTTTAAGAAGTCTGTATTATATAGGAATCTGTTGAATTAATGGTTAATGATTAATCCAGCATAAGTGTTTAGATCAATTGTAAAGGCACCATACTGGAAATAAATGATTTGGAAGGTAAAGACTGCGGACTGACCGTGCCAGCATGAGAAGTAAACATGGGAGTGGACTTGTGCATTAAAAGTCCTTGTTTACGTTGCAGGTAAGTGAAAACTGACACGTCTCGAGGGACAGTTGAATACAATCAGAAGGTAAGTAGATGATTTTACAAAAGTGCAGCAGACACAGCAATTGTCCGCTGAGGAGATAAGTTAATTGTGTAGCTCGAAAAACGAATAGTTGCAATGAAGAAAAATAGTATAGTTTGCATAACCTTCCATTACAGAGAGCTCCACTACCTCCCCGCTAAGAGGTCAGCAAAATTCACTACTTTCCCTAACAGTGGATGTGGACTTGGGATGTCTTGTTCATAGCCAGAAGTGATAATGGAAACCACAGGTCCTTAACTTTAATAAGGAGGGAAGGTAGACCCCATGTCCTAGCCTTTGACAGGAGGACACGGAAGACCCCATGTCCCCTTGCCTTTGTCAGGGATGATTAGGAAGACCCCATGTCCTTTCTTTTGTCCGAGGACATGGAAGACCCCATGTCCTTGCCTTTGACAGGAGGACATGAACTCACTCCCTCTGCGAGTCATTTACAACACTGCTACACAAGCTCTCGTGTCCACTCGCAAAAATATGCAGTCACATCGCCTGGTGACCTAAACGGTACCAACTCGTATTTAGCATTGGCGCGCTGGTCACGAATCTGTCATCTCGTCATGCAGTAGATTTGATTTAGCGTTTTTTTTTTTTAATTTAACTGTTTTTTCAATTTGGAGTGGACTCTCCAGACCCAGCAGACGGCACTCTTGTACAACACCTGTGCCTCATTCTATGATTCCCATGGACTTGTTGTTCCATTAGATCATGGTATAACATCAGGCTAATATACATTACAACATCATTGGAATCTTAAGATACAACAAGTGTTACACACGCTTCTTATTCATCAGATTTTTCGGTAATACGTCAGAGAATGTTCTTCGCAACCCAAATTTGGGATTCGACCCTGAGTTTAGAACTCCCGTATTAGCTTTTGTAGAGCAGGTTGGTCAACCTCAAAATGTTGGCCTATTTGGGCTGAGGTTCGTGAGTTTCACAAATGGTAATTTTTCTTTAAAAATACGTAATAGAATGCAAGACTAGCGGCACTAGCCTCACAATGGCAGTGTTTGGAAAGGTTCACTATAATGGCCATAAACACACTGCAACATTTCTGGTGTAGTGGAGCAGCTTGCAGTACTAACAGGCCGCTCATTGTTATGAATACCTTTAACTGCATTATGTATGACTGGTACTTGGATGTGCAGGGTAAATATACAATTATTCTCGAAGTCGAAAACTGAATAAAACTGATAACTAATGATTGAAATGTATAAAATAAATGAATAAACAAATTACTATAATACTATGCTGATTTTATGCTTGTCTAGTAATGGGAAGTCTGCATTAACTGAAGAGTGTATCATATCTGTGTTCAAGGTAGTCGTGGATCGAGTCCTCCATGTGTCATGATCCCACCTATCCTCGGGTCTTTGATTTCAGTTTGATCTTATCATTAAAGTAATTCTACATAAAAGATTCACTGCAAGAATATTGAGTGTAACTGAGTTTAAAATAATTTAGACTGGCTAAAAATGATCTTGAAAAACCTGTTACCAGAAACATTGAAAACTTTTATCTATTCTTGTCAGCAAAAATGGGTAACTAGATAACAGAGTTTCATGCTGAAAAATTGTCTTCTACGAACTTGTGCTGGGATTGTTAATATAGTGGAGACTCGACCTTCACGCTGCCATATCCAAATCTCCTCCACATGTTCAAACAATTAGTCTCATTTTTCCGTAAAACATAAAAAGGATGCCAGAAATTTTTCCTTTAATTGGCGACAAAAGTCAGCGCTGCATGACCCTTGACGGTTTAGCGCTTTCTATGATTATAATTAATATGACAGAATCATAATAATGTTGCAAGAACTGCAAGATCATTCTTCCAAAACACAAACGTTTGAGTACTGCGAGTGAGTTGCGGTGTTTGTGCTGGAGACCGACGGAACCAAGAACCTGCGAGTTAGTTTGCGGGTGTTGTGCAGCGAGACCGACGAAACCAAGTACCCTGCGAGTGAGTTGCGGTGTAGTGCTGGGAGACCGACGGAACCAAGGACCTGCGAGTGAGATGCGGTGTGTGCTGCTGAGACCGACGGAACCAAAACCTGCCGAGTGAGTTTTGCGGTTTTTGTGCTGCGATACCGACGGAACCCAGAACCTGCGAGTGAGTTGCGGTGATGTGCTGGGAGACCGACGGAACCAGAACCTGCGAGTAGAGTTGCGTGTAGTGCTGGAGACCGACGAACCAATAAACCAGCGAGTGAGTGCGGGTGATGTGCTGGGAACCGACGGAACCAAGAACCTGCGATTGAGTTGCGGAGTTGTGCGGGAGACCCGACGGAACCAAGTACCTGCGCGTGAGTTTGCGGTGTTGTGCTGGGAGACCGACGGGAACCAAGAACCCTGCAAGAGAGTTGCGCTGTTTGTGCTGGGAGACCGACGGAAACTAAGAACCTCAGTGAGTTGCGCTGTGTGCTGGGAAGACCGACCGGAAAAAAAACCAAGAACCTGTGAGTGAGTTGCGGTGTTGTGCTTGGAGACCCGACGGAACCAAGAACCTGCGAGTGAGTTGCGGTGTTTTTGTGCTGGAAGACCGACGTAACAAGAACTGGGAGTGAGTTGCGGTGTTGTGCTGGGAGACCGACGAACCAAGAACCTGCGAGTGAGTGGGTGTTGTGCTGGGAGACCGACGGATAGCGAAGAACCTGCGATGGAGCTAGCCGTGTTTGTGCTGGGAGACCGACGAACCAAGAACCTGCGAGTGAGTTGGCAGTGTTGCTGGGAGACCGACGGAACCAAGAAATCCATCCGCGCCTGCGAGTGAGTATTGCAGTGTTGTGCGGGAGACCGACGGAACTTCTAGAACCTGCGAGTGAGTTGCCGTGTTTGCTGGGAGACCGACGAAGGCAAGAACCTGCGAGTGATGTGCGTTTGTGCTGGGAGACCGACGGAACCAAGAACCTGCGAGTGAGTTGCGGTGTGTTCTGGGAGACCGACGGAACCAAGAACCTGAGTGAGTAGCGGTGTTGTGCTGGAGACCGACGACCAGAACTGCAGTGAGTGCAGTGTATGTGCTGGAGACCGACGGAACCAAGAACCAGCGAGGAGTTGCAGTGTTGTGCTGGATACCGAGGACCAAGAACCTGCGAGTGAGGTTGCGGTGTTGTGCTGGGAGACCGACGGAACCAAGAACCTGGAGTGAGTTTGCGGTGTTGTGCGGGGAGACCGACGAACCAAGAACCGCGAGTGAGTTGCAGTGTTTGCGGGGAGACCCGACGGAACCAAGAACCTGGGAGTGAGTTGCGGTGTTGTGCTGGAGACCGACGAACCAAGAAGCCTCGAGTGATTTGCTGGGTGTTGTGCTGGGAGACCGACGGAACCAAAACCTGCGAGTGAGTTGCGTGTTGTGCTGGGAGACCGACGGAAACCAAGAACCTGGCGAGTGAGTTTGCGATGTTGTTGCTGGGAGAACCGACGGAACCAAGAACCCTGTTTGAGTGAAGTTGCGGTGTTGTGCTGGAGACCGACGGAACCAAGAACCTGCGAGTGAGTTGCTGTGTTTGTGCTGGGAACCGAACGGAACCAAGAACCTGTCGATGAGTTGCTGTTTTGTGCTGGGAACCGACGGAACCAAGAACCTGCGAGTGAGTTGCGGTGTTGTGCTGGAAGACCGACGAACAAGAACCTGTCGAGAGAGTTGGCGGTGTTGTGGCTGGCGACCGACGGAACCAAGAACCTGCGAGTGAGGTTGCGGTGTTGTGCTGGAGAACCGACGGAACCAAGACCTGCCGAGAGAGTTGCGGTGTTGTGCTGGGAGAAGACGAACCAAGAACCTGCGAGTGAGTTGCCGGTGTTTGTTCGGGAGACCGACGGATCCAAGAACCCTGCCGAGTGAGTTGCGTTGTTGTGCTGGAGACCGACGGAACCAAGAACCTGCGAGTGAGTTGCGTGTTGTGCTGTAGACCGACGGACCAAGAACCTTCGAGTGAGTTGCGGTGGATGTGCTGGAGACTCGACGGAAACCAAGAACCTGCGAGTGAGTTGCGTGTTTGTTCGGAACCGACGACCAAGAACCTGCTAGTAGAGCTGCGGTGTATGTGCGGGAGACCGACGAACCAAGAACCTGCGAGTGAGCCTGCGGTGTTGTGCTGATACCGACGGAACCAAGAACCTGCGAGTGAGTTGCGTGTTGTGCTGGAGACCGACGAACCAAAACCTGCGATGAGTAGCGTGTAGTGCTGGGAGACCGACGGAACCAAAGACACCTGCGAGTGCGTTGCGGTGTATGTGCTGGAACCGACGGAACCAAGAAAGTGTCATCTTGCAGTTATCTTTGTTGTAATTGTGTGTCACAAAGTTCCACATACTAATTGAATGATATTTTTCCTTAGGGCAAAGAAATGCAAGAACGTTTTTCCAGCAGTCTGGTACCTGACATTTGAATACTGTTAGATCCTTCCGCATTCAGTTTAACTCCCTTGGTCAAGCGATCTGGGGGCCTAAATGGGCATCAGATCGCGAGGGGAAATTGGAAAAGCCTATTTTCTGACAGGGAATAACGTGGGCAATTTTGATTTTGTAGGCTTTCTGGTCGAACAAGAAAATGAGATGATTTTTAGCCAGAGGGTGTGATTTGTGTCGAGCATCGGACCCAATGGTTTTACTCTGAATTAAAGTGAATCTGGATTTAACTATTAATCTGAACTGTTTCATCCGCTTTTTCCTTGAGATACAGAAAGATAGGTGGTATGTGAGTGTGTGTACTCACCTAATAGTGTTGCTGGGTCGATTCATAGCTCCTGGCCACCGCCTCTTCGCCGGTCGTGGTGTCTGTTTTTATGTGTACTCTGCGACATGCCACAATATCTCAAATTTTCATTCACCATCCAACTTTTCTGTCCGCCGTTATTCTATCTGTACACTTTTTAGTGACTTAATTCTCGATATTAATCTATCAAGAGAGAGAAAAAATCTACGATCGTGATGTCCGCTTCCCATATAATTTTAATTTGTCCTCAATTCTTTTATAAAAATCTGAATTGTTGTTACACTCACAACCCCTCAAAATATCCTTTCACAATGAAAGTACCAATTTGTGCTGCACGTGAATCTCAGCCTCTCAAGGAGCACCTTGACGCAGTCAGGCCAAGTAGCATGATCATCAAGGAGGCACCTTGACTCTCAGGTCAAGCCAAAGTTTGCCTGACTCTCAAGGGAGGCACCTTGGACGAAGGTCAGCCAAAGTTACATGGACTCTCAAGTGGGGCACCTTTACGCTGGTCAGCCAAAGTTACATGACTCTCAAGGGGGCACCTTGACGCAGGTCACCAAGAGTTGCATGACTCTCAAGGGGGGCACCTTGACGCAGGTCATCCAAAGTTGCAGACTCACAAGGGGGCACCTTGATGCAGGGTCCGCCAAAGTTCATTACTCCCAAGGGGGCACCTTGACGCAGAGTTGTCATCCAAATTGCATGAAGCTCTAAGGGGGCACTTGACGCAGGTCAGCCAAGTTGCATGAACTCTCAAGGGGGGTCACCTTGATGCAGGTCAGCCAAAGTTGCATGACTCTCCAAGGGGGGCACCTTACGCATGGACAGCCAAAGTTGCATGACTCTCAAGGTGGGGCACATGGGGGTCTTGATGAGGTCAGACAAAGTGCATGACTCTCAAGGGGGCACCTTGACGATGGTCAGCCAAAGTTGCATGACACTCAAGGGGGGCACCCTCGACGCAGGTCACCAAAGTTGCATACTCTCAAGGGGGGCACCTTGATGCCGTCAGCCAAAGTGCATGACTCTCAAGGTGGCAACCATGCCGCAGGTCAGCCACGTTACATGACACTCAAGGGGGCACCTTGATTGCAGTCACCAAAGTTGCATGACTCTCAGGGAGGACATAGATGCAGGTCAGCCAAAGTTGTCATGACTCTCAAGGGGGCCACCTCTTTGACGCAGGTCAGCCAAAGTTGCATGACTCTCAAGGGAGGCACCTTGACGCAGGTCAGCCAGAGTTGCATGACTCTCAAGGGAGGCACCTTGACGCAGGTCAGCCAAAGTTGCATGACTCTCAAGGGAGGCACCTTGACGCAGGTCAGCTAGAGTTGCGTGACTCTCAAGTGCATATAAAAGGTAATAACAACCGACTTGATGGAAAGCTACACACAAGTGCAGTGACTACTTATATGACTTCGTTTCGCCCACAGAGTGGGCTTTTTCAAGTCACAAACAGATCTACTTGGGTAAAGAGTACATGAGTGTATATATCGTGCGGGCAGATCTTCACGGAACATGTAAGTGCCTCTGACACCATCTGGTCAGAAAGATTGTGACATCATCTGGCCACCAAGCCTGTGACATCATCTAGTCACCAAGCCTGTGACACTATCTGGTCATCAAGGCTATAACACTATCTGGTCACCCAGGTTGTGACACCATCTGGTCACCAAGACTGTGGCACCATCTGGGTCACTAAGACTGTGGCACCATCTGTCACCAAAGACTGTGCCCCATCCTGGTCACCAAGAACGTGGCACCAACTGGGTCACCTAAGGCTGTGGCACCAAGCTGGTCACCAGACTTGGCACCATCTGGTCACCAAACTGTGGCACAATCGGTCCCAAGACTGTGCCCCATCTGGTCACCAAGATGTGGCACCATCTGGTCACCAAGACAAACACATTCGGAGCACCATCACTGTCCCTCCGCTCATTAAGAGAGAGCTCTCCAGTAACACCCGGTCATCCCTACGGTTAAGACAACAGCCAACGGCTGCCACATCAGTTACACAGAGTCGCAACAAGGCTAATCACCTTGTTTGTGTCCACCCCCTCACTCTGGGGAAGGTCTTGACAGACTCTCTCCTCTCTCTGACTCTCTCTCTCACTCTCTCATCTCTCTCTATCTCTCACACTCTCTCTCTCTCTCTCTCTCTCTCACTCTCACTCTCTCTCTCTCTCTCTACTCTCTCTCTCTCTCTCTCTCTCACTCATCACTCTCTCTCTCCTCTCTCACTCCCCCTCTCCTCCCCATCTCTCTCTCACCCACACTTCCATCCACTATCCCTCCCTTCCTCCCTCTCAATATTTCTCTCTTATCCTTCCATCCTCCCTCTTTCCCCTTTTAAGCAAGTATTATTATTATTATTATTATTATTATTATTATTATTATTATTATTATTATTATTATTATTATTAATGTTAGGTAAGACACATATGCAACAGTTAGGTATCTTTATTTCGAAACGTTTCGCCTACACAGTAGGCTTCTTCAGTCGAGTACAGAAAAGTTGATAGAAGCAGAAGATACTTGAAGACGATGTAATCAGTCCATCACCCTTAAAGTTTTGAGGTGGTCAGTCCCTCAGTCTGGAGAAGAGCATTGGTCCATGGAGTGAAACAATATGTAGATGAAGTGACAGGATGGAGCACTTATATACGCCAAGAGGTGAGATGAAGGTCACTAGGAAGAGGTAATATCTCAATGCTGGGGAGGTCCAGGTCCCTCTCAAAAATCCAGGCCGTCTCACTAAGTAGAGGTTGTCAAAGTTGATTGTAGGTCTGTACCAAGATGACCCTTTCTGGCATTGACTGACAGATTTGAACAATAATGTTCAATCTGTCAGACCCTGCAGCACAGGGTATCTTGGTACAGACCGACAATCAACATGACAACCTCACTATGTGAGAACGGCTGATTTGAGAGGGACCTGACAACCCAGCATCTGAGTTCTTACCTCTTCTATTGACCTACGTCCTCACCTCTTGGCGCTATATAAGTGCTCCATCCTGTCCACTTCATCTCCATAATGTTTCACTCCATGGAACAATGCTCATCTCCCAGACTGAGGACTGACCACCCTCAAAACTTTAAGTGTGATGGACTGATAACATCGCTTAAGTATCTTCTGCTTTCTACTCAACTTTTCTGTACCGAACTGAAGAAGCCTACTGTGTTCGCCGAAACGTTTTTCGAAATAAAGATACCTAACTGTTGCAATGGTGTCCTTACCTAACACCTGTCGTTATTTAATACCATATTAATGTTCATAAATTATTAATATTTCGCTAGAAGCGGATAAACCATAGGGCTAAACAGCGCTGGGGAGTATTATTATGGGGAGTCACAAAACCCGTAAGATTATACAGCGCCTGTAGGTGGAGAGAGCGATAGAAGGCACTCAGAGCTTAACTCCATTATTCTCTAGAACAAGAACCCTCAGGGAAGGTTCCTTGATGTTGGTGAGTGGCTCTTGATTATAGGGAATTAGATCTGTGCTACAATTCCCCGAATTAAGCCTGAATGCCTCCACATCCCCCCAAGCGGCTGTAAAATCCTACGGTTTAGCGCTTCCCCTTGATTATAATAATAACCAGATCAAGAGCCCCTCACCAGCATCAGGTGACTTTAAAGAGGGTGGGATTTAATAGGTGGCTTTTATCGTTATTGTCCTTCATTTTGTAGTGTATTAATGTGGTGGCCACAGTAAGGTAGAGGTGTTTTATTGGCGCAGTGCTCTAATGTACATAAGAACATAAGAACATAAGAATGTAGGAACCTGCAGAAGGCCTACTGGCCCATACGAGGCAGGTCCTTACTCAAAACGACATCTACCAAAAGGCTACACAAGAATAACTCCCGTTCCCCTTGACACCAATCAAACCCAGCCCCTCCCACTCATATATTTGTCCGTCCTCTTCTAAAAGCTACCCAAGGTCCTAACCTCTATACCCCACCTGGGAAGACTGTTCCACGCATCCTACAACTCCTGTTAAAAACCAGTACTTACCTATTCCTTCTAAATCTAAATTATCCAACTTAAAACCATTGTTCCTGTTCTTACCTGGTTCACACCTCAGTACTTTCTAATGTCTCCCTTGTTTATGCCCGTCATCCACTTATACACACAATGATATCTCCCCTCATTCTACCGCCTCTCCAGATAGTTGGAGATCTAAGGCTTTAAGTCAATCTTACGATACGGGAGGTTTCCTTACACAGTAAAATCATTTTAGTCATTCTTCTCTGTATGGTTCTCTAATGAGTCATGTCCATCCTGTATTAAAGGGGACCAAAACTGGAGGCAGCATAATCTAAATTAGGCCTCACTAGTGTTGAATAGAGCTTGAAAATAACTTTTGGACTTCTGTTACTTATACTTCCTGAGATAAATCCAAGTAATCTTTTGGCCTTGTTGCGCACACTGAGACACAGCGTCCTTGGCTTTAGATCTCTTAACCATGTCCTCCCAAGTCTTTTTCACATCTGTATACCAAGCTCTACTTCACCTAGATGATATCTTCGGGGTTATTTTTCATTACCAAGTGCAAGTACCCTTACACTTAACCACATTAACTTCATCTGCCATTCTCAGACACAAGACATTAATTTGTTCAAATCGTCCTGGAGTTCATTGAAACCTCCTCAGATTGAAATATACGGCCTATCCTTTGTATCATCAGCAAACTTACTCATGTCCACTAGTAATCCCTTTCATCAAGGTCATTAAATGTAAATTATGAACGTAGAGAGGGCCCTAAACTGATCCTTGTGGAAGCCACTATTGACAAATCCCCATTCAGATTTCACTCCATTAAGGTAACTCCAGCATTCTATGGTAAGCCATGCCTCAATCCATGCAGAACTTTACCTCCTATACCAAGACTGCTCCCTTTTTCTTAAGAGTCTCTTGTGAGGTACTCTGTCGAAGGCTTTAACTAAAATCAATAAACAATATCATATTCCCATATCACTGTCAACTGCCTCAAAAGTTCTATTGAAGAACGTCAGTAATTTGTCAGGCAAGGAACGACCTCTCGTGAATCCATGCTGAGATATTATCAAGTTATGCTCTTCAAGGTGATTCTGATAATGTCAGCAATAATTGATTCTTATAACTTGCCACTGTAGATGTCAGAGCTAATTGGACGTAATTTGAAGGAGTGACTTAACCCCTGATTGAATATAGGAACCACATTAGCCATCTTCCACATCTCAGGCACAAGCACTGGTAAGGACTGGACGCATTGAATACACTCGTTAATGGCTGACTACGCACCATCATGCATGCCTTAAGTACCCTTGAAAACAACTCTCGGGAATCCCTGGACTTAATTTGTTCAGTTTGTCTATCCTGTTTAATAACCAGTCCCTCGTGACATAATATTGTTAACTTATATTCACCAGGAGCTAAATAATTGTTACTTACTGAATCTCATTTACCATTTCCAGTTAAAAACTGACAAAAAATTAGTCATTAAATAAGGAACACATATCCAGTTCATTATGCCGTCCCGTCTGTCCATTCCCAGATTACAAGAGGTCCTACTTTTCCTTCACCTTCGTCCTATCACTTGAAAGAACCCCTTTGGATTAGTCTTTGATTCATTAGCGACTTCTAATTCATAGACACGTTTAGCCTATCTAATCCGCCTTATTTTTAACTTCTCTTTTAAGCTGAACATATTGGTCAGTATGGTTAACCTCTCCCTTCAGATGGCTCCTATAAATCCCCTTTCTCCCCTAATAGATGCTTAGCCTCCTGTTAACCCATTTGGGATCGTTATTAATAATTAGACCTAATTTCTCTCTGGCGTATGTATATACCAGGTCACTTGTGAGTACATTATTAAGAAAATACAATCATAAGAGCAGATCCCTTCATATTCATAAGTATGAATATCGGTCAATAAAATCATTAGCTCGATAACCCCAATCAAGATTTAGACAGATGTTCCCTAATTCCATTATAATCGGCAGAACGAAAATTGGGGATTTTTACTGCATTATCATTATTCTTGCATTCCCAATTAATGCCCTAAAGGTGATGGATTTTGATCACGTGCGCCAAGCTCTTCAGTGATCTCCAGATAATTCACGAGTGTTTTCCTTAAAATTTTACAAGACTAGGTCTAGCAAATTATTACCCCTGGTAGGTTCAGTTACACTCTGTTTCAGAAACATTCCTGAACTGTTTCCATGAATTCACTGACTCTAATTTACCTGTCAAAGAATTCCAGTCAATTGGCTAAGTTAAAAGTCCCCTAATACGACTACGTTACTGTGTCCCAGAAGCCTAACACTTTCGTCCCCAAAGAAGTCCACCCACAATCGTGATCCAAGCCCTGGAGTCGTATATTACACCTAGAATTAGTTTTTTCTTGACCCCCCCCGAACTCTACCCAACAGACTCTGTTACTGCTCCATCTATATTTATACCTGTTTTATGCAACAATTAAAATTTTCTAGAACATACAATGCAACTCCTCCCCCCTTCCCAGAACACTATCCACATGGAATAAACTTAAATCCCAGAATATTACACCTGCGTCATAACCCGACTCCTTTAAATCAATACCACGTTTCAAGTTAATGCAATGATATCACAGTTTCCCAGCACATTCTACCAAACGTAGATCATTAATTTTATTTCTTGCACTCGACCTGTTAGCATAAAATACCATCATATGTTTTTTCTCTGCACATTTTTCCTATTCATCTATGTTTTTACACACTTTTCTGAAATTAATCATTACCCAGAGTTTTACTACATGACAGTTACTATAAGATTCTTATTATCAGAGCATACGTCCATAAAACCATACTCATTATTAAACATTTCTAAACCCATACCTCTAACTAATCCAAGTTTAAAGTCCTAACAGCCCCTCAACTGAGTTAGCAAGAAACCCACACCTGCCCTGGATAAGTGAACCCATCCCTGGCATACAAGACATATTCGGCCATAGAAGTTTATTGTCCCATTTGTCAATGAATGGTACTGCCTTATCCTTACATGTTTTAACCAGCCAACATAATACCAATTGCTCTGGACAACCATTCATAACCAACACCTATTCATTGGCAAAAATGCCCACATATAACAGTTCGGCCCCCCTTCTACCAAATATGTCTATAGCTGTCCTGAACTTTCTAACTAAAATCCTCACATCTACGCTAGCCTACATCATTGCCTCCAGCACTGAGGCAAATAATAGGATTGTCCATACCGGTTCAATGATGTTGTCAAGCCGGCTAACAATGTCCTCCAACCCAGCCCCAGGAAGCATACCCTTTGTCTCCTACTCCTTCCTCAAGCAAAATGCCCTGTCCCATGTATCTAACCAGGCTATCCCCAACAACAACAATATTCTTCCTTCCTTTTGTCGTTCGTCGTGACGATCCTCATAAGTAGACGCACATTCGTCGGTAGCACCGAGAAATGCGTTGAGTTTTTCCACGGAGTTTCCACAGCAGTCTCTTTCATCTTCATCCGTTTCTGGCTTTCCATTCGTCTTCTGATCGTCAACTTCGTCGTCCCCTGCTGTCCAGCCACTGAACCAACGATCCCTTCTTGACCGCTGAGGACTCGAAACAGGAGGACTACTACGAATCCTCTTGTTTCCCACGGTCAATCGCCGTATCTCATCTTCGCTGCCCACAATTCTTCCGTAAGTTGCTGGTAAAGTTGCTTCGCTGGAGGCATCTTGGTTCTTTCCACGGGAGCAAACATGACACTTCTTCACAGAGTTTAAGTAAAGGTCACACTCAAAGGTGATTTACGGGCTTGTTTTACTGTGATGATACATAATGTGGTGGGTGCCTTAATGTGCAGTGCTTCTTGATAGTTTTTCCTTCAGTTTAATGTGAGGTGCTCTGATTAAAAGGAGTTTAAATGTGTGGGGTGTTTTTTAGAAGATGGCGCGTTAGTATCATCCCATTATTACTGTGATAGAAAACAAAGATGCTTATTAAATATGTAAATTTAGATTATATTTTTGTCTATTGTATATAAGTTTTAAAATTCATGTTATTGTTTGGGGCTTTAAATTGAACAAAAATTAATTTTCCATATGTGCTCTAGAAGTTGGTCTTTGTCCGGTGCTGAAAAATCCTGAAAATGAACACACTAAGGTGGATAAAGGAGGAGTCGCTGTATACAACACCTGCGAAATATCATCATAAACACCGCCCACTTTACACAAACAAGTAATTCCAGATACAGTGATAGCTGAGAGCCCTCCTGTTGAGAAATTCACGTCCGCAGGGCCGGAAAATTGGTCATACCGGGTCCTTGTGGTGATACTCTAGGAGGTGACAGTTACGTGGGAGAGGAGGCTGAAGTGCAAGGCCGAGGATGAGAGCACGGAAACCGGTCGTGTTTGTGTTGTATCTGCATCATGTTTTTCAGTAATAAGTGACAATTACGTGTGTGTTAGTAACCAGTTCTCAAAGACATAGTCGTAGACACTTGGCCTCCTTGTTTTGAAGTGTGGCTTGTGTGTGTGTGTTAGTTAACCAGTTGTCAAAGACATTGTCGATAGACACAATAGCCTCTTGTTGTATGTGTGTGTGTGTGGTGTGTGTGTGTGTGTGTGTTGTGTGTGAGTGTGTGTGGAGTTACCTTTGACAAAGACATATGGTCGATAGACACTTTTCCGGGGGCGTTGTTTAGTAGGTGTGTGTGTGTGTGTGTGTGTGTCTGTCCGCAATGCCTCCGGGAGGATGTCTGCTGTACATGCTAACATGACAGCTGTTGCTGCTGTGTATGTTGGGGGTAATGGAGACAAGTTGTGGTGGTGGTTTTGTAATTTATTGGCTTTTGTGTGTGGTTGATGTAGCTATGGCGTTGTTAGTAGTTGGAATTGGTCGTTTGTGGTTGGTGGTGACGTCAATTTTGGTTGTTGTTTGTTTTTAAGAGGTAAGTAAACAGTGGTTGTTAGTGGTTGATAGCTCTCATAAGATTTGAATTAGTGGGCAATGGTGGTTGTGGGGATGATGTTTATTCAATGGTGGTTTCTGGGGTTGATTTTGGTAGTTAGCAGTTGTGTGGCGGCTGGTAGTGTTTAGTGTGGGTGGTTCTTGTGGCAGTAGCCAGGGCTGTAGTTTATAAGGTTGTTGATTGTAATGGTGGGTATGCAGTGGAGGTGTTTTGGTGGTGGTGTTGGTGGTGGGTTGGGTGGTGTTGGTGGAGGTGTAGGTGGGTATATTGGTGGTGATGATGAAAGCGACGGATAGTGTTGGTGGTAATAGTGGCGTGATAGTGTGAGGAGAATCAAAATAGGCCCTGCTGATCTAAATTGCAGTTACTGCTGGCCTCACGCACGCCAGCATACTAATGGCAACACTGCTGATCACATCTGACAGGAGGAACTAGTCATGTTTTTCCTCTGAAGATTGTGGGTAATAATTATACATAAGTGCTGGAGAGTCGGGACTTCTGACACACATTAAATTCTCTTTCAGTGTATTGTCTAGCTTCTGCCTTTTATTGATGGTATATTATAAACAAACACCACTGTCTATATCAGCCCACTGCAGAGACACAGAGTGGGCATCACCATAGTCTACAGCAGCCCCCCCCATTGTAGTATAGCAGTATATTGATGTAGGATCAATACAATAGCAGAAGTGATAGTTTTAGATGTAACACAACAAGCGTCAATGGCCGTACTAGTAGTAATTAGTAGTCGTATCAGCAATATCATCCCAGTATCCCCCAGACATTACAATTACTCCCACCTTCCACTAATAACTCACTTGAGGTGCTTCACACCCTATACCTGACGCCGCAGTATCCGGGAAATGTTGTCTATAACCAGATAAAAAACAACTGTGTGTATTTGTTGTAAACCGCAAGGAGTTCTGACACCGTCCTCCCAATCTGATGTGTGTTACTAGAAAATTGTTATGTGTGTTGTTGTATCCGTCAAGGTAATCTTCTGGCTCTGTCTCCAGAAGCGGATGTGTGTTAGCATATTAACTCGGTGTAGTGTCCGACAAGGTGTTTTTTTCTGGTTGCTTCGCCGTAAACGGATGGAGGAAATTGGATACCCCAGGAATATTTCCTCAAGCACATCACTACACTATCCCGTAATGAAACCGCTGAAGAGAAAGTGAGGGGGAATTTGTTTCTGTCAGAAATTAAAATTGATGTATTTTAAAACAATAATCTTTTCAAGCAGTAATTATTTGGTATAATAGAAGAAATTAAATTTCTTTAAGATCTATAAATTTTATATATTATATTATATATCAAATATATAAGGTACCACCTCTATAACTGGGACTTGGGACCCTTCATCCCAGTGAAGACAATAAACGTACCTCAGGGAAAACACAGGTTCTCCCCGGAGCTGATTTGAAAATTTATTAATAGACAGAATACATTAACAGAAAACACACAAACATGAATACAATGGTACAATATATATATATATATATATATAGATATATATATATATAAATATATAAATAATATCTAATATATAAATAGATCTACATATATATAAATATATATCGTGCAGAATAGGTAAATCTGATCAAAGAAGGCAAGAACTCATTTAAAAATTAGGTCCCTTTCTAAAAGTTTCTCTTTATACGTTTAAAGAAACATATTTTTTATTAAGTTAATGTATCAATTTATAATTATTGTATCAAAAGAATCTTAGAAAACTTAACCTAACCTTATTATAACAAGCGCAAGTTAATTTAGCCTAATCCACTAAATATATTTTTATGATAAGTTTATAATAAATTTATTAATAAACCAACACAATTGAAACACTTCATTTCGTTAGGTTCACAATGATTTTTTGCGAAATTATAGATACACAAATTTTCGCTTGCCTTATTCGCAAAAAGAGCGATGCCAATTTATGCCAAAAAGCAAATTTTACCTTTTCGGTCATAACAATCTATTATATATATAGGTAGTGGTCCATGTAATAATGATTACACAAAATGCGAAGTATTATAATATTCTATAAGATTTCCTGATGACAGTAATATCTGACTGTAAGAAGGAGGATAATGTGGGGTTGGTTATAGACTGTGGCGGTTTATTTAAAAATAGGATTAGACCTTTTGCAGGTGGTTGACGTTTTGAGCTCTACAGTTAGGAATAATATGGTGTAGAAATTTGTATTCTAGAAATATTCAAGGCAGTACTGAGCAGAAGTGAAACAGGTAAGTGGACTACTAGATACTCTGCGAATAATGAAGGTATTCAGAGGACTTATAGCTCGATTTCCAAAAGCTCTTTTTTTTAAGGAAAATTTGTCAGAAATTGCAAGTAAATTCGGTGTGTGTGTGTGTGTGTGTGTGTGTGTGTGTTGTGTGTGGTGTGTTGGGTGTGTGTGTGTGTGTACTAAATATATGTATAAATTAAGGTAAGTTGTAATTAGTGTGTTTAAGAGTCGTGTATTAGGAACCTGTTGATTAATGGTTAGGATAATACGCAAAGGGTTAGATGAATGTAAGTCTCCATACTGAAATAAATGATATAAATGCCGACACAGGGAAATAAAACACTTCAGCATATATGTGATCCTTTTGACAATGCTTCGCCCACGCAGTGTGCAAACGTTCAATAAAGGACCCACATTTACTGTTTAAGGGTTTTATATTTCCAAATCCCAAACCCCTTATTATTTCTTGCAGGAGAAAATAAGGGATGTATGTTCTTCCACCCCCATGTCCCCCCCCACTAGAAAGAGGGGAACACAAGAGTCCCTGATCCCTCCATGTGGAGGGACTGGATCAGGATACAGAAAAGACAGACTGGTCTGGCCCCTTGGGCAAAGGAGAGGCCTGGCGGGAGTCCCTTAGTATCATCAGGAACCCTTTTCCAAATTTGATTAATTTGTTTGCAAGCACTTATTGTCAGTGTAATTTGTTAATACCACGTATCATCATTGTAAAATCTCTCTCCTTAAACAAAGACTGACATATAAAACAGACTCATACAAAAGATCGGGATAAACCAATTAAACAAATATAAACACAGACACACACAGACACACACACACACACACACACACACACACACACACACACATACACACACAAACAAACAAACAAACAAGTTCAACATCTTAAATTCCCCTACCCCCCATCCTCCCCGGAAGAAAAAAAACATCGATTGCAACTTAGCAGTTTATCCCAAAAATCAAGGTTCTGGTGGAAACCTGAGATGATGAAACAGTTTTTGAGACATCTTTGAGGCCCAGGATTCCGCTTATACGTTTCATGGACATCCAAAAGAAAATATCCTGAAACGTCCAAAGGGAAAAACGTCAGAAGCAAAATTCTTGGAAAAATCTTTAAGCAAAGGTTTTAATGACATTCTCAGGCGAAGATTCTTGGGAAAATCCGAATTCTAAGGACCTTGAAACATCCTAAAATATAGACTCTTGAGACTTGCACAAATTTCCGGGACATCGCAAGGCAAAGGTACCCTGGCCATTCTAAGGCAAAGGTACTGTGAACATCCTAATGCAAAACATTATGGGAACATCCTTAGGAAAGAAAGTTTCTGTAACGTGTGAAGGAAAAAATTCTTGGGACATCCTAACGCAATGGTTTTTGGGAAAAACACCCTTAGGAGGATTTTTTCCTTAATGGCCTGACACACTGTTGTGCTCACACTCCACCTTGTGAGGGAAAATGGCCTGGGTCGTTCCATAAAGCCATCATGTGGTTACCAGCACTACTCCATTGCGAATCGCGACGCGAGCTACCGAGGGTATTAATTCCGGCTTCTTTTTTTATGACCTAGTAATTGCGATGGGGGAATGCGAGCTGGTTTGTCCCCCCTTTGGTTTTATTTGATGGGATGGTTATTAGTGAGGGAAGAAGGAACTGGGAGAAAAATGTAGAACAGAAGTGCGAGAGGGAGACACTGGTGGGAGGTAAGAGGAAACGATGTGTTGAGAGAGATTTGGGGGAGATTAAGATTAAGAGAAGCAGATATACCATATTTCCTCCTAATTTTTTGATTCTAAAATGGCCCAAGTAAAAACGAAATCAAAATTTTAAATGAATAAAACTAAACTAAATTAAAACCATAAAAAAAAAACTAAATTAAACTAAACTCAGAACTAAAAAAAAATAATACCGTAAACTAAATTCTGAAATAACTAAATCTACAATCAAAAACCAGAGTTAAGCTAAATCTATAAAACTAAACTGGCTAATTCTATAAAATAAAAACTAAATTACAAATGACTTAAATGGGGTGGTCCTGGAAATGCTGCGAAATAAATTATCTCGCTATGAGGTAAAGATCGTTCATGTGCGTTATCGCATTTCTATTAGCTTCGTCATTTTTAAGTAATTTATTTTTTCTCATTATTTCACACTAATGTGAGGAGGGAGAGTCGAAATAAATATGCTTGTACCGAATTTTTATCCCATAGTTTTTTTTTTTTTTTAATTTTATTCCGCTGGTTGCGGCCTAACCGACGCCTTATAGGCTGCACTGGAAACGTTAAATATTTTTGGATTCATCCGCAGGGTTGAGAAATTGACAGGCTGTTGAACTTCACAAAACCAACCCCGAAAGGGGTGGGGTTAGAACCCAAGGCGGGGGAATCGTAAACCTTCAGCACGTAAGCCACGGGATCAGCTGGCCCAGTGGTCACAGTGGTGGCCCATGCTAACTTCCCTACTGTGTATAAATAACCTAGTTGGATTAATCTTATTGTAGCCAGCTGGCCCAGTGGCTTACCCCATTAGAATGGAGTTTTAACAACTCACTCGCCTTGAGTTTAACCAACCCGTTGCCTGGTTTGTTTGTAACGGGTTATTAGGGTTTTCGTGATTCACAAAATACGTCAATGATAAAATATACATAGCCTTGTTGCACATTAAGAAACATTCTACAATTTATCATAAGCCCGATACCCAAACATCCATGAGTGCTCCGGTCACTAACATCCAAATCAAGGATTTTAAAAACTTCACAGAGTTTAAAACAAACCCTTCTGTTTTATCTCTGGTTTTCATCTGAGAGGCAGAGTTCGCAGGAAACCCTTTTCATGTTCGAGATCGACGCACACCGTTACACTCGACAGGCTGAAAAACCTCCAGCTGTATGGTGTGAATGACCTCTACTTACCTGACAAAGAAAACTCGCCCCAACCAATTAACACTACAACTTTTTGATCCGTGAACCATCGAACAGAACACACAGGATGACCTCACAACAAAAGTGAGGTGCTACGTTCATAAGGACGGCTTCCCAAGGCAAAGAATACTCATTGATTTCCCAAAAGATAATGATGAATGGATAACACCTGAACCGGTCTACGTAAACAATAGATAAAACTATCACTTTTTATGACACCCCTGAACACCTGACATCGAAGACCACCAAACGCAGAGAAATTGAGCCAGCCAAAGAAATGACACATGTGCAACTAATGTGACATTTTATTGTGGCAACGTTTCACTCTCCAGGAGCTTTGTTGAGCAAATACAAACAATTGCAAGACGGCAGAGGATGAAAAATAGATAACACTGTGAGGTGAAAGAGCACTGACGCCCACCTAGTGATTAAAGAATTAAATTTTTGAAGATGTAAATGACTTGAATTTCCCTTTTAAAATCGCTACTTGAGAGACTGATTAGCAGAATAAAGGTTTCTTCGTCAAAAAGAGTTATCAAAACAAAAAATCCGCCATCACACAACAACCAAAAAGTTGCTTCCACTTCTACTACTACTTCTACTATTATACTACAACAAGCTACAAACTGTTACTACTACTATATGGGCCAGTAGGTCCACTGCAGTGTTTTATGCTCTTTCACCCATGTTTATATTATATATATATATAATATATATATAAAAATTTATATATTAAAAATTTATATATATATAAATCATTACTTTATTATTATTATTATTATTAACACACCGTTCGTTTCCCACCGAGGCAGAGTGGTCATCATCAGCCCACTCCATCCTGTCTTACCAGAAGGGTGCCGATACCACAGTTCAAAACTGCTAATATCCCCAATCTTCAGAGTGCAGACACTGCATTTCCCATCTCCAGGTTAACTTGTTTTTCCCCCAATCTCTTTATAAATCTACTTTGCTAACACTCCAACAGCACGTCAAGTCATAAAAGCCACTTGCCTCCACTCACTCATTTCTAACATGTTCACACATACTTGCTGGATGTTTAAACCCATTGTACACAAAATCTCCTTTACCCCGTTCCTTCAACCTTTCCTAAGACAACCCCTACCCCGCCTTCCCTCCACTGAAGATTTATATGCCCTCCAAGTCATAATCACAACCCATGTTTCACGCCCATATAAGATCGTTGGCATCACTATACTCTCATACTTTCCCCGTTTTGCTTCTATGGATATATATATTACCCTCTGTGTCCTTGTATTGTACTGAGGAGGTATGTACTTGACAGTAGTATACAAACAAACCTTACTGTTTCTACAAGTTCTTAGCGCACTGCATATGCATTCCCTTACTTCATGGGACTTTTTCAAACTCGACAAAGAAAACCTTGGCAACACTCCTGACCTGCATTATGCAGGTGAAGAACTCTTTAGTTCCAAAGAATATTATTGTGGACTGCTTCCTTCATCAGAAGACTGGTGTCCCCGGTGAGGACTATGAACCAGGGTGGGAGGAGGTGAGAAGGATGGGTGGAGGTTGTTGAACGGGGGCAGAGTGATGGGCGAGAAGGACTGGTGCAAGTTGGTGGCAGGAGGGGAGAATGAGAAACAGGGAAAGCCCTGGGGGCAGAGTGGGACGACCTATCTCCTTTTTCTTTCGTAGTTAATTTCCCTTTTTCGTCAGGAGCCTACCACGCGGATGAAAAACCCAAAAAATAAACGCTCTTGTGGTGACGGCCCTTAAAACAACACGATGATGAATTCAAGAGATCGTAACTCTAGGGACACCGTGTACGGCGGCCAGGACGGTGGATGCTGCGGATAGATTTTAAAAAAAAGTCTATGAAATTAACGAGATATAAACCAAAGATTAACAAACTGCTACTTCTCTAATATTACATAGAACATGCTTTCAGTTGAATAAATATATAGTATCGTTGTGCTAATTTTTTATACTAGTATCTTTGCAATCTGCATTTCTAATACACGTTATCCAGCTAGTAGGTTTCAACTTGAAGTATTTCCCGATCACATTAAGTGAATTTGCCAGTATTGTTGGAGTCTATACCGCCAGACATAAATCTGTTGGGGGAGACAATATTGAACTCCAAGTGAACTAAATTAGTTAAACTCTGAAATGAATGTGAAATGCGAGACTGTTAAGCATGAATTATGCCCCTCATGTAGACTGCCAACACATTACACTGTTGCACCGAAGATACCTAATCATATGCAACAGCAAAAACAGCAACTGCAACAACAACAACAACAACAACAACAACAAAAACAACAACAACAGAGTCAACAACATCTAATCATAACAAATATCAACATCATTTCTTGTACCTTTAAAATATAAATTAAATCCATGAGTGTAGGCCTTAGTTTAATGAACAGCAAATTTCTGAAGTAAATAGAAAATTACAGCAATCACGGGGAAGGAAAAATAACTGAAATAAAATAATAAAAGCAATAATTCAACGTATTTTAGTCGCTGCGCGATACGATGAAGGTATCCCAGTACGCGATAACCAGAGTCACGTGATAACCAGAGTCACGCGATAACCAGAGTCACGCGATAACCCGAGTCACCTGTGCACGTGACTGTATTTATGCAGATTGCAACACAAGTTGAAAATTCAGTTAAAAATTTGCTTTGAAGATTTGAAGGGCATCAGAAAGGTCATTCACGAGTTATCACGAGGAGTGTAACATCAAATTTTTCCAAGATGCCAATAACCGAAAATACACAAGCACATCAAACCTGAAGCCAATCAGAAGTTGCATTATTAAATTACCAGCTGGGTAAGGTTGAAGCTAATCAAATACGACACTCAGAAATTATCGCATGAAAAGCACTATTTCCATTTCTCCACTTTCCAAAATGCGAATTGGTGTAAACACTGGTCAGAATCATTCCAATTTTTTTCTCAGTTAAGACCAGATGGTGGCATCGATTTTCCAAGTGTCTTCAGTGTCACCAGATGATGACATCAATTTTCCAAGTGTTTACAGTGTCACCAGATGATGACATCAATTTTCCAAGTGTCTACAGTGTCAACAGATGATCACATCAATTTTCCAAGTGTCTACAGTGTCATCAAATGATGACATCAACATTCCTTTTAAGCTAGAACGCGTCAAAAATCACTATTCCTATGCTTTCATGTGTTTACAGCTCTGGTATGTGTTTCCTTGTGCTGGTTCCTCTGATTTAAGCAAGTCTGCCTTCATTCTCCCTGTCGGCATTTCATTAGTATCATTGATATTTCGAACATGTCTCATCTGTGTCCTAGAGTACTGCAAGCAGGAGCTTGGCACAGCACCGTGTCTGGAACAACACACAGGAGAGTGAGACTTAGACCTTAACTATTACACAGCAGCACTTTTGTGTGGGAGCTAATGGGTCGAGTAGGACCGAACGTCGTCATAAGTGCGAGTTTTTTCGTGTATAGGATGTAACTGTGAGTCTGTCCTCGAATATATTCGTAAGTCAGTGAGAGTGCGTATATGTGTGTGCGCACCAGTTGGAGAGTATTTGGGTGTGCGTATGCGCGTATGTATATTTTGCTGCTTGCTACTACTACTACTACTACTACTGCTACTACTACTACTACTGCAAATACTGCTACTACTACTACTACTACTACTACTACTAATACTAACTACTACTACTACTACTGCTACAAATACTACTGCTAAATACTACTACTCCTACTACTACATACTACTACTATACTACTTCTGCTACTAAATACTAAAATACTGCTATTACTACTATACTACTACTACTACTATTACTAAATAGTACTACTACTTCTACTACTACTACTGCTACTCGTACTACTGCTACTCTACACTGCTACTCGTCTACTACACTTGTACTACTACTACTGCTACTACTTACAACTACTACTACTATACTACTGCTATTACTACTGCTACTACTACTGCTACTACTACTACTGCTACTACTGCTACTACAAATACTGCTACTACTACTACTACTGCTAAATGCTGCTGCTGCTACTACTACTACTACTAAATACTGCTCCTGCTGCTGCTTCTCTACTACTACTACTGCTACTACTACTACTACTACTGCTACTACTACTACTACTACTGCTTTACTACTGCTACTACTACACTACTGCTACTACTACTAAGCTACTACTACAAATACTACTAAATGCTACTGCTGCTGCTACTAACTACTACTACTGCTCCCTTGCTGCTTGCTTCTACAACTACTACTACTACTACTACTACTGCTACTACTACTGCTGCTACTACTACTGCTGCTGCTACTACTACTACTACTACTACTACTACTAATAATAATAATAATAATAATAATAATCCTAACGATAATAAAAATAACATGATGTTTATAATGCAGTCAAATTTTAGTAATGATGATTAAAAGGAATCATAAGAAACATTCACAAATCGTCAGATGAAACTGATATTCAAATTCCCACAGATAAAAGTGAGGGGCAAGCTGTGATTTTTATAGAGCCCAAGCCAACAGTTTAAAAATTTGAAGCCGAAACAGAAAAGATTTTTCTCGGGTAATTAATCTGTAAAATTTCAAAATACACCTACCACACTAAATTATCAGCATCGTCCATGGTAAATTATTAGGAATTTATACCACACAATGGCCTCAAAAATGAATGAACCCTCAAAACTCCATAAATGTATGCCAGATTTCCCCACATTACCCTAAATCCGATAGATTTCGAAAAAGCCATTGACAACATGCCCATGCACTCAGCCCCGGGCCCAGACTCGTGGAACTCTGTTTCATTAAGAACTGCAAGAAACCCCTCTCGCGTGCCCTAAGTACACTATGGAGGAGGAGTTGGACATGGTGGTGAAAATTCCACAGTCACTTAAAACAACGGATATAGCCCCACTCCATAAAGGTGGCAGCAAAGCATTAGCTAAGAACTATAGACCAATAGCTCTGACGTCCCCCATCATAAAAAACTTTGAAAAGTGCTAAGAAGCAGGATTGCAAATCACCTGGATTCCCAAAATCTGCACAATCCAGGGCAACTGGTTCAGGGCAGGTCGCTCCTCCCTCTCACAACTACTGGATCACTATGACATGGCCTTGGATGCACTGGAAGAAAATCAGAAAGCAGATGTAATATACACAGACTTTGCAAAAGCATTTTACAAATGCGATCATGGCGTAATAGCATATAAAAATACGTGCTAAAGGAATAACTGGGAAAGTGGGGAGATGGATCTTCAACTTCCTAACAAATCGAACACAAAGAGTAGTGGTCAACAGAGTCAAATCGGAGGCTGCCATAGTGAAGAGCTCTGTTCCACAAGGGGACAGTACTCGCCCCCATTTTTATTCCTTATCCTCATATCAGACATAAACAAGATATACACCACAGCCCCGTATCATCCTTTGCGGATGATACAGGATCTGCATGAGGCTGTCATCTGCTGAGGACGCGGTTAACCTCCAAGAAGATATAAACAAAGTTTTCCAGTGGGCAACGGTGAACAATATGATGTTCAATGAGGACAAATTCCATCTACTCCGTTATGGAAAACTGGAGGAGAAATAACTAGAACAGAGTATACTACTGCTCCGGCCATACAATAGAGCGGAAAATAATGTAAGGGACCTGGGTAGTAGTTTAAAGTCTGAGGATCTCACTTTAAGGATCACAAACAGTTGCCACGATCGCACGAGCAAGAAAATGATAGGATGGATAAAAAAGAACTTTTAAAACGAGAGATGCCAAGCCCATGAGATCCTTTTCAAATCACTTGTTCTCTCTAGGCTGGAATACTGCTGTACATTAACATCTCCATTCAAAGCAGGGGAAATCGCAGATCTAGAGAGTGTACAGAGATCCTTTACTGCACGTATAAGTTCTGTCAAGCACCTTAACTACGGGGAACGTTTAAAGCATTTGACTTACTCTTTGGGAAAACCAGGAGGAAGTAATCAAAACTCCCTTTGGGGAAAATTTTGGGAAAGGGAAGGCCCCCAAATCTGCACCAGAAATCACTCCCCTACGAAAGTAAAAGACTGGGCGGCGATGCAAAATCCCCCCAATAAAAAGGGGGGGCGCCTTTGGGTACTCAAAGGGGAAAAACCAAAGTGTCCGGGCCCAAGACGTTCAACAGCCTCCCATCAAGAAAGGGGGAATTCCCAAAAACCCCTTGGGCTGCCTTGAAGAGAGAGCTGGACAATACCAAAGTCGTGCCGGACAGCCGGGCTGTGGCTCGTCTTGGACGGGGCGGCCAGCTAACACCCTAGTTGGTCGGCCCTGATCCATGGGGAGGCCTGGCATGGCCCGGGGCCGCGGGGGCTTGACCCCGGGAATAACCTCCGTAACCCCAGGATGCAACGTGATCCTTTTTTCAGGAACCATAACTGTGAAAAGTTGAGTCAATCAAATTCGCCTTTTCCTTTTCTTTTTTTTTTTTTTTTTTTATTTTTTTTTTTTTTAAATTTTCTGTTATAAATTTTCATGCTTCCAAAAAGAAAAATTTAAAGGTTTTTCCCGGCCCTAAACCACCGCCATTAAATTTTGAAACTTTTGAAAAAACAAAATGAAAATATTATAATATGAAAATTTAACGTTAAATACAAATTTCACTCTAATTCACACAGAAAATTGTCAAATTTGCCTCGACACTTTTGAAGCTCACTCTCAACCAGCGTCGAATTTTTATTGGATCAATTTTGGTACCTTTAAAGACCAGTTCCACAGAGGATTTCTGAAGTTATCCCAGCCAGTCTATGAATGTGTAGCAACAACTTTTGGGTTATAGGCACTTAAGTGCGCCTCTTATTTGCAGATATTTGGTTCTTGTTATTGTACACAATGTTAAAATTTGTCGAATGAATCAGACGTTGTAAGAAATGAGCAAAATATAACCTCAAGATGGAAGGAAAATTGTTATAAAACCAGGTAACCTCTTGGATACATAACAAGGCACCTGGTATTACTACTAATGCTACTACTACTACTACTACTGCAACTAACTACAACTACTACTACAACTACTACATCTACTACTGCGCTACTACTACTACTACTACTACTACTGCTGCTACTACTACACTACTACTGCTGCTACTACTACATGCTACTACTGCACTAACTACTACTACACTACTACTACAACTACTGCTGCTAACAACTACAACTACTGCTGCTACTACTACT
>NC_069408.1:86207385-86229423 GCF_026875155.1 Cherax quadricarinatus
GAATTATTGGTAAGTAGATATATCAAGAAGTTAAACAATGTTTGAAAGCTGGAAAGCTGTATGCCTTGGAATCAACGTCCTAGCGTGAGCTAGGCGCCAAGGTATTGGACCAGTGTATCTAGGTTCGTGAAAGCACTGCCGTACCTGTTCCAAGGTTCGTAGGGTTCGAGTCCTCCTTCATCCAGAGATTCAGTATAATATGATATATATAATAAATAAATATATATATATAATAAATATATAAAAATATATATATATATATTAATATAAAATATATATATATATATATATGCGAGGAATTCGCGAGAGGCATGCGAAATATTTACACAAACACGATCCTCTTGCTGAAGAGACTCGAACCTACGAACCTTAGGACAAGTACGCAGTGCTTTACCAATCTACCCACACTGGACCAATACCTTGGCGTGTAGCATGCCGCTACACGTTTGATCCAAGGCAGGCCAGCTTTTCAGGAGAAGGCTACAGCTTTTCATCGTCATCCCTGCAATGCATCAGCTACTAGAGATTTGAACAATGCAATGGGGTGTGGGGGGGGGGGGGGGGGGGGGGGTGGGGGGGGGGGCGAATTCGCGAGAGTCTGCGGAAAATATACACAAACACTGATCTCTGGCTGAAGGAGACTCGAACCTACGAACCTAGACAAGGTACTCAGTGCTTTACCATCTACCCACACTGACCAATACCGGGCGTGTAGCATCCGCTACTCGTTTGAAATCCAAGGCAGCCAGCTTTCAGGGAGAAGGCTTACAGCTATTTCATCTTCATCCCTCTCCATGCAACAGCCTTACCTACAACTTGTTTTACTCCAAAAAATTTATTATTTTCATTAAAAATTTCTTGACAGTGCCCTCTCCCACTCTCATCTGCTCTCCTTTTGCACTCTCTCACCACTCTCTTCACCTTTCTTTTACTCTCCATATACTCCTATCGTCTTCTTATAACGACATCTGCTTTGTAAAAACCTCTCATAAGCTATCCTCTTCTATTTATCACAACATTTACTTCGATCATTCCACCACTCACATCCTTTCTTCTCATTCCACCAATCACATCCTTACTTCATCATTCCCACAATCACAACCTATTACTCATCAATTCCACCAATCACCAATGTACTGTTTTGAAAATTCCATGTAACACTTAAAAGTTTTCCTTCTCCTTAGTCAAACAACATGTCAATATTATGAATAATTTGATAATTTGTAAGATAAATTAGTCCGCATATTTTTATTAATTAAATCTTAGAAAATGGAGAAAAAAATAATTTTATTGACTTTCTATTAAGAGCTGGTTTGTTGAATTTGGGTTCTATGTAATAGTTTAATCTACTCCTACTAGTAGTTAAAATGATCTTGATCCTAAGTATTTAAGCTTCCTTCCTCTTCCTCGGATCAAATCATTTTTCGAGACTACCAGAGCTACTACTGCGTACTACTATGTTTTCTGCTACTATTAGAGCTACTATTATCCTACTAAACTACTACAGTCTGCTTTCTACTATACTACACTACTAATACATATCACTACTACTAATAAAGTATCTAACTGCTGCTACTACTAATATTATACTACTGCTACTACACTACGTAATACATACTACTGCTACTACTACTACTAACACTATACAATTACTACTAATACTAATAGCTTTACTATTGCTACTAAACTAATACTATACTATTAAAAATACTACTACTATACTACTAATAATAATATACTAATACTACTACTTCTAATACTATACTTCGACTACTACTACTATACTACTACTACTACTATTACTATACTATTACTAGTGCTACTACTACTACTACTAATACTATACTATTACTATACTATACTACTAATACTATTCTACTGCTGTTACTACTGCTACTAAAACTAATACTATACTACTGCTACTACTGTTACTACTACTACTATACTACTACTATTACTACTACTACTATTATTAATACTATACTACTACTATAAATACTATACTACTATTACTACTACTACTATTACAACTACTACTATACCACTACTATATTACTACTACTGTACTACTACTACCAGCACTATACTACTACTACCAGTACTATACTACTATACTAGTACTATACTACTATACCAGTACTATACTACTAGTGGGGGGGGGTTTTGGGGGGGGGGGGTTTTGGGTTTTTTTTTTTTTTTTTTAATTTTGGTTTAAAATTGGGGGTTTTTTGTATTTCTATTTGTTTGGGTTTTGTTTTGGGTTTTAAAGACAATACTATAATAATATACAAGTCTATAATACTACTACCAGTACTATCTGCTACTACCAGTAAAATACTACTATACCAGTACTATACTACTATACCAGTACTATACTACTACTACCAGTACTATACTACTATACCAGTATTATACTACTATACCAGTACTACACTACTATACCAGTACTATACTACTACTATACCAGTACTATACTACTACTATACCAGTACTATACTACTATACCCTAACTAATATAGCCAGTACTATCTACTACTGATACCATTACTATACTACTACTATATGAGTGACTATACTCTACTAACCAATACTATACTACATATCAGTGACTATACTACTAACCAGTACTATACTTCTATATATACCAGTATATACTACTACTGTACCAGTACGCTACCACTATACCATTGACTATACAACTATACCAGTACCTATACACTACTAAACCAGTACTATACTACTACTATACCAGAACTATACTACTACCATACCAGTACTATACGACTATACCAGTACTAATTCTGTACTACTACACCAGTACTATACTACTATACCAGAACTATACTACTACTACCAGCACTATACTACTACTACAGTACTATACTACTATACCAGTACTATAATACTATACCAGTACTATACTACTATACCAGTACTATACTACTACTATACCAGTAATATACTACTACACCAGTAGTATACTACTATACCAGTACTATACTACTAACAGAACTATACTACTATACCAGTACTATACTACTATACCAGTAGTATACTATTATACCAGTGCTATACTACTATACCAGTACTATACTACTACTACAAGTACTATACTACTATACCAGTACTATGCTACTACTATACCAGTACTATACTACTACTATACCAGTACTATACTACTACTATACCAGTACTATGCTACTATACCAGTACTATACTACTACTATACAAGTAACTATAACTACTATACGCAGTAACTATACTACTATACAGACACTATACTACTACTACCAAAACTAAATTACTTAAACTACTACCAGTTCAGAGGAACCGCATGTTTGAAAATTAGACACATGTGCAACTCGTGGGTATCTTTATTGAGGAACGTTTCGCCACACAGTGGTTTCATACAGTCCATACGTAGGAGAAACTTGAAGAACAGGAGGAGAATGAGGCAATCAGTCCTCATCCTGAGTCGATGTGTTTTCAGTCCATCAATCTTGATAGAATACGGCATATGAGCGGAGAAGTAGCTTATAACCGTAATAGCGCAGGAGAGGGGTGTCAGGCATCCATTAGGTGTGACACATTTGTTCAATGTGGAAGTAGGTCCGTGCCCAAGAATTAGGCAAGCCGAAGAAATCCTAAGTAGAAAGATCCCCAAGAAGTTGCAGTGGCCAGACAGGGTTGATAGATGAATGGTTCAGAGAACCGACCCATGTTGATAAATTAGACACATGTGCAACTCTTGGGTATCTTTATTGAGGAAACGTTTCGCCACAGAGTGGCTTCATCAGTCCCATACGTAATGGACTGATGAAGCCACTGTGTGGAAAACTTTCCCCTCACTAAGATAACCCAAGAGTTGCACATGTGTCCTAATTTATCAATTTAAAAAGTGTATGTGGAATATTAGAATATCTTGAAGGGGTATAATACTAACCATCAGAGTCCAAATAGATATAACACATATATAGGTAACATGACTCCTGAATTATTGGTTAGTAGATATAAACCAAGATTTTAACAATGTTTGAAAGCTGGAAAGCTGTCTGCCTGGATCAACGTCTAGCGTGAGCTAGGCGCCAAGGTATTTGGACCATGTAGCTAGGTTGGTAAAGCACTGCCTACCTTGTTCCAAGGTTCGTAGGTTCGAGTCTCCTTCAGCCAGAGATCAGTATATATATGATATATATATATAGTATATAATATATATGATATATATATATATATATATATATAATATATAATATATCTATATTTATATAAATATATATATATTTTTTTTTTTTTTTTTTTTTTTTTCACAATCGGCCGTCTCCCACCGAGGCGGTGAGCCCAAAAAAAAGAAAGAAATCACCTAAAAGAAATACTTTCATCATCATTCAACACTGGGTTCACCACACTCACACATTATCACTGCTTTTGAGAGGTGCTCAGAATACAACAGTTTAGAAGCATATATGTATATGAGATACACAACATATCCCACCAAACAGCCAATACCCAAACCCCTCCTTTAAAGTGCAGGCATTGTCCTTTCCCATTTCAGGACTCAAGTCCGACTAATATGAAAATAATCGTTTCCGCCTGAATCCCCTTCAACTAAATATTAACCGCTGCACACACTCCAACAGATCGTTCACAGGTCCCAAGTATCATTCGTCTCCATTCACTCCTATCTAACCACTCTCACGCACGCTTGCTGGAAGTCCAAGGCACGCCTCACCCACGGGGTGTGGGGGGGTTGGGTGGGTGTTGGGGGGGTGGGGAAGGGGAAGGGGCGGCTCTTTAGTGGGGGGGGACCAAAGGGGAAACAAACGCCAAACCCGAACTATACCCGCCCGGAGCCTAATACACCACCCCATTCCGATGACAAGGACCCCTACCCCTCTTGGAACGCATCCCCTATAGAATAATGATGCTTTCCCAGACCATTCAACTTGACCATTTCTCTCTAAATGACCAAACCACCTCACAACCCCTCTTCCTGCCCTCTGACTAATGCTTTATTAACTCCACACCCTTCTCCTAATTTCACACTCCGAATTTTTCTGCATAGATATTTACACACACACATTGCCCCTTAGACAGACATCTCCACTGCCTCCAACCGTCTCCTCGCTGCTGCCAATTTACCACCCAAGCTTCACATCCATATAAAGAGAGTTGGTACTATTATACTTTCATATATTCCCCTTCTTTGCTCCATAGATAACGTGTTTTTGACTATCCACATGATACCTCAACGCACCACTCACCTTTTTTCCCTCATCAATTTCTATGATTAACCTCATCCTTCATAAATCCATCCGCCGACACGTCAACTCCCAAGTATCTGAAAACATTCAATTCTTCCCAACTCCTCCTCTCGGTCCTCCTCCCAAATTTGATATCCAATTTTTTTCTTATCTAAATCATTGATACCCTCATCAACCTTACTCTTTTTCTATGTCACTTTCAACTATCCACCTTTACAACACATTCTCAACTCATCCACCTAACCTTTGTAAATTTTCTTTTAGAATCTCCCTAAGCAACAGTATCATCAGCAAAAATTAACTGTGTCAATCCCATTCTGAACTTGGATTCCCCATAAATTTAATCCCAACCCCTCTTCCCTAACACCCTAGCATTTACTTCTTTTACAACCCCATCTAAAAATATAATTAAACAACCATGGTGACATACACATCCCTTCTAAGAACCTACTTTTAATACCGGAAGTATTCTCCCTCTCTTCTACACACCCCTAAACCTGAGCCTCACTATCCTCATAAAAAGCTTCTTTACTGCATTTTAGTAACTTACCAACCTATGTCCATATACTTTTGCAACATCTGCACAATTGCTCCTCTATCCACTCCTATCATATGTCCTTTTCTAAATCCATAATGCAATAAAAACTACCCTATACCTTTACTAAATACGTTCACTATATAGTTTTCCAACGTAAACACTTGATCTACACACCCCCCTACCACTCTGAAGCCTCCTGTCTCCGTCGCAATTCTACATTCTGTCTTCCCTCCTAATTCTTTCAATTATAACCTACCGTATACTTCCTGGTAATACTCAGTAAACTTATCCTCATAATTTTTACAATCTCTTTGTCCCCTTTCCCTTTATATAAAAGGGATAATACATGCTCTCGCAGCCAATCCCCTAGGTACCTTCCCCTCTTTCATACATTTATTAAACAAAAGTACCCAACCACTCCAACTACTATAATCCCCCCCCTGCTTTTAACATTTCTGTCCATGATTCCCATCAGTTCCGCTGCTTTACCCCCTTTCATTCACTAATGCCTCACGTATCCTCCCATCCACACTTACATTCTGCTCTTCTTCACTCCTAAAAATGGTATACCTCCCTGCCAGTGCATGAAATTACCGCCTCCCTTTCTTCCTTAACATTTAAAAGTTCCTCAAAATATTCTCGCCATCTACCTATTACCTCCTACCTCCCTCTCCCCATTCTACTAACTCCCCTACTCTGTTTTTTTTAAACTGACAAACCCATACTTTCCCTAGGCTTTCTAAACTTGTTTAACTCACTCCAAATTTTTCTTATTTTCATAAAAATTTCTGACAGTGCCCTCTCCCCTCTTTCATCGCTCTCCTTTTTGCACTCTCTCATCCACTCCCTCTTCACACTTTCTTTTACTCTCCATATACTCTGATCTCCTTAAACACTTCTGCTTGTAAAAACCTCTCGTAAGCTACCTTTTTCTCTTTTATTATCACACCCTTTACTTCATCATTCCACCATCACTCCTCTTTCCTTCCTCCTGCCCCCCACCCTCCTATAACCACAAACTTTTGCCCCACATTCTAATACTGATACTGCATTTTTTTTAAACTATTCCAACCCTCCTTCAACCCCACCCACTACTCATCTTTGCACTTAGCCCACCTTTCTGCCAAAGTCCCCCTTATATCTCGCCCGAACTCTCCATTCCTCCCCCTTAGTTATACACTTTCATCACCTCCCCTCTTACTTTTGTTGGCCACCTTCCTCTTTTCCCATCTACCTACTCTAAATGTAGCTACAACTAAATAATGACCGATATATCAGTTGCCCCTCTATAAAAACAGTACATCCTGGAGCCTACCCATCAACCTTTATCCACCAATACATAATCTAACAAACTAACTTTCATTACGTGCTACAATCATACCTTGTATATTTATTTATCCTCTTTTTTCATAAAATATGTATTACTTATTACCAATTTCTTCTACACATAGCTCAATTAAAGACAGCTCCCTATTACATTACCCCTGGCACCCCAAAATTACCTACTACCCCCCCCATAACATTTTTACCCACTTTTAGCATTGAAATCCCCAACCACCATTACTCTAAACACTTGATTCAAAACTCCCCACGCATTCACTCAACTTTTCCCCAGAATCTCTCTCTCTCCTCTACACTTCTCTCTTCTCCAGGTGCATACACGCTTACTATAACCCACTTTTCACATCCAATCTTTATTTTACTCCACATAATCCTTGAATTTATACATTTTAGTCCCACTTTTCCTGCCATAGCTTATCCTTCAACATTATTGCTACTCCTTCTTTAGCTCTAACTCCTATTTGAAACCCTGACCTAATCCCATTTATTCCTCTCCATTGAAACCTCCCACCCACTTCAGCTTGTTTCACTTAAAGCCAGACATCCAGTTTCTTCTCATTCATAACATCCACAATCATCTCTTTCTTATCATTTGCACAACATCCACGCACATTCAGACTTCCCACTTTACAATTTTCTTCTTCTTATTCTTTTTAGTAATCTTTACAGGAAAAGGGGTACTAGCCCCTTTGTTCCCGCATTTTAGTTGACTTTTACAACACGCAGGCTTACGAGGAAAGATTCTTATTCCACTTCCCCATGGATATAAAAGGAAAAGTAATAAGACCAAGAACTATTAAGATAAAATCAAAGAAAAATCAGATGAGTGTGTTATAAATAAACGTGTAAAATGTATGTGTAGTGTGACCTAAGTGTAAGTAGAAGTAGCAAGACGTACCTGTAATCTTGCATATTTATGAGACAGACAAAAGACACCAGCAATCCTACCGTCATGTAAAACAATTACAGGCTTTCGTTTTACACTCACTTGGCAGGACGGTAGTACCTCCCTGGGTGGTTGCTGTCTACCAACCTACTACCTCTACGTCCACAGCAGGACTCGAACCTAACTCTGTATCAGAGTCCACAGTACTTTACCACGGAGCTAGACCCAAGATAAGTATGGGGACTTAGCCGAAGCAAAGCGATGTTACCCCGTACCCTCGGGCACCAAGCTCGCTTGGTACCCTCATCACCTTACTCTTTTCTATGTTCACTTTCAACTTTCTACCTTTATACACACTCCGAAACTCGTCCACTAACCTTTGCAACTTTTTCTTTAGAATCTCCCATAAGCACAGTATCATCCCGCAAAAAGTAACTGTTCAATTCCCATTTTGTATTTGATTTCCCCATAATTTAATTCCACCCCTCCCCCGAACACCTAGCATTTACTTGTTTTACAACCCCATCTATAAATATATTAAACAACCATGGTGACATAACATTCCGTCTAGTAGGAAGAGTTTTCCCTCTTCTTAAGACCAAACCTAGCCCACTATCCCAAAAAACTTTTACGCATTTAGAACTTACCACCTATTCCATATATTTGCAAATTGCCCATTGTTTCCCTACCACTCTATCATATCCCTTTTCAAAATCCATAAGCAATAAAAATTCCCTACCTTTATCTAAATACTGTTCACATAATAATTCAATGTAAACACTTGATCCACACATCCCCTACGCCTCTAAAAGCCCCCTTGTCATCCGCAAACCACTCCTACTTCCTTTTAATTCTTTCAATAATAACCCTACCGTACACTTTTCCTGGTATACTCAGAACTTATTCCTCTAAAATTTTTTTACAATGTCTTTTGTCCCCCTTCCCTTTATAAAAGGGACATCTGCCTCCTTAATCCTAGGTACCTTTTCCCCTCTTCATACTTTTATTAAACAAAAATACCAACCACTCCAACACTTTTTTCCCCCCGCTTTTAACTTTTCGTCTGATCCCGTCAGTTCCAGCTGCTTTACCCCCTTTCATTTTTCGAAATGCCTCACGTCCTCCCCCACCTCACTCTTCTCTTTTTCACTCCTAAAAGAGGTATACCTCCCTGTCCAGTGCATAAAAATTACCACCTCCCTTTCTCCCCAACTTTTAAAAAGTTCTTCAAAATATTCCGCCATCTACCAATACCTCCACTCCCCATCAAACTAAAATCCCCAACTCTGTTTTTAACTGAAAAATCCATTCTTCCCTAGGTTTCTTAATTTGTTTTACTCCAAAAAATTTTCTTTTTTTTTCATTAAAATTTTTTGACAGTGCCTCTCCCACTCTCATTGCTTCCTTTTGCACTCCTCACCCTCTATTTCCTTCATTTTACTCCCAATATCTACTCTTCTTTAACACTTCTGCTTGAAAAAAAACCTCTCAAAAGACTTCTTCTCCCTTTTTTACAACCTTTATTCATCATTCCACCAATCACAACCTTTTTAACTTCACATTCCCCCAACCCAAAAATTTTTATTTCATCACCCCCAAAATCACAACCTTTACTTCTATTCCCCACCAATCACAACCTTTACTTCATCTTTTCCACCAATCACCAATGTACTGTTTGAATATCCATGTAACACTTAAAGTTTTCCTTTTCCTTAGTCAAACAACGTAATTTTATAAAAAATTTAAAAATTTATAAGATAATTTAGCCCCAATTTTTTTTAATTAAATCAATAAAATGAGAGAAAAAAAAAATTTTATTGACTCTCCATTAAGAGGGGTTTGTTGAACTGAATTAATAGTTTAATCTACTCTACAGAGTTCAAAATGCTCTTGTCCTATATTTAAGCTTCCTTCCTCTTCCCCGGATCAAGCCTTTTCGGATACCAAGCAAACTGCTGTACTACTACTGCACTATTAAAACTACTATTTTCCTACTACAATACCAGGTACTACAACTAACTACTAATCTATTCAATACTACTAATATAACACTGCTACAACACATTATCCTACTACAACACTACAGCTGTACTACTAACTATACTACAAAACTATATCACTATACTATAAAAGAACTACTGCTACTACTACACATTATCCTACACAACTACTACACTGCTACTACAACTACTACACTAATACATATCACTACAAAAAAATATATCTTTCTGTACTACTACTACTACTAACACTATACTTTACTACTAAACTAAAATTATACACTAAAAATTTAATATATACTACAATAATAAATACTAATACACACTTCTAAACTATACTTCAATACTACTACATACTACTACTAAATTACATACAATTAATAGTGCTACTATCTATTTCTAATAATACTATTACATACTATACTACAAAACTATAATACGCCGCACACTGCTACTACAACTAATACTTACTACCCGCTACTACTGTACTACACTCTATACTACTACTATTTCATACTACATTAAACTATACATACTATTAATAATACTACTACTATTTAAAATAACATTTACTACTACTACTACTACTTTTTTACTTTAAAACTATTACTACTACTACTATTACTATATACCACTACTAACTACTACACTTTTTCTACTACCCAATATATACTACTACCAGCTATACACATACCATACTATACTACTATACCTGTATTATATCATACCATCATTCTACACTACCAGTACTATAACTACACCTACATACTAAACCCCCTTATACTACATACCAGTACATCTACACTACCAGTACTATACACTTCCCGTACTATACAACTAACCATACTATCAACTATACCAAACTATACTACTATTCGTACATACTACTACTATACCAGAACATACTATACTATACCGAACTAAACAACTAAACCATTACTAATACCCGCATACTACTATACCAGTACTTACTACGCTATACCAGTAAATACCAAAATATACAAGTACTATCTACTACTACAACCCGACTATACACTATACCCCGTACTATACTACTACAACCAAAACTATACTACTAACCAGTACTTTTCTATATCAGTACTATTAAAATATATCAAAATACAACCATACCAGTACTTCTACTACTATACCATATATACGACTATACCCTACTTACTATACACCCTACTATACTACATACAAAATACTATACACATAAAAACTATACTACTATACCAGACTTACTCTAAACCATTTAAAAATACTACAACCCTACTTACTACTCAAGTACTTACTACTATACCCGTACTAAACTCTATCCAGTATATACTACTATACCCGTACTATATAATAACCAGTATATGCACTACTATACCAGTAAAAATTTAAAATACACCAGTTTTTACTACTATACAAGTACTATACTACTAACATACTATACTCGTCCAGTACAAAACTACTTACCAGTACTATACTACTATACCATACTATAACATACCAGTCTATACACATACCAGTACTATACTCTGTACCATACTATACACTACTACCATACTATACTAAATCCAGTACATACTATACTATACCAGTACTATACTACTATACCAGTACTAACTACTTTAAACCCTCTTACTATATACCCGTCTATACACTGTAAACCAGAAAAAAAATATTTCATACTAATTTCTATACCCAAATATATACTACTACCAGTACTATACATACTACCAGTACTATACTCACTACCAGATATATACATCCAGAAAATACTACTCCCGACATACTACTATACCCGTTAAAAACAATACCAGTACTATACTACTACTTACCAGAACTATACCCTATACCGTACTATCTACTACCTCCAGTACTATACTATGCCAGACTTTTCTACTTACCTATATACTATACACCAGTACTTACTACTATCCTCTATATACTACTACCATAATAATACTTTTCAATTACTATACACTACTATCAGTCAAACTCCCCATCAGTACTATCTTATAAAACCGTACTATACACTGCTACCGTACTATCAAATAACCAGACTTACACTACAAACCCTCTACTACTATCCAGTACTATACACTGCTAAAGTACTAATTCATACCCGTATATCTACAAATACCCGTATTAAAAACAAACCCGTACATAACTATCCCGAATATATTTTCACTACCACAATATTCTACTACCCTACTATGCTACTATCCGTACTATACTACTACCAGTACCACTAAAATACATACTATACTATAACCGACTATACTACTTTTCCAGTAAATATCTAACTTTTCCTATATACACTACTAAGCAGTATACATACATCCAGTACTATATACTATACCGTACTAACACTATGCCCGTTTTTACTACTTACCCGTACTATATACTATACAAGTCTATTACTAACCTATTATACTACTTACCCAGTACATACTACTTCCATACTATACTACTATACCATACATCTACTACCGTACTATACTACAAACCAGTATATACTACTACTTTCCCGTCATTACTTACCCGTACTATACTACTACTAACCAGCACATCTACTATACCATACTAACTATCAACCAGTCTATACTACTGCACCTTTCATAAACTATTTAAAACCCGTACTATACACTCTACCATACAACTACTACTAGCCAGTACTATACTACTATACCAGTACAACTACTATACCAGTACTATACACTATACCGGGACTATACTAAATACCAGTACTAATACTCTATACAGTACTATACACACTATACCAGTACTACACTACTATACCATATTACTACTTCCAAAAATTTTCTACTAACCCGAAATTTCTACACCATACTATACTCTATTCCAGTACTTACTACTCTATACCCTACTATGCTACTATACCGTACTTTAAAAACAACCAGTACTATACACTATACCATCTAAAAAACTATACCAGTACTATAAACTACTACCAGTACTATACAACTACCAGACTAACTTACTACCAGTAAATATACTACTTCTACCAGTACTATACTATATACCAGCACTATACCTACTACCAGTACTATACTACTTTCCAGTACAAACTCTCTTTCCGACTATACTACTATCCATACTAACTACTCTACCATACTATACTACACTACTACCGACTTACATACTACTAACAGTAATACACTATACCAAAAATATATTTTTTATACCAGTACTTAGTACTACTATCCAGTACTATACACACCCGTCTATACTACTATATACCCAAATAACTATACTACCGTACATACACTTACCCTACTTTCTACTTACCCGTACTATCAAATGTACCCGTATATCTTCACCAGTACTATGCTACTCTACCATACTATGCACACTACCAGTATATACACTCCGACTATGCTACAAAAAGTACTATACTAACAACACCCTACTTACTACTACATACCCCGAATACACACTAACCAGTATAATACTATACCCTACAACTACTATCCCGTATATAAACTTCCCGACATACTAAACCAATACTGTACATATACCAGTACTAAATACAAATATCCAGTTTCTACACTAACCAACTATCTCTATTATACCAGTACAATAAACTATTAACCAGTACTAAACATACCGTATACTAACTATACCGTACTATATTTCTACACACCCTACTATATACTATACCATATTATACTTCCAGTCTTTTCTACATACCAGACTTATACAAACCACCAGATTTTAAATACTCATACCCCTATACTACTACACCCGTATATACTACACTATCAAATATAACTACATACAAGTACTAACTACTATAACAGTACTAACTACTTCCGGTACATACACACTACCAGTCTAAAAGCTACAAACCATACTATACACTTACCGTCTAAACTTATTTATTTTTTTTTTTTTAAAAAAAATTTTTGGGGGGGGTTGTTTTTTTTTTATATATACCCTACTAGCCCATAACCAGTAAACACTTTCCAGTACTATTCTAAAGTTTTATATCCAGACTAAACATACCCCTACTATACTACTATCCAGTACTATCTACTATACCAATATTTTTAAAATACTTTTTCCCGTACTATACTACTATCCAGTACTATACTACTAAAAGTCTATACTACTAAAACCAAATACTACTAACCAGTATTTTTTCCCCCTTTCTAAATACAACCATACTACACTACCCAAAATTCATATATACAATACCATACTATACTACTACCAAAAACTATACAATTTTTTTACTTAACCCGTCAAAAACTAATACCCTACTAACTATAAACCCGTACTATACTACTATACCAGTACATACTACTACCAACATACTATACTTTTCTACCATACCATATTTCGTACTACTACTACCCCTATATACTTTAACCAGTATATACTCTAAACCAGTCATTCTACTATACCAGCTTTTACTATACCATACTATATCTATACCCTACATCTACAACCTACATTACAATACTATTAAAAAATACCCGTACTATACTATTTCAAACCCGTACTAACAAAAAACTACATACTAACTATACCCGTACATATACTACTTTCCAGTAATCTATACTACCAGACTATAATACTAAACCGTTCTATATACTATACCAGTCTATATATATACCAGTTTTTTAATTTCTATCCCGTACTAATCTAAAACAGTACTTAACTTACACTATAAAATACTATTTTCCTACTTTACATAAAATTTTCACTCTATACCATAACTTAAAAAAATTTCTATCCGTACATACTACTATACCAGACTTTCTACCTACCAGTTATAACTACTACTACCGTCTATACTATCTAATACCATTTCTTAAATTTTTACTAAACCAAATACTAAAATACTACACCCAAATATAATATATACCAATCATACTAACTACCTTTTCAACTATACTACTACCATACTATACAAACCCACTACTACCCCTACTTACTACTTAAAACCCGAAATTTTTTACATACCAGTACATATACTACCCAGTACATACTAAAAACCAAAAAAATACTACCTACCCGTACTTACTATTACCATACTAACTCTACTACCATACTACACAAAACCAGTACTAACACATACCCTACTTTTCTCTACTACCATATAAACTACTACACTCCAGACTAATGTTATGCATGGTTCTCCATCATCAGACATATTATGGGGAAGGTCCCATAAAAATAGAATTTTGAGTTGTAAGGGAAAATAATTTTTTTAATTCATAATGTGTTTTTGGGAGGTACGTAAAGAAAATTAATAAAAATTTTAAAAAGAATGGAGTGTGTTTTTTTTCCCAAGGTGTTTGGGTACGCAGAGTAAGCGGGGGGAAGGGGTCACGTGACTTTTTGGATGGCGGTAGGGGGCGTCGGAGAGGGTTATATTTTAAGTTAAGTTTGCAAAAAATACACCATTTTTTTTATCCAACAAGCCATAGGCTTTCTTTGGGCACCTGTATTTAACCCGGCACTGACATGGTCAGGGTCTGTTGGGGGAAAAATGATGAAGTAAAAAATGGGGTTTGTGGTGCCATACGGCCTGACGCGAGGGAAGCCTAGTGTTATGGGGGGCTGAACCTCCAGCCACGTGGTCCTTTTTTTGGGGCGGTAGAAAAGGGTTTTTTATGTTTGGTGATTAAAAGATATATTTTCCTATTGGGTTTTTTTGCCAACCCTCTGCAAACCAACCCTTGAAGAAACACATACTGGTTTAGCGCTTTCTGTTTTTTAATGGGATACCCCGGGGTTGCCGTTTTGTTGAGTTGTGTAACTTTTTCCTTGCCCTTAAAAAGGGCTCAAGCCCCCACCACCCCACTTTCTGATAACATGGGGGCCCTGTAAAGGGGAGAATTATCAAATTTTTGGGGTAATTCAAGTTTAAACCGGGAAAATCAATAATCATTTTTACGGGGTTTGGGTCAGGGGAAGCATTCATTAACACTCACACTAAAAAAATAATTTCCCTTTGTTTGTAAATTCATTTTTGGGGGGTTTTATATTAACTAATACCCGTAAAAATTTTACCTTTTTTTGCAATATTCGGGTTTTTTTTAGGGTGTTTTTATTAATTAATCCCCTGTGAATTTTTCCCTTCTGTAAAAATATTGCTGGTTTTAGGGTGTATTTTAATTAATGCCTATAACATTTTCCCTTTTCTTCCAAATTTGTTATTTTTAGATGTTAAAAATATTTGATGTTTTGTGAAAATTTTACCCTTCATACAATCTTGTGATTTTTTGGGAGGTTTGCCACCAAATTTCTGGAAATAATTTCCTTTTTGCAATGCAGTAGCTCTTTTTTTTTTTTTTCTGCCAATTTTTTTTTTTGTGTGCATTTTCTTTTTAATTTTGGGGGGATTCACATACAACCCTTGGGAAATCCTACTTCAGATATGTCCCTTGCTGGTCTTTATTTTTTTGTATCATAAGTTGTGGCGGGGTAGTAAGATTTGGTGCTTTTTTTTCCCCAAAAGGGTGACACTGGTAAAAATTGTGGATGACATGCATTAAAGGGACATTGAACAAATCCCCATGAAGGGACCGGGGATAAGGAAGTAGAAATTTTTACAAATGAAATTAGCCCTAGTTGCAAAGAAAAGGAACGGTTAAGGTTTGAGCGTACAAAGATCCAGGAAAAGAGAGCTTAGGGGACTTAGGGCTCAAAAAGGGAAAAAGAAGGCAGCTTATTTCTCACCCAACACGACAAAGGGTAAAATTTTTTTTTATTTGGAAAAAGCCAAAAAATTTTGTCCCCAAAATTCAGAGAAAGACCCAGACCATTTTTTTTTCTGTTTTTGAAAGTAGGGCCAAATCCCAAGGTTGCCGGAAAAGGAAATGGGCGACTTTACAAAAACCCCCAATTTATTGGGAAGGGTTACGGCTTTTAGTTTTTTAAAAGGATCTGCCTTTTCTTTTTTCAAAAGCTAAAAAGGTAGTTTTACGGCTTATCAAATTTGCCGGAAAAGGACAGCAAAAAATCAGGGGACTAAAGTTTAGTAGGGCAGTCTTTGGGGGAATGGGGTAAGGAAAAGATGTCATTTAATAGGTGGTTCGCTCAAAGGGGGGGGTAGGCAATATAAAGGTATAATTACCTAATTTGTTAAGGATCTTTTGAGAAATGTCCTCCAAACCCTTAAAGGGCATATTTGGGAGAAGATCTTGATGATTTTAATAATCTTTGGGGGTGGTGACTTTTTTTAGCAAACCCAAAAATTTTTGGTACAGTTACCACACCCACATACAAAAAGGTAAGTTTTCTCCCCCCACAAATGGGAAAAGAAATTTCAGAAGTTTAAGCCACCCTTTTTATCACCCTAAAAACCAAAAGGGTTTTAAAAACCCCAAATTTTTCCCCGTCCCACCGAGGATTTTTAAGTCAGCTATCACACTAGCGGGCTCTGGGGGCCTTTGGGTGGTTTTAAGTTTCCGCTTCACAGGGAGGGGCCGGGGTTTCGATTCCCACCAGATAGAAACTTTGGATTTTCTTTCCACCTGTTGTTATGTTCCCCATCAGTAAAATGGTCCCTGGGTGTTAGCGACGGTTGGGTCGCATCCGGGACATGACCTAAGGAGGCCTGGCAAAACCGGGCCGCGGGGCTTTGCCCCCCCGGAATCTCCCCGATAAACCCCAGATAAACGGGTCCAGGACTACAAGGAACGGGTGGGACGACCCATTCCCCAAAACCCAAAGGGGATCCAACCTAGGTCAGATGGGGCGGGGGGCCTTTTAAAACCTTATCCCGACAAGCAATAAACAGGGCCACCTGCAGCCATTTTGTCGAAAGAGCTTGGGGACCAGCTGCGAAGAGTTTTTCCCAGTAATACACCGATTCACATGATGGGGCTTGCTTTGGAGTTTTCCCCCAAGGTATCCAAAGAAGACCAGCAGCTTGACCCTGGGATAAGTCTATTAAGAAAAGTCTACTGGGCCTTACCCCCAAAAGAAGGTTTAGGGTCAGGGGTGTTAGTTTTTGAGGGACACTTGTGAATACACCTTGTTTTCGCAGGGGTGATTGCAGTGTCGATGACACCTACACCGATTGGACATTTTTTTTAAAAGGAAACGGGAGCCCCCTGTCGGGACTCCAGTGCACGGGTTATGGATAGAGTCTGAAAAACCATTGGGTACCTACCTGTGGGTATTGCAGAAGATGTACCTTTTGAAGGAGTTGATTTTCTACAGGAAAAGTTGTGGGGACCCCTAAAAAGTGGGGAATGTTTGGTTTTGCAGGCCCCGGGCTTTACAAGGTGGTTTTACCCAATTGGAGCAAGGGGTACCTAAAAATTTTTCAATGGTTTTCGGACTAAACAGGGGAACAAGGTGGGAGCGGCCTCACTGTGACCCTTTCTGTACACTGGGGAGGGTTGGGGCAGGGGGACCTGCTCATTGAGTCTGACCTGCAGAAAAAACTGAGCAGTGATAAAACCGGAACCGGGGTTTGGAAGTGGTCTTGGTGCTGATTGGGAAAAAATCCCCTGACCTGCAACACTGAGGAGGCCCGGGAAGGTTGTGACCCCCGGGAACGCATTTTTTATCATTTCGGGGAGGGTTTCCCAAATTTCCCAAGTGTTTTATTTTGCAGAGTTGATCAAATGGCAAGATTTTTTTAAAGGGGGACCGTTACTGGACGGGGCAGAACTATTAAAGTGTCTTTTCAGTATTTTTTACGATTCAAGGAATGGCATTTCAGGTTAAGACGGGGGAGCGAAATAACAGTGTTTATTAATAAATTCCTTTTCAACAGGTTACCAGGTCCTGTACCCTTTCTGAATAATTTTTTGTGTGTGGTTTGAGATTTCTGGTGAAACATTTTTTGTTCTTAGGCTTTGCACAAATCCCCAACGTCCCCAAATTTTTGAAATGTATGTATTTTTTAGAGGGCCCATTGAGGTTAAATTTACCCAAAGTATATCTCCTAGGAGTCAAAAAAAAAAGCTCCATGGTTTTCCCCGTCTCTAGGGGGAAAGCATTTTTGTTTTTTCCCCCTACCCAAAAGGCTGGGAGGAGGGAATTCCCCCCTTTCATTACCGTGTGGGGAAAAAACCTGGGAACATTTAAGCTGTGCTACGTGAGGATGGTGATGTTTCCCCGGCGGGTTTTTTCTCGGTTTTTAAAATTTTTGGCTAAGATGAGGTCATGGGGACTATGCACCGTCTCCAGTCCCCCCAGGATACGTGGGCTATGAGGGGTGTAAATTCTGGAAGCTGGGAAAATGGGACGGCATTTGGGGCCCGGGGCCTGGGAAGCTATAAGGAACTGTGTGGTGACTTGAAAATGATGATGGGTAAAATCCCTGAGAAAGATAAGTAAGCGGAAAAAATTTAAGAGATTGGGAAAATTTGGGTCTTCTGAAAACTGGGTTTAAGTGTTTGGGTCAGCCCTGGTGCACTTAGGAAAAAGTTTTGGGGGGCTGAAAAATGGGGCCAAGTTAAACCCCAGGGTAAGTTTTTCCCATTTTGTAAATTCAGCAGGTCTGGATGAGTAACTGGGGTGAAATAGGTTCCTTTAAGGAAGTGAATGTTTATTTTTAGAACTGTATTTGTATCCAGCAGAGTCGGGGGAGTTGTTTTTTACTGGTCTCACACTAGGTGATACCTGAAAACGTGCACTGCTGCCGCCCCGGTACAGTTTTAAAAATAAAGGTTTTTGTCTCCCCTTTTTTGAAATACAGCAAAAAATTTTGGGGAAGAACAGTGGGGGCGTCACGTTCCCACGACCAGTGTGCCAAGGGGTACCCCATTTGTAATTTAAAAATCTTGTCCATTACCCTTTTTATGCCATTTAACCCTCAAATTTTTTTGTGTAATCCCCGATTCCCACCCCGGTTTTGCAAAATGAACAGAGGTTTGGGGGCATCTTTTTGCCGGGTAAGCAGGAGAAAAAAATGCCCCCCGGGGCTTCCCGCAAAAGAGCAGGCACCAAAAAAAGTATACCTCCCTAGAAAAGGGGCTCTTCTTTAGTGTTGGGGTGCAACACTTGACTCCAAATTTTAAAACTTTACCCTAAACGTGTAAGGTCCCTTACTTTCCCTTTTATTTAAGAGGAACCCCCAATCAAGACTTACGAGGTGGGCCCTTTTTTCTCCCAAACCCTTAACTGGTGATTCGTTTGGAAGGGGGAGAAGTGGGTTTTGGTTTTTTTTTTTTTTTTTTTTTTTTTTTTTTGGTTTTTTGGGTTTTGGGGTTCCTTGGGGGCCAAAAGGAAAGGGGGTTTGTACTATATCAAACCCCGGGGGGTTTTAGGGTAGGGCCACCCCAAGGGAAGCCAGGTTTGACTTTTTTAGGGTTCGAAATTTTCCCGTTTTTGTGGGTTAGGGGTTGGACCTAAAGATAATTGGGGCTGGGGGGAAGAGTTTGGGGGCTTTTTTTTAGGGGTTTTTTGGCCCAAAACCTTTCTTTTTTTTTTGGATAACTGGGTTTTACCCCCCTTTATGTTTTTTAGGGGGGGCTGGGGAGGTCCCTTTTTCCCCGTTGTCAGGGTTTTTTTCCCCCCGTGTTTTTTTCCAACCCTTTTTTCCAATTTTCCCCCCTTTTTTTGGGTTTTCCCAGGGGGTCAGGGCCTTTTTTTTAAAATTTCTGTAGTGGGGTGATAATTGGGTTTTTTCCGTGAAAAAGAAAATAGTTTTTTTTTTCCGAATCCAAAAAGTTTATGTTAAAAGTTTTTTTTGGGGCCTAATTTTCCCCTTCTCGGTTTTGTTTTCTTCAAAAGGTTCCCCGGGGACTTTTGTACAAAGTTTTTCTTGTTTTTTTTTTCTGGAATTTAGGAAAAAGTAACCCCCCCTTTTTTTTTTCCTTTTTAAAACCTTTAAATGGGACTTTCTGTTTAAAATTTTTTTGTTGCATTTCATTTTGGTCTTTCCTTTTGAAATATTGATTTTTGTGTACCAAAACCCCATTTAGGGGCATTCCCCCCCTTATCTTTTTAGTTGCCCAATTAATTGGGGTTTTTTCTTTTTTTTTTTTTCCAGCGGGGCCTTTTGGCCCCCCGCAGTGTTTAGGGCCTTGGTCTGGGGGGGGGGGTTTGAGGGGTTCTCATGAATGAAAGTATTTAGTGGGAAGTTCCATAAAATAGTTTGTATTTGGAAAAATTTAAAAAAAGTGTTTTGGGGTACAAATTTCAATTTTTAAATTTAAAAAAAGGGTTAGTTTTATTTTCCAAAGGTTTTGGGACCGTAAGGTGGGGGAAGGGGGGTTCTTGGTGGGGTTTAAAACGGGTCATGCTGTATATTTTAAATTAAGTTTTCAATAATAAATATTTTTTGTTTATAATTTTAACCATAGGTTTTTTAGGTTTTCCCGTAAATTTAAAACCCCCCAAAAAAATTTAAAGGGTTTTGGGGTAGTGATAAAAGGAGGGTTTTTGGGGGGCCAGAGTAGCTGGGAAGGGGTTAGTGGGGGTAAGGTGGGTATTAATGGGGGGAGAATTGGGTTTTTTTTAATTTTAATTAAATTTTCCAATAAAACCCTCTGTTAAAACCCCAATAAAAAAAAATAGGTTTCCTTTTGTTTTTTTTAATGGGGACCCGGGTGGCCGGGGGGCTTTGGGGGTGTTAATTTTTTTTGTGGGCCAAACCCCCATAAAACCCCCCCTTATTTCTAAAATCACAAACAGTTTACCTTTATTTGTCTTAAAAAATTTTTTAATTATTTATAAAGATATATTCTAACCCCGAAAATTTTCCCAATCGTACATTTTTAAACTACCGTTTACCTTTTCCGTTTTTTACTATACCCTTCTTTCTTAATTTTTAATTTTATTTTTCCCAAAAAAAATAATCAAATTTTTCCCAAAATTATTTTATCTACTATAAACTAAACTTACTACTGCCTTTTTCTCAAATACACTACTCTCCATTTCTATACTACTAAACTACATACATTACTATACTACCTAACCATATATTTTCTTTCACTTCGCCATCTATTACTACTTTCTACAATTTCTTCTACTCTACTACTTTATACTACTACTACTACCGTACTATAATAAAAAATTTCTACT
>NC_069408.1:86229923-86261101 GCF_026875155.1 Cherax quadricarinatus
CACGGACTTTTTTATAAGTCATGGGTTTACAGACATGTGTCGTAAGGGAGGGAATCAGGGCACGGGCAGCGTTTTTAGGACGCACGGGGAATAAGGACTCACTGGGCATGGCATTAACCTTTTCGGAGAGTATCGTAGCTTCCGCGTCAGGATTTTGGGGCGTTGCAATCTTAAGGGGTAAAATGGGTGGCTTTTTGAGGATGCGTGGGCTGGTGATGCTTTTGATAAGTAAAGGTGTGGCGTAGGGTTTAAAATAGTTGTTCGGAAAACTTGGTTACCTGTAATGATATAAAAAATTAGTTTGTCCAGTTATTTTGTGTAATAAAATATTTCAATGTGGTATTTGGATTTTTTCCCCTTCACTGCATAAAGTTTTAAGGATCACATTAAAATTTCCCATTATTTTAAAAATGTCGGATTTCTCCAAATATAAATCTTAACATTCTGGGGAATTGCTGTGGTAATTCGTCTGTGATAAAAAAGGTTCCAAGATTATACATATGCGTATAAATTTTGCAGTTGTTGATGATTTATATGATGTGAAATTTTGTTAATGTTTATTTTTTTTATGAAGAAATTTTTTTTATAATAAATGATGTTTGTTTTTAAGTAAAATCTCATAAAACATTTGCATATCTTTTTAAAAGTAATAAACTAATGTTTGATACTGCGGACATTAGTGTGCGAATGAGTGGATGTTTTTATAGGGGGGTTTTAATGTGGGGGGGGGCCCCCCCAACATTTTTGTGTTAAGTGTCGATATTTTATCTTTTTGATATATGGGTTGTCAGGTAGGGGATGATGTATTTTGCGTTTTTTTTTTGTTGCACATTTTTTTTGTATTGGGTTTTCAAATTTTTCTTCTGCATTGTGGTTTTCTAAATAACTTGTACAGATCCTATATTGTGGTGTTATTTAATATTTTTACAACCCTTTTAAACCCTACCCCCGCCGGGATTGAACCCCCGGTCTGATCTAAAAAATCCAGTCCGTCGCGCTAGCCCCTAACCAGCTAGCCACAATAAGATTATCAAATAGGTATATTTCTCCCCTGGGAAAATTGCACAGGCACCCCTTGACCCCAAATGAAGTTTTTACAGACGAATCTCCGTGCGTTTGTGGTACAGATCCTGTGCTAACTTTTCCCCTTTGGGGTAGAAAAAATCCCGTTGGATGAATTTATTGTGGTAGCTGGTCTGTGGGTAGCGCGACGGACTGGGTTTGAGACTCATGACCGCGGGTTCAATCCCGGCCGGGGGGAAAGGTTTTTTTTGCAATGTGTCCCCTTCGTTTTCTTAAGTCACAACCTTGTAATTTTAAAGTTTAAATAAAAAAATAAAAAAAAATCCCGGCCCAAAACATCCCTCCCTCAACCCCACCCTACCCGGGGACTGACGGTTTTGTTCAACCCTTCTATAAAAAGGGGTCCGAAAACCGCAAAAAAATCTGTGACATGGAACACCCTGCCTGAGACCTCTACCCATCGCAATATTTACCCAACAATATTTTTTCCCCCTAACCTTTTTCCCCGAAGTAAACCTGCAGTTGCGCCTTCCACTATCATGGGCCCCTGCCCCCAAAGCCAAAAAAACCCCCCCCTTTTCCCTTTCCCTTTTGACTCCACAAAATCAGAACCCCGTGCCTTCAATCATCCCCTTTCCCCGGAAACCAAAAACTGCGATTTCGAAACAACCCTCCCCCACTAACTTTAAAACCTTTTACTAAAATTTTCAAAAACCTTATAATCCGCACATAGCAACAATTGCCCGTACTCCAAAGGGGTGGGCTGCGACTTTTTTTGGGGCCAGCCCAAAACTGTTGTAGTCTGCTTATTTCCCAATCCCCTTCTCCTTCTACAATTAAATAAAAAAAAACCCATGAAATTTTCCTATCACACCCAATGCTGTAAATAAAATTCCCCCGGTAAAACCATCAATCCCGGGGCTTTACCCTTCCTATGCCTTGAAAGCTCTCTTTTTCCCTTGCAGTTTTCCCCCAAAAAAGGCCCCTACCCTTTACCAAAATTGCCTTTTAAATATGTAAAACCCCCCGTCTAACCCAATCATCCACACCCCCTTGTCCAGTATTTTTTCTACCACATTCCGCATATACCTCTCCCCTTCTTATTTCGTATCTCCTGCCTGCTCTTAGCCCCCCATCGCCTCTTTTACCTTAATTCCGGGGGGGAAAGCGTCAGCGCATGCCTTTGCTTTTTTGGTCGAAACACAACGCTGACGGCTTGTCCCCCCAAAAAATTTCTTCTAACCTGCTTGCATCCTTACCGCTTGAAAGATCATTTTGCAACGTTCCAATCTCTCTTTTATGTCTTTTATTTCGCCCAGGGGAAAAACCAAACCCAACCATCCCCCCCCATAACAACCTCTTAATCGTTCCTCAAAAATTCAAAAGCCTTTTTTTTAAATTGTTTTCCCCCCCTTTACCCTCCCTCCTAATACTTTCTTATCCTTTTTTTGGCCAAAAATCCCCCTGTTACAATGTATCCACCCCTGACTTCCTTGTAAAGTTTTTCCCATAGAACGAAAAACCCCCCAAAACCCTTTTTTATCACTCAACAATCAATGTTCTTTTCCCAATAAGTCCTAAATTTTCCCGCCATCTCCTCCCCCCCTATTTCCCCACCACTCGCCTATGGTCACCCCGCCTCAACGGTATTAAAAGATTTCACAAAAATCCTTGGAAAGTACACAATCAACCTCGCTGCGTTCCCCTCCTAAAAAAAGTATGTTCTGTTTACCCCCAAACGCATCACGAAAACCTAACGCCCCCTCATAAACCCCGAGAGTTCAGACATATGTCCGCCTTTTGGTTCTACTCAGCACCCTAATAACGCGTTCCAGTCCCCCCCCATATTGCCTTCGGAAGTGCGCCAAAATAGAAAAAGATCCCGCACACAAAACCCTTCCCTTACCTGCATGCTTTTCCCCGCGGCCAACCATTTACATAGTACACGTTACCCATCCACGACCCATCCCACGCAACCCCCTCCCCTCTCCTTTATTAAAATACCCACCCCCTTTTAAATGGGTAGTTGGCGGGGCATTACTTTATAACCTTCCCCTCCAACTTTACCCCCTTGAAATTATGTTTTTGAAGGAAACAACATCCACTCTAATTTTTTAAGAAACATACACACCTTTCTCTCTTTTTCTCCCCAATAAGCCTTTAAACTTGACAGTCATACACCGAAGGCCTGTTAAATTTTCCACCCCTGCCCTTCTCCTACTTTTTTCACCACTAAATAGATTTCGTAGGTTATCGCACAATCCCGTCTTTCCCTCTCCTTCTTCCGATGTCTCCTATCTTGACCTCCCCCATCGCCATCTTTTCCCCTCTCCTACCACCCCAGTCTGCTCCCAGGCCCCTCTGCCTGGCTTCAGTAATCCTGAGTCTGACGTAGCTGCCCGTTTCCTTTGTTCAATCTGTCCCCCAATCGGCTGGGGAAACCAAAACGGTGAACCTAAAACACCACCTTACAATGATTAATTTAAACCCCATAAAGTTGTGTCACTCATGATTTCCCAAAGTTCATATCGTTGAAAAAGTGGAAGCTAACTCTCCGCTACTTCTTCTCAGATTAACTCCCTCCTCAGGCGGTGAAAAGGGTCTTCAAAACTTCCTTCAATTCTTCCTCTATTTTAACATTCTTTCCCGGGGTACCTCCCGCGAATCCTGGAGGAGATTCTGGGGCAGGGAACTGAGGGGGGTGGGTCACCCTGTCCTAAAAGTTTGCCCCACCATCTCACCCACAAACGACCAGCCCTCCCTCAGGTGATTGATCCTCACCGCCCCCCCGAAAGCATGGCTGGTCTTCCGGGTTAGGCACGGTTGTTTTTCCCACTGCTGCAGTATGTGGCATACTCACCACAAAGCGACCGTAGCCTTTGCCCCGGTATAAACCATGACCTGTGTCCTGAATTCCTGAAGATAAATTTAGACGGTATGGGATGTTAAATGTCTTTTAAGGTTTAAAAAGTACCTTTCCCGGCAAACCTGCTAGGGCCTGCAACCCAAAATACATGCGGGCAAAATGAACTGTCCATTTTCTCGAAGACTTTTCTGATATCAGCTTTACCCGCCTAAAAGGGAACGTTACAAAAACTTTATCCAGGTTAATGCCGGATACATCACTCATTCTCACACGTAAGCAGGTGTAACATCAAGACTCAGTCCTAAAAAAACGAGTAACCAACGTTCATAAACCGTTGCAGGAGCAGTTTCACGAAGATCTATGCGCTCCATTTAAACCACTCCATAAAAGTCTCCTCTTGAATTCCTATGTCTCCTAATGATTTAGGAAAGCAAACCCTGCGCTGAACTAGGCGAAATCGTCCCCCAAAAAGCCAGTCCCTAGTATTAACCCGGGGCCCCCCTATGAAAAAAGCGCTATTTTGACGCAAAATTTTTCCGAGGTGTAAACAGAGGTGGGGCCCCAAACCACCTCACACCACTGCGCCAGGCAAGTGAGGAGCGTTTGCGAGTAGGCCATAGCCGGGAAGGGAAAAGGACATTTAAGGAATCACTAACCTGAGCAGGGGGTTTTGGATTGTGATGTTTTTTATTAGCCCGTGTGGTTGAGATCTTTGATTAAATTTTTTTCCTTTGTCGCTTTGGAGGGAAGGGTTTGTTTCATTTTGTCAGCCCCATACATTACACGGGAATTTTGTCGAGCCCAAAATATGTGAGAGTTTTTTCGGGTTTCTTTGATTATCCCCCTTTACTTCTTGAACCGGTTTGAAAAAACGTTGTTTGATTTTTTAAAATGGAAAGGGTATGAGTACGTTTTTGCATTCCTTAAAAATTAAACTATTTATACTGTTTATATTTAAAAAATTATATATATATATTTATTTTTTTATATAAATATATATATATATATAAATTTTTATATATATTTTTTTATATATTTTTTTTTTGTCGTCCCGAATAGTAAAACGGGGCCAAATTAGAAAGAATCATTTAAAATTAATTTTTTAAAATTTTCTTAAACTTTAAAGATGTATTTTTTTCATTAATGTTAATGAAAAAAAAATTTTTTTGCACAAAAGAATCTTAAAAACTTACTAACCTTGGTAAAAAGAAGAACAATTTTTTTTAGCTTAACCCAACTAAATTTTTTTAGATTGGATTTTTTACATATATTTTTTCATAATTTTGGTTTACATAATATTTTTTTACAAAATATTGTTTACATAATATTGTTTACATAATATTGTTTAATAAATTGTTTACATAATATTTTTTTACAAAAAGTGACTGAAAAAGGCGCCCTTTTTATGTAAAAAATCCCCACTTTAAATACATGTTTTTATTAAAATTAAGAAACTCTGTAAAAAACTTTGCGTCCATTATCGAAAATCTCTGTTTTCAATGAAATAAACATTTCATAAAAATTTTTAAACAAAGTCTCCAAAACACTGCAAAAAATTTTGAAACTACAAATAGAAAATTACATTGCTGCGTTCCAGCAATATGAATAAGCGAAATTGGATGAAAACACCCCACTGGAGAAATTGGAGAACACAGGGAGAAAAATTACCAGTCTTAAAAACTGGGTAGTTTAGTCACATAAAAACTTTGTCGTAGGACTGGGGCCCTGAAAAAACACACTGGAGACATCATCGCCCCTAACAGGGGGGCCCTCCCAGGTCTTCCCTACACTGTCAATGGGACTCACCTCCCCCCCTCAACAGGTGGGCCTCCCAGGTTTACCTACACGTCTTCCCAAAGGGGAATCCTGGATCCCCCAATTTTGGTGATCCCCAAAAAAAAAAAAAAGGTGGATCATGGAAAAAAACACAAACCACGGGATCCCTATTCATGCCCCAAAAAGGGAGGCATCCCCAAAGGTACCACTACCTTGATCCAACAGCCCATACACCATCACACAGGTGAAGCATACTTCCCAAAATTTATGTTTGTTTTTAAATTTTAATTTGTAAGTAAATTATCGAGAGGTTTAAAGGACATTCCCTGAATTATTACCTGAAGTAAAAAAAAAAAAAGGCACAATCCCGTGACTGGAACGTACACAAATCCCGCCTTCCCGATGACGTTTCGTCCGATTTGGACCTTTTCATTGTAAAATGCCCAAATTTAGAAACCGTGATTAATCTGATTCCTCCTTTTTTTTCTTCTCCCTTTCCCCCCCTTTCCTTTTTCTCCTTTGGGTTGTCTTTCTTCTCCCTTTGGTATTTGTTCCTTCTCTCTTTATTTATTTATTTCCCCCTCGTGTTCTTGCTCTTACCCGCTGTGGGCACCTAGCCCCCTTGCAGCGCCATTTTTTTATTATTTGACGGGCTTCTCTCCCCTTCCTCCCCCTACATCTTCCGCCCCTCCCTATTATTTCTACTTACACATCCCCCTCCTGCCTATATATCCCCTCTCCCCTCCCCTTTTCGTTAGTGTGACTTTGCAAAGGGTCCAAGATACTGAAACGTGTCGTAAGCCCCTTTCCTCTTTGTGGGGGTTATTTGTGTCCCTGCAAGAAATTTGGGTGAGGAAAGTGGGAACTTGTCACAGTAGGTCCCCAAACTGTCACCCCCTCGAAGCCACCCCCTACCACCCCAAAAAAAAGCAGACCTGACATTAAAATAAAAATTATAATATTAAAAACTTGGCAAATTAAAGTGGTCGGACTGTATAGGTTAGGCTCACTGGGTACACAGAAAATAATTACAGAGATAGGGAAGGCTTTCTCCTAACAATCTTTAGAAGAAAAAAATTTATCACTTTTAAACTTACCTGTTGTCACAAGAAGACAATGATGACAACACACCCAAACCTTACCCTGGTAGCTAGAATTTTGAGGCCCCAAAAGAAAAAAAAACTACTGTACATTGCCGAAATGCCTCGCTGATAGTGGCTATCTTTGTATTAGCAAATCAAAACTGTAATTACACTTTGTAACCTTTAAAAAGAAAAAAACTTATTTTATTTCATTATTATTTTAAATGGGAAGTCACTTAGTGAGGTGTGCCCTGGGGAACGGGTGCCCTTTTTTTCCCCTTTCGGGTTCCGAATTGTAGGGGTTTTTTCCACACTGTTTACCCCAATTCATAAAAAGGGGACTTAAACGCGGGTTCCTACTAAAAATTCGGGCCGAAAACCCCAACTGACTTTGGAAAACCCCGATTACATTGCACAATTCATTCCAGTTTTAAAACTTTAAAATTTTAAATAGGGCTTTCTCCCCAGGTCATCTGCAGCTGCTTCACCCCCCCACCTTTCCAAAAAATTTCCGAAAGGTCCAAACAGTTCACTTTTTATTACAAAATTATATTTTTTCTTGATATGTTTCCATTTGGAAATTAGAAAAAAAAAAATCCACAGTTAGATACCTTACCTGGGCAGTATGATGTATTTCCCCCAAAAAACACACACGCACTCTTTGGAAATCTGATGCCACACCCCCCCACCAGTTCCCCGAATTCAGTCCCTAGGTGGTGGGGAAAGCCTCTACCACCCACTGCGAACGAGAGGTAAATGTCACTTACTTATGTACAGTATACACGGGAAAAAAGGGCAACAAAATTCTTTTTCTTCACATAACGAATTCCCGGAGTGAGCACTTGAGTGGGTTTCCTCGGTTTATTTGAAGGAAATGTAGGACTGTGATCGCTATACTGAAAAAATTCTGTACAATCAAAACAAACAAAGCCTCCTTTTCTTTGGGGATAAATTCCCCGGGGACATTTAAGTTGACTGTCAGTAATTATCCTGCGCACAAAACCAAACAGAACTGGGTCTACTTGCAAGAAATTTTCAGTGAAAATTGAAAAATAGTATTACGGAGCAGCAACAGTATTGTTAGTTTGAAACACGCTGTGTAAATCAATTACACATTACATTTTTAAAATTATAAAAAAAATTTAAAATACTTGTGGAGTACAATCTCAAAATGATATATAACTGGCACATGGGTTAGAAATCAAATAACCCCGCCATTACTCCAATTTTGGATCTAGTACTTCATTGAAATTATCATAAGAGGAAACCCTTTTAGTCGTACCATGCACGACTAACAGGTGTTGCCAGGAGCCGGATCCCGTACCAACACCCCTCTTGACCTGCGGTATATGTCCCACCACAGGCCCCCAAATCATCCTGGTCAGATGGTTCATGGGGGCCGTCCACCCTTTTGCCCGTCTCTGAAACTGAGAAAAAACTCCAAGGGGTAAGCTTCCCCCGCACGGACTGGGTGAGAGGAATACCCTCATCCCGTCTTCTGGGACTGGGTCAAAAAAACTTTTATGCCCGAGGACGTTGAACCCCTCTACTGGACTCTTTTAGTGAAGACATTGGAGACTGTTTCTTATTTTTTCTCCAAAAATAATAAAATTTTTATAAAAATTTTACTTTGGGTTTGGCTTGTGCAAAGCCTAAAAGACAAAAAAAATTTCACCAGAAATCTCAAAACCACATACAAAGAATTATTTAAAAAGGGGGAGGAACTCTGGTAACCCGGTAGAAAGAAAGTGATTGGTAAAAAATTTATTATCAGTTTCCTTCTCTTGAAATATCCTCCCCTGAGAACTGTAAAAAATTTAAACCTTATCCTCAAATGGCTCTGGGCATGACGCTTTTTCACATACTCTAAAAAAAACATTTTTAAAATTTGGGGGAAACCCTTCTCTGTAACAGTGCCAAATGAAAAGCCTTCAGGGAGTCCCCACATCCCGTACCTCAACCAAAAACTTCGATCAGGGGATCCACTCCCCCGCCAGCACCAAAGGGACCCCCATCCCCCCAAACCGGGTTTTCCCGGGCCCGGGTTTATCCTACCCAGAGTCTCCCCGCAATCAGAATCAATGAACAACTCCTCAGCCCCCCAACTGTCCCACAGCCCGTAGAAATCAAGGTGAAAGGGCGGAAGTTCTTCCCCTTTCTCACCGGTAGACATAGTAACAATTAAAAAATTTTTCAGTCCGTCTTTAGTTTTCACCCTTTAACCTTGCAAACAGGGGCCCCCAAACCCAAACTTTCTTACTTTTTAGGAGACCCAAATTTTTTTTTTATATAAAAAAAAGCGCTAAGCCCCAAGGGGTATACAGCAGGAGACCCAAAAAATTTCCCCAGTAAGGGCAACACCCGGAAAAGGCAAATCTTCGTAATCCTACAGGAGGGACCCCGACTGGGGAAACAGACTCCACCCACAATTATGTACAGGGGTCCTAACGTGGATCCCGAAAACTTTTTAAAAATAATATCTTTTCCACTGTTTTTCTGACACTGGTAATACATTTCCAGGCGGTAAAAGAAAGTGCTACACTAGTCCCTTTTACCCCCACCGCTTTTGGTGCAAAAAAACCCGGAACTTTCTTGAAAAAAACCCCCATCCGAGGTAAGTCTGCAAAACAAGTCCTGCAGTAACTTTAGAGTCCTGTGCGCAGTTGGTCCCTTTAAACATCTCTCCCTTTAAAACTGCTGTAAAAGACCCTCTCATTAATTGTACAATTATAAACTTTAAAAAAGGGACCATGCCCACCGAAAAGACTAACCATTCCCTTTAGCAGGAAAACTCAGAAGTTGCTTAAATAATCCCTGGGGAAACCCGGATTCTGGTAGGGAAAAAAAATTTGGTTTGGGTGGAAAAAAAAAATTTGGGGGTTAAATTAAAATTTTTTTTGGGGGGTTTTTGGGGGGTGGGTGTCTTTTTTTTTTTGGTTGGTAAACCCCAAAAATTAAAGCTGGAAAAAATCTTTTAAAATCTTTTGTAAAAATTTAAGGCCGGGGTACACCCAAAAATTTTTTAAAAATTAAAGTAAAAACTTATTGCCAAAATCCTTGCAGGACCTTTTCTCAGGCCGAAAGATCCCAAAACCCCCCTTCCTTTTGCTTACCACCCCCTACCTTTTTTAACCAAAAATTTCCCTTACTTTAAAGACCCTTTTCCAAACTTTAACCTTAAAATTTTCCTTTTTTTAGCAAATCGTAAGAAATTTTTAAATTTTTTTAAAATTGAAAAAATTTAGTTTTTTTCTGGAGTTAAACTTTCCAATTAAATTTTCTTGTTTAAAGTTGTCCAAACACTTCCTTTGGGGATTTTACATTTTTTCAAACCATGTGAAAAATTTTTAGGTTTTTTTCCCCCCAAAAAAGGGGAATTTTTAGCTTGTTAAATTAAAATGCTATGTTAAGTTATTATTGAAGCAGCCCAAAACTTTCCTTTTTGTCCAAAGTTTGTTTTTTTCCGTATTTAAAAAAACCCCTTGAATTAATATGGGGCGTTTTTTTTTTACAAATTATTTTTACAAAAATACGGTTAGGGTTGTAGACAAGGTTTTAATAAGTTGGCAACAGATGGAAAGGTGTTTTATTATATCAAAAAAGGCTACCCGGGTTCGCAAAGGGTGGGTTTTTTTTTTTTGGGGGTTAAAAGGGATGTAAGTTGAATGGGTATGGGCAGTTTGGGAAAGTTTGGAAAAAGGTGAGAGTTTTTACGAGGTTTGGGCTAGGTTTGAAAAGAAAGGGGAAAGGGGGGGATATTAGTAAAGTGGTTTTAACAAAATTAGTACCCGGGTTGTTTCAATTTTTGAGGATATAAGGAAGTGAATTTTCGGGTTTTTGGGGGGGTTGGGTGTTAAAAATAAAGATCAAACAAAAGGATTTTTCACGGCCATTGTGGGGGACCCCGTTTTTGGGAGAAAATTCTGAAGAGAAGGGGTTAGAGGTTGTTTTAAAAAAGAGTTTGGAAAAAGGGGATGTAAAAAGAAAGGAATGAATGTATTTGGAAAAGGAAGTGTTTTAGAAAACAAAAAAATTGGAACGAGAGGACGGATACAGATAGGAGGGATGGGTATGGAGGAAGTGAAAAGTAGTCGTATTTTGGATGGGCTTCAGAGATTATCTATGAAAGACAGGTTCATAGGAATTTGAGAGGGGGGGAAAAAGTTGTGGTGCACTTGGGTCTTTGGGTGGAGAAATTTTTTAAAACCCATGGAAAATAAGGGGAATGTTGGGGTGTGAGCCCAAGTTTATTGAGTGCGAAGCACGAGTGGGAAATGGTTTTTAACAAAAAAGAAAGGGGAGGGGTAGTGTATGTTGAGGGGGTGTGTGGAGTGGTAAAGCAGCAACCATATTTGGAAACAGGAGGGGTACCTTTAAAAAAATCCAGGGGGTGAAGGTTTTTTGGGGGGGGTTCAAAAAGTAAAATATAAAGAATAAATGGCTTGAGATGTTAAATTTAGTGGAGGAAAGGAGGGGTTGGGGGGTCCCCTAGGGTTTTTGGAGGGAAGGGGGGAAGCATTTTGGGCAGGCTTGGCCCGAAAAGGTGAAAGGAAGAAAAACAATAAAAGTTTTTTAAAACCTTATTCTGTTGGGGGTTTCAAAAATAAATTTATAAGGGTTGAAACAGCAGTTTTCTTGATTTAAAAATAAAGTTTTTAAAAAAATTTTTTAAGTTGCGTTTTATAACTGTATTAATGCCCTTTTTAGAAACTAGAAATATGAAATTTTTTCCTTTTTCAGGCCCCCCTACCTTTTCCCGGGACTAAATTTTAAAAAAAACTCGGGTAATTTCAATTTACCTCCATTAGGGATTTAGTAAGTTAAAAATTTATTTTTCAATATTTTAACCAATTCAGTAAACATAATTAATTTTACTTAGTGAGTTAAAATTTTATAAATAATGTTTATGAATTAGCCTCAAAAAAAAAAATTGGGAGGTGCCGAGAAAAGAAAAAAACTTTCAACCATAGTCATATTTACCTCTTCAAACGGCAATTTCAAAGAACAAGCTACTGAATAAATTTCCCTTTTATAAAGCGGCTTTGACACGCAGTTTTTTGCTTTGCAATTTTTTAAATTTTAAAGTTTTTTAAAAATAAACTTTTTTTTTTTCCCCCAGGGTTATGAAAGCATTTTTTTTTAAAGAGTAAACTTTTGGAAACACAAATAGAATTTCATTTAATTTAAAAATAAAATTTTGCTAAATTTACAAAAACTCGTTTCTTAATTCCCAAGGTATGGAGAGTGTTAGGTAAAATTCTTGTTAAGGGTTTTGGGTGTTTTTCGGTTTTTTTTAAATTAAATTTAATAATAATTAGGATTTAAAAAAAAGTAACCCAAAACTAGAATTATAGTAAGTTTTTTGCTTAAAATATTATTATAAATGTTAGGATTGACTAAAATGGGGTTCTCTCCCTTCTTTGGAGGGGCCAGATTTGTATGGATAAATGACCTCATTCAACCCTCATCTTTTTTCTTTGTCAACTCAATTATATTCCCTTCATGCAACCCACAATGGTTCTAAAATAGTGAACTTTTTTCAGAGATCAAGAAACTCGGACAGACTTAGTTCATTTCCATCCAGCATACTTTGAAAAAGCTTAGAACAAAACATAAAAAGGCCGACCGGCTTTTTAGCAACTGAAATTAAATTACCCAATAAAAACCAAAAACAAACTTGAAAAATCAACTAAAAAAAAAAAAACCCCAAAAAATTAAAATATATATTTAAATAAAAAGGGGGAAAAAATAAAATTAATAATAAAAAATTTTAAAAAAAGGGACTCCGAGAATGGTTTCAATTGAAAAATTCTTCAAAGGTAAAACATGGTTTGTTTGAGTTTATAAATGCCCTAATAATGGTTTGGGATCCTTTATCTGTTTTTTTTTTGTCCTTGTTGAGTCTTGTAAATAAAAAAATTTAAAAAATTGGCTTTGAGTCAGTTTTTGGTTAAAGTTTTTGGTTTTTAAAAGGTTTGATAAGTAAATGAGTGGGGGGTGAGTTGACCTGACTATTGGGTTTGGGTCTTTCCCGGTCCCCTTTTGATGAGGTAAATTGGGTATGGGGCTAATCCGGGGAAAGGGGAAAATACATTGATGGGGATGGCCTGTGCAGTTTTTCTTTTTTAGTTTTAGAGAGGTAATGAGTAATGAATAGGGAATTTTTGGCATGAAACCCAGAAAGAGGTCTGGTTTTGTAATATAGAAAGGGGGGAATATCGTCCAGAGGGTAAGCTAAAAATTTATACTACTTCAATTAGGGTTGAAAAATAACTCGCTCCAATAGTAAGAACATAAAAATGAAATTTTTATATTATTTAATATATATATATATATATTTTATTTATATTATATATTTATAATAAAATAAAAAATAATAATAAAAAAGGAGCACACCCTAGTATAAATTTTTGGGTAGGGCCATACTTGTAAAAATATTCACCCCACATTGCCCTCCGACACAACATTCTCGCTGCCCCCCAAACCTCCTGCTCGTGCTGTTTAGAGTGCTTCTCCCCAAAAAAATTTGGTGGCATCACTTACCTGTACTTTTCCCCTTTTGCCCCCCATGTTGCGTTCTTGTAATTTTTTAAAGATTGCTTGAGCTCAGTTGTTTGGTATTTTTTGCAGTCTTGGTTAACGTTATGTTTTCTGTAGAGATCTGAGGGAAGGTGAGGTGAATCTGTTAGCATTCCTTTTTAAAAACCACTTATTGAAAATAATGGGGGTATCTTTAAAAAAATCTAGAAGTTTTATGTACAATGTAAGTAAAATAATTGTGTATAAAAAGTTACTAGATTTTGAAGGTAAAAAATATATACTGAAAAATGTAAATGGAACTTGTATTTAAAAAACTGGTTAATTTAAAGACATAATACTTGCGTAGAAAGAAAAGTCGGTTGCAAAAATGTTAAAAAGTAGAAAAATACAAAGGGAAAAAAGAGGTGTTTTACTTGTTAAAATAGAAAGTAAAATTTGGGTCTCAAAGGAATAAAAATAGTTAAAATTTAAATTAAATTCATAATCTAGCTCATTCCCCTTTTTTTTTCTGTTGGGTTTAAACAAAATAATCTTGTCTTTTCTAGATGTTTTAATTGTTAAGGGGGAAAATTGATTTTAATTTAAAAATTTTGAAAACTAAAAAATAACTGTTTCCCATGTAATATATATATTTATATATATATTATATTATATTTATATATATATATTTATTTATATTTATTTTTTTATTTATTATATTATTAATTTTTTTATATGGGGCCGTGGGTGCATGTCTGAGGGCAAGTGTGGTGTGAAAATATGCAGATAATTCTAGTTTGGAAGTTAGGAGGAGGTGCGGGATTACAAAAACTGTTTCCAGAGGGGGAAAGGAAGGGGGTTTTTGAAATGGTTCGGCATGTGAGGAATGAGCGAAACAGAATGACTTCAAGAGTGTTTCAGTCTGTAGTGGAAAGGGAAAGGCGGGGGGTAGGGGTCGGCCTAGGAAGGTTGGAGGGAGGGGGTTTAAGGAGGGTTTTTTGTGCGAGGGGCTTTGGGCTTCCCCGCAGGCTGCGTGAGGTTTTGATAGGAGTGAAAGGAGACGAATGGTTTTTAAAACTTGCGGCTGTTTGAGTGTGAGCAAAGTAACATTTATGAAAGGGGGTTTAGGGAAAACCCCGGGAGGCCGGACTTGGTCCCGGAGTGGGGAAGTACAGTGCCGCACTCTGAAGGAGGGGTGTTATGTTTTTCAGTTTAAAAAACTGTGTGTAAAGCCCCTTTGGCAAGACAGTGTGGAGTGAATGATGGGGAAAGTTTTCTTTTTCGGGGCCCCCCGCCCCCTTTGGTGGGTTTTGGCCCGTGTGATAATAATTATAAAAAATATATATATTTATTATATAATTTTTTATATATATTTATATTTTTTATATATATTTTATTATTTATAAATATTATTAATATATTATATATATATTATATATATATATATATCAATAAAACACTGAAATAGGCAAGGGTCGAACCCCTGTCGTTTTTTTCCGCCTCATGGTGAGCGAAAATTCATGACACTAAAACCCCCCCGGACCACCAAATCCTATAAAAAATCAAGCACTCCGGTAGTAGTAGCGCTAAAGTACTGGTATAGTAGTAGTATTGTACTGGTATTGTAGTATGTATGGTAGAGTAGTATAGTACTGTTAGTAGTATAGTACTGAGTTTTAGTAGTAGTATTAGTTCAGGTATAGTAGTATATAGTACCGTATAGTAGTTATAGTACTGGTTATATTTATGTAGTAGTATAATATGGTATAGTAGCATAGTACTGGTATAGTAGTATTACAGTACTGGTTTAGTAGTTTTTACTGGTACAGAAGTATAGTACTGGTATAGTAGTATAGTACTGGTATAGTAGTATAGTACTGGTATAGTAGTATAGTACTGGTATAGTAGTATAGTACTGGTACAGTAGTATAGTACTGGTATAGTAGTAGAATACATGGTATAGTAGTATGGTACTGGTATGTAGTATAGTACTGGTATAGTAGGTCGTACTGCTATAGTAGTAGTTATAGTACTGGTATAGTAGTAGTATAGTATGGTTAGTAGTTTAGTAAGGTATATAGTGTATAGTACTTGTTATAGTAGTATAGTACTGGTATAGTAGTACTTTAGTTACTGGTTTTGTAGTAGTTAGTACTGGTATATTAGTAGTATAGGCACAGGTATAGTAGTAGTATAGTACTGGTATGTAGGACAGTACTGGTTAGTAGTTGCATAGTACTGGTGTAGTCTAGTACTGGTAGTAGTAGTATAGTACTGGTATAAGTAGTATAGTACTGGTATAGTAGTATAGTACTGGTAGTAGTAGTTGTATGGTATAGTAGTATAGTAACTGGTAGTAGTAGTATAGTAATGTATTGTAGTTATAGTACTGGTTGTTGTAGTATAGTACTGGTAGTAGTATAGTACTGGTAGTAGTATAGTACTGGTAGTAGTAGTATAGTACTGGTAAGTAGTAGTATAAGTACTGGTAGTAGTAGTATAAGTCTGGTTGTAGTAGTATAGTTAACTGGAGTAGTAGTATAGTAACTGGTAGTCGTATAGTACTGGTATAGTATAGTATGGTTAGTAGTAGTATAGTACTGGTAGTGTAGCTAGAGTACTGTATTGTGTATAGTAATGTTAGTAGTAGGAGTATAGTTGGAAGTAGTAGTATAGTTATGGTATAAAAAATTTAGTAAAAAATTTTTTTTGTTACTGGTTTAGTAGTATATTACCGGTATAGTGTATAGTATGGTAGGGTAGTATAGTACTGGTATAGTAGTATAGTAACTGGTATAGTAGTATAGTACTGGTATAGAAGTAGCTTAGTACTTGTATTGTAGTATATTACTGGTAGTAGTAGTTATAGTAGTATAGTACTGGTATAGTAGTATAGTACTGGTATAGTTGTTTAGTACTGGTATAGTAGTATAGTACTGGTATAGTAGTATAGTATGGTATTGTAGTTTTATAATAATGGATTGGTAGTAGTATAGTACTGCTTTAGTAGTAGTATAGTACTGTATGTAGTAGGTATAGTACTGCTTATAGTAGTAGTATAGTATCTGGTATAGAAGTAGTTGTATAGTACTGGTATAGTAGTAGTATAGGGCTGGTATAGTAGTATTAGAAAATGTATTGTAATTAGTATAGTTATGGTACAGTTGTAGTAGTATAGTACTGGTATAGTAGAGTAGTATAGTAAGGTTATAGTAGTAAGTAGTATAGACTGTATATAGTAGTATAAGTACTGGGTATAGTTGTTTTGTACTGGTGTAGTAGTATAGTAATGGTTTATCAGTTAGTACTGGTAGTAGTTGTATAGTACTGGTAGTAGTAGTTATAGTATGGTTATTAGTAGTATAGTACTGGTAGTAGTATAGTACTGGTAGTAGTAGTATAGTACTGGAAGTAGTAGTATAGTACTGGTATAGTAGTATAGTACTGGTATAGTAGTATAGTATTGGTAGTAGTAGTAGTATAGTACTGGTAATAGTAGTACAGTACTGGTTTAGTAGTATAGTACCGGTATAGTAGTATAGTACTGGTATAGTAGTAGAGTACTGGTATAGTAGTATAGTACTGGTAGTAGTAGTATAGTACTGGCAGTAGTAGTATAGTACTGGTATAGTAGTATAGTACTGGTAGTAATGGTATAGTACTGGTATAGTAGTATAGTACTGGTATAGTAGTATAGTACTGGTGTAGTAGTATAGTACTGGTATAGTAGTATAGTACTGGTATAGTAGTATAGTACTGGTAGAATGTAGTATAGTTACTGGTTTAGATAGTATGTACCGGTATATTTAGTATAGTACTGGTATAGTAGTATAGTACTGGTATAGTAATATAGTACTGGTAGTAGTAGTATAGTACTGGTAGTAAAGTACTGGTTTAGTATAGTCCTTTGTTAGTAGTTATAGTAGTAGTAGTATATTATTAAGTAAAGTTAGAGCACTAGTTGTAGTAGTAATATTAGTATAGTATTAATTGTAGTAGTAGTATTAATAATAAAGTTTTTCGTTTTTTTTTTTTTTTTTTTTTTTTTTGTTTTTTAGTAGTGTATAGTATTAATAGTAGTAGTAGTAGTAGTAGTAATAGTAGTAGTAGTACAGTAGTAGTAGTAACAATAGTAGCAGTAGTATAGTATTAGTTGTAGTAGCAGTAGTAGCAGCAGTAGTATAGTATTAGTAGTATAGTATAGTAATAATATAGTATTAGTAATAGTAGTAGTAGCACTAGTAATAGTATAGTAATAGTAGTAGTAGTGTAGTAGTAGTAGTTGTAGTATAGTATTAGAAGTAGTAGTATTAGTATATTATTATTAGTAGTATAGTATTAGTATTTTTAGTAGTTTAGTATTAGTAGTAATAGTATAGTATTAGTAGTAGTAGTAGCAGTCGTATAATATTAGTAGTAGTAGTAGCAGCAGTAGTATACTATTATTAGTAGTAGTGATATAGTATTAGTAGTAGTAGTATAGTAGTAGCAGCTGTAATGTTGTTAGTAGGATTAATAGTTTGCTCTATTAGTAGTAGTAGTAGTAGTAGTAGTAGTTACAGCAGTAGTTAGCTCTGGTAGTCACGAAAAGGCTTGATCCGAGAAGTGGAAGGAAGCTAAGACTTAGGATCAAGAGGCTTTATTAACTCTAGAGAGTAGATTAAACTATTTATACAGTTCAAACAAACCAGCTCTTAATAGATAGTCAATATAAATTATTTTTTTCTCTTCATTTTTCTAGATTTATTTAATAAATATGGGTGACTAAATTATCTTAAAATTATCAGAGATAATTCAAATATTGACAGTTGTTTGACTATGGAAAAGGAAAACTGTTAATTTTACTTGATATTAACACCAGTACATGGGTTACCGCAAGAATGTGTTTTAAGTGAGGCTTCCCTGGGTTACCGCAGAATGTTGCTAAGTGAGGCCTTCCCAGGGGTACCGCAAGAATGTGTTATGTGAGGCTTCCCAGGGTAACCGCAAGAATGTGTTTTAAGTGAGGATTCCCTGGATTCCGCAATGAATGTGTTAAGTGAGGCTTCCCTGGGTTACGCAAGAATGTGTTAAGTGAGGCTTCCCGGGGTTACATCGCAAGAATGTTTTAAGTGAGGCTTCCCTGGGTTACGCAAGAATGTTTAAGTGAGGCTCCCTGATTACCGCAAGAATGTGTTAAGTGAGGTTCCCTGGGATTACCGCAAGAATGTGTTAAGTGAGCTTCCCTGGGTTACGCAAGAATGTGTTTAAGTGAGGGCTTCCCTGGGTTACCGCCAAGAATGTGTTAAGTGAGGCTCCCTGGGGGTTACCGCAAGAATGTGTTAATGAGGCCTTCCTTGGGTTACGCAAGAATGTGTTTAAGTTGAGGCTTCCTGGGTTACGCAGAATGTGTTTTGTTAAGTGAGGCTTCCCTGGGGTTACCGCAAAGAATGTGTTAGGTGAGGCTTCCCTGGGTTACCGCAGAAATGTGCTAAGTCGAGGATTCCCTGCGGTTACCGCAAGAAGTGTTAAGTGACGGGCTGCCCCTGGGTTCACTGCAAGAATGTGCTTTCTGTGTGCTTCCTGGGTTTACCGCAAGAATTCGGTGTTATGGAGGCTTCCCTGGGTTACGCAAGAATGTGTTAAGTGAGGCTTCCCTGGCGGTTCCGCAGAATGGTGTTAAGGAGGCTTCCCATGGTGTTACCGCAAGAATGTGTTAGTGAGGCTTCCCTGGGTTACGCATGAATGTGTTAAGTGAGGCTTCCTGGGTTTCGCAAGAATGTGTTAAGTGATGAGCTTCCCTGGGTTACCGCAAGAATGTGTTTTAAAGTGAGGCTTCCTGGGTTACCGCAAGAATTGTGTGAAGTGAGCTTCCTGGTTACCGCAAGAATGTGTTAAGTGAGGTTCCTGTGTATTCGCTAAAATTTGCAAAATGTCTTGCGAAGGAAAGTTGAAAACAGACGTAAATGAGAAAAAAAAAAAATGTCATAGACGATGTTACCTCATTAATATTTCTAGTTATTTTTATTAGATTAATAGTAGTATTAGGTGAAGTGGAATAGCAGTGTAAAATAGTAGTTGTAGTAGTAACAGTAGTAGTAGAATTTGTAAATAATAGTATAGTTGAATAGTAATAGTCGTGTAGTAGTAGTTGTAGTTTAGTCAGTAAATAGTGTAGTAGCAGATTAGTGTAGTATAGTAGTAATAGTAGTAGTAGCAGAATAGTAGTAGTAGCGAAAGTAGTAGTATAGTAGTAATAGTTAGTTAGTAGTAGAATAGCAGATAGTAGTAGTTATAGTAGTAATAGGTATTGTAGTAGTAGGAATAGTAGTAGGAGGAAGCGTAAGAGCAAGTAGTAGTTGTAGTAGTAGTTGCATAATGTAGTATAAGCAGTAAGTAGTTAGTAGAAAGTAGTATAGTATTAGTCTAGTAGCAGTTGACAAAAGTAGTATAGTAGTAGTAATAAATAGTAATATAGAACTAGTATTATTATTTATTATTACGAGGTGTAAATAGATTTATTATTATTATTATTTGAAGTAGTATAGTACTGGTAGTAGTAGTATAGTACTGGTAGTAGTAGTATAGTACTGGTAGTAGTAGTATACTACTGGTATAGTAGTATATTACTGGTAGATGTAGTATAGTTACTGGTATAGTAGGATAGTTACTGGTATAAGAATAGTATAGTACTGGTATAGTAGTTATAGTACTGGTATAGTAGTATAGTACTGGTATATTAGTAGATATAGTACTGGTATAGTAGTATAGTACTGGTATAGTAGTATAGTACTGGTATAGTAGGATAGTACTGGTATAGTAGAATAGTACTGGTATAGTAGTATAGTTATGGTGGTAGTATCGTACAAGGTATAGTAGTAGTATAGTACTGGTACAGTATATAGTTACTCGTTAGTAGTATAGTACTGGTATAGTAGTATAGTACTGGTACAGTAGTATAGTACTCGTATAGTAGTATAGTACTGGGATAGTAGTATAGTACTGGTATGGTAGTATAGTACTGGTATAGTAGTATAGTACTGGTATAATAGTATAGTACTGGTATAGTAGTATAGTACTGGTAGTAGTAGTATAGTACTGGTATAGTAGTATAGTACTGGTATAGTAGTATAGTACTGGTATGGTAGTAGTACAGTACTGGTATAGTAGTAGTATAGTACTGGTATAGTAGTAGTAAAGTACTGGAAGAGTAGTATAGTACTGGTATAGTATTATAGTACTGGTATAGTAGTATAGTACTGGTGAAGTAGTATAGTACTGGTAGTAGTAGTATATGTACTGGCAGTTGTTGTATAGTACTGGTATAGTTGTATAGTACTGGTAGTAATGGCTATAGTACAGGTATAGTTGTATAGTACTGGTCTAGTTGGTATAGTACTGGTGAAGTAGTATAGTACTGGTAGTAGTAGTATAGTACTGGTAGTAGTAGTATAGTACTGGTAGTAGTAGTATAGTACTGGTATAGTTTGTATGTACCGGTATATTAGTATGTTGGATATAGTAGTATAGTACTGGTATAGTAATATAGTTTACTGGTTAGTAGTTGTATTGTACTGTATAGTAGTTAGTAGTATAGTAAAGTGTATAGTAGTAGTAGTATGTACTGGATATTTTGTAGTATGTACTGGTTTAGTAGTATAGTACTGGTAGTAGTAGTATAGTACTGGTTATAAGTAGTATAGTACTGGTAGTAGTAGTATGTACTGGTAGTAGTAGTATAGATACTGGTTAGTAGTATAGTACTGTGTAGTAGTATAGTACTGGTAGTAGGAGTTGAGTATGGAGTAGTATGTATAGTACTGGTATAGTAGTATAGTAGTGTATAGTAGTATATTATTGGTAAGTAGTAGTAGTTTAGTACTGGTAATAGTTTTACAGTACTGGTTTAGTATATAGTAACGGTCTTTTCGTAGTATAGTTAAATGGTATAGTGTTTGAGTACTGGTATAGTTGTATAGTACTGGTGTAGTAGTATTGTACTGGAAGTAGTAGTATAAGTACTGGTATAGTAGTTTATAGTACTGTATAATGGTATAGTACTGGTATAGTAGTATATAGTACTGGTATAGTAGTATAAGTATGGGTGTAGTAGTATAGTTCTGGTATAGTAGTATAGTACTGGTATAGTAGTATAGTACTGGTGTGTAGTATCGTACTGGTTTAGTAGTTTATAGTACCGGTATATTAGTATAGTAATGGGATAGTGTATGGTACTGGATAGTAATATAGTTATGGTAGTAGTAGTATAGTAGTACCTGGTAGTAATGTTACTGGTAGTAGTATAGTACTGATAGAGTAGTATGGTAGTAGTAGTTATATATTAGTAAAGTAGTGCAATAGTAGTAGTTAGTAATCAGTAGTATAAGTATTAATAGTAGTAGTAGTAGTAAATGTAGTAGTTAGTAGTATAGTTATTAATAGTAGTAGTAGTAGTTGTAGTAATAGTAGTAGTAGTACAGTAGTAGTATTAACAATAGTAGTCAGTAGTTATAGTATTAGTTGTAGTGCAGTAGTAGCAGCAGTAGTATAGTATTAGTAGTATAGTATAGTAATAATATAGTATTTGTATAGTAGTTAGTAGCATAGTAATAGTATAGTAATTGTTGTAGTAGCTGTTGTAGTAGTAGTTGTTGTAGTATAGTATTAGAAGTAGTAGTATTAGTATATTATTATTAGTAGTATAGTATTAGTATTTTTAGTAGTTTAGTATTAGTAGTAATAGTATATTATTAGTAGTAGTAGTAGCAGTCGTATAATATTAGTAGTAGTAGTAGCAGCAGTAGTATACTATTATTAGTAGTAGTGATATAGTATTAGTAGTAGTAGTATAGTAGTAGCAGCTGTAATAGTTGTAGTAGGATAATAGTTGCTCTAATAGTGTAAGTAGTAGTAGTAGTAGTAGTACAGCAGTAGTAGCTCTGGTAGTCACGAAAAGGCTTGATCCGAGGAAGAGGAAGGAAGCTTAAATACTTAGGATCAAGAGCATTATTAACTCTAGTAGAGTAGATTAAACTATTTATACAGTTCAACAAACCAGCTCTTAATAGAAAGTCAATAAATTATTTTTTTCTCTCATTTTCTAGATTTAATTAATAAAATATGGGACTAAATTATCTTATAAATTATCAGATAATTCATAATATTGACAGTTGTTTGACTAAGGAAAGGGAAAACTTTTAAGTGTTACATGGATATTCAACACAGTACATTGGTTACCGCAAGAATGTGTTAAGTGAGGCTTCCCTGGGTTACCGCAAGAATGTGCTAAGTGAGGCTTCCCAGGGTTACCGCAAGAATGTGTTAAGTGAGGCTTCCCAGGGTTACAGCAAGAATGTGTTAAGTGAGGGCTTCCCTGGGTTACCGCAAAGAAATTGTGTTAAGTGAGGCTTCCCTGGGTTACCGCAAGAATGTGTTAAGTGAGGCTTCCCTGGGTTACAGCAAGAATGTGTTAAGTGAGGCTTCCCTGGGTTACCGCAAGAATGTGTTAAGTGAGGCTTCCCTGGGTTACCGCAAGAATGTGTTAAGTGAGGCTTCCCTGGATTACCGCAAGAATGTGTTAAGTGAGGCTTCCCTGGGGTTAACCGCAAGAATGGTTGTTTAAGTGGAGGCTTCCCTGGGTTCACCGTAAGAATGTGTTAAAAGTGAGGCTTCTGGGTTACCGCAAGAATGTGTTAAGTGAGGCCTTCCTTGGGTTACCGCAAGATGTGTTCAGTGAGGCTTCCCTGGGTTACCGCAAGAATGTGTTAAGTGAGGGCTTCCCGGGTTACCGCAAGAAGAAAGAATGTTGTTAGGTGAGGCTTCACTGGGTTACCGCAAGAATGTGCTAAGTGAGGCTTCCCTGGGTTACGCAAGAAAGTGTTAATGAGGCTTCCCTGGGTTACGCAAGAAGAATGTGTTAAGTGAGGCTTCCCTGGGTTACCGCAAGATGTGTTAAGTGATGCTTCCCTGAGGTTTAAAGCAAGAATGTGTTAGGAGGCTTCCCTGGGTTACCGCAAGAATGTGTTAAGTGGGCTTCCCTTGGGTTACCACAAGGGAATGTGTAAGTGGAGGGACTTCCTGGGTTACCGCAAGAATGTGTTAAGTGAGCTTCCCTGGGTATTCGCAAAATTTGCAAAAGGTCTTGCGAGGAAAGTGAATACTGACGTAAATGAGAAACAAAAAAGTCATAAGCGATGTTACCTCATAAATATTCTAGTATTATTATTAGAATTAATAGTAGTTTAGTTGAAGTGGACTAAGCAGTAGTAAAATAGTAGTTGTCGTAGTAACAGTTAGTAGTAGAATAGTATAACTTCGTATTAGTTAGAAAATAGTAGTAGTTGTAGTGTAGTAGTAGTAGTATAGTAGTAATCGTTTGTAGTAGCAGATAGTAGTAGTATAGTAGTTTAGTAGTAGTAGCGAATAGTAGTGTAGCAGAATAGTAGTAGTATTAGTATAGTTTGTAATAGTGTAGTAGTAGAATAGCAGAAAATAGTAGTAGTATAGTAGTAATAGTACTAGTAAGTAGTAGAATAGTGTAGTAGAGAGTAAGAGCAGTAGATGTAGTAGGTATAGTAGTAGTAGAAATTGGCATAATAGCAGTAATAGCAGTAGTAGTAGTAGAAGTAGTATAGTATTAGTACTAGTAGCAGTAGCACAAAGGTAGTATAGTAGTAGTAATAATAGTAATATAGAACTAGTATTATTATTATTATTACGAGTAAAATAGAATTATTATTATTATTATTAGAAGTAGTATAGTATGGTTAGTTAGTAGTATTAGTACTGTATTTGTAGTTAGTATGGTAGTAGTAGTATACTACTGGTATAGTAGTATAGTACTGGTATAGTAGTATAGTACTGGTATAGTAGGATAGTACTGGTATAGTAGTATAGTACTGGTATAGTAGTATAGTACTGGTATAGTAGTATAGTACTGGTATATTAGTAGTATAGTACTGGTATAGTAGTATAGTACTGGTATAGTAGTATAGTACTGGTATAGTAGGATAGTACTGGTATAGTAGAATAGTTTACTGGTATTGTAGTATGTACTGGTTAGTATAGTAGTAGTATAGTACTGGTGTAGATAGTAGTATAGTACTGGCTACAGTAGTATAGTACTGTATAGATAGTATAGTACTGGTATAGTAGTATAGTATGGTACAGTAGTATTAGTACTCGTATAGAAGTTATAGTAATGGGATAGTAGTATAGTACTGGTATGGTAGTTTGTACTGGTATAGTAGTATAGTACTGGTATAATAGTATTAGAGTACTGGTATAGTAGTATAGTACTGGTAGTAGTAGGATGTACTGGTATAGTAGTTATCGTACTGGTATAGTAGTTTAGTATGCTTTGGTTGTAGTACAGTGTCTGGTATAGTAGTAGTATAGTTTTTTTTTTTAAATACTGGTATTAGTAGTAGTAAATACTGGAGAGTAGTCTATGTACTGGTATAGTATTATAGTACTTGAGTATAGTAGAATAGTATCGGTGAAGTAGTATAGAATGGTAGTTGTAGTAATTAGTACTGGTAGTAGTAGTTTAGTACTGGTAGTAGTTGTATCAGTACTGGGTATAGTAGTATAGTACTGGTTATTAGTGTACTGTATGGAATAGTAGTATAGTATGGTTAGTGTAGTTAGTAATGGTACAGTAGTATTAGTACTGGTAGTAGTTAGTATGTACTGGTAGTAGTAGTATAGTGCTGGTATAGTAGTATAGTACTGGCTACAGTAGTACAGTACTGGTACCAGTAGTATTAGTACTTGGTTATAGTAGTTATAGTACTGGTAGTGTAGTATAGTACTGGTAGTAGTAGTATAGTACTGGTATAGTAGTGTAGTACTGGTACAGTAGTATAGTACTGGTATAGTAGCTAGTACTGGTAGTGTTGTATTGTACTGGGTACGTGTATAGTACTGGTTATAGTAGTTAGTATGTTATAGTTGTTAGTTGGTAGGTAGTGTTTAGAAAAATTACTGGTATAGTAGTATAGTACTGGTATAGTAGTAGTGTATGCACTGGTATAGTAGTAGTATTGTACTGGTAGTTGTACTATGTACTGGTATAGTAGTATAATACTGGTATAGTAGTATAGTACTGTATAGTAGTATAGTTACTGGTATAGTGTATTGTACTGGTTGTAGTAGTATGTACTGGCAAGTAGTAGTTTAGTATGGTATAGTAGTATGGGTACGGTAATAGTAGTATAGTTCCGGTATAGTAGTTTATTACAGTAACTTGTGTATAGTACCGGGATAGTAGTATAGTAACGTATAGTAGTATAGTCCGGAATAGTAGTATAGTACCGGTATAGGTAGTATAGTACCGGTATAGTAGTATAGTACTGATATAGTATAGTATAGTTCTGGTATAAGTAGTAGTAAAGTACTGGTATAGTCAGGAGTATAGTATGGAAATTGTAGTATAGTAATGGTAGGTGTAGTTATTACTGGGTATAGTTAGTTAGTATAGTACTGGTATAGTAGTGTATAGTACTGGTATAGTAGTATATTACTGGTTGTAGTAGTATAGTACTGGCGTTATATAGTAGTATAATACTGGTATGTAGCATAGTTTGGTTATAGTAGATATTACAGTGTGGTATAGTAGTATAGTTTACTGGTACAGTAGTATAGTACTGGTTATTAGTAGTATATTACTTGTATAGTAGTATGGTACTGGACATAAACTACACTACCATTCCCACATCACTACTAAATACATTCCCCCCCCCCCAACCCCCCCCCCCCCCCCCCCCCCCCCCCCCCCCCCCCCCCCACCCCCCAACCCCCACCCCCGTTATAGTCTGGTATAGTAGTATAATACTGGTTATAGTAGTATGGTACTGGTTATAGTAGTATCGTACTGTATTGTGTGTAGTACTGCTATTGTAGAATATATTAGTACTGGTATAGTAGTAGTATGTACTGGTATAGTTGTATAGTACTGGTATAGTGTATAGTACTTGTCAAGTATATTTCACGCTGTTACTGCGTATAGTTAGTAGTTAGTACTGGTATTGTAGTAGTTATAGTACTGGTATTATAGTAGTATAGTACTTTGTAATAGTAGTATAGTACAAGTATAGTAGTTAGTTTAGTACTGGTTATAGTAGTAGTATAGTACTGGTTATAGTAGTAGTATAGGGCCAGGATAGTAGTAGTATAGTACTGGTTTATAGTAGATTTAGTTTCTGGTAGTAGTAGCATAGTAATGGGTAGTAGTATAGTAATGGTAGTTGTAGTAGGAGTACTGGTTTGTAGTATAGTACTGGTATAGTAGTATAGTTATGGTAGTAGTGAATAGTACTGGTGTATAGTAGTATAGTACGGTAGTAGTATGTATAGTACTGGTATTAGTTTTTTTAGTATATAAGTACTGGTAGTAGTAGTATAGTTACTGGTAGTTAGTATTGGTAATGGTAGTTGTATAGTACTGGTAGTAGTTGTATCGTACTGGTGTAGAGTATAGTACTGGTAAGTTGTAGGTATTGTACTGGTAGTAGTAGTATAGTACTGGGTAGTAGTAGTTAGTACATGGTTAGTGTATAGTACTGGTAGTTGTATAGTTCTGGTAGTAGTAGTATAGTACTGGTTAGTAGTAGTTATAGTACTGGTATAGTAGGTTATTAGTACTGGTAGGAGTAGTAGTATAGTACTGGAAGTTGTTGTTAGTTACTGGTATATAGTATTGTACTGGTATAGTAGTAATTACCGGTATAGTAGTATAGTATGGTATAGTAGTAATAGTTCTGGTATTTAGTAGTATGTATGGTTTAGTTAGTATAGTATGGTATAGTATAGCATAGTACTGGTATAGTAGTATAGTACTGGTAGTAGTAGTATAGTAGTATAGTACTGGTATAGTAGTATAGTACTGGTATAGTAGTATAGTACTGGTATAGTAGTATAGTACTGGTATAGTAGTATAGTACTGGTATAGTAGTATAGTACTGGTATAGTAGTAGTATAGTACTGCTATAGTAGTAGTATAGTACTGCTATAGTAGTAGTATAGTACTGCTATAGTAGTAGTATAGTACTGGTATAGAAGTAGTAGTATAGTACTGGTATAGTAGTAGTATAGTACTGGTATAGTAGTATAGAACTGGTATAGTAATAGTATAGTACTGGTATAGTAGTAGTAGTATAGTACTGGTATAGTAGTAGTAGTATAGTACAGGTATAGTAGTAGTAATATTGTACTGGTATAGTAGTATAGATACTGGTTAGTAGTATAGTTACTGGTAGTAGTTAGTATGTACTGGTAATTAGTAGTATAGTATGGTAGGTGTTATAGTTTGGTAGTATAAGTATAGTTATGGGTAGGAGTATAGTACAGGTAAGTAGTATAGTACTGGTAGTAGTATGTACTGGTAGTGTAGTTTTATTGTACTTGTAGTAGTAGTAATAGTATGGCTTATTGTAGTATGGTTACTGGTATAGTAGTACAGTATTGTAGTAGTAGTAGTATAGTAATTGGTATTAAGTAGTACAGTACTGGTATAGTAGTATAGTACCGGTTTATAGTTGTATAGTACTGGTTATATAGTATGTGTCTTGGTATAGGTAGTTAGTACTGGTAGTAGTAGTATAGTTACTGGCAGTAGTAGTTAGTACTGGTTAGTGTATAGTACTGGTTAGTAATGGTTTTAGTAGTATAGTAAGGTTATAGTAGTATAGTACTGGTGTGGTAGTTAGTACTGGCGATAGTAGTATTGTACTGGTATAGTAGTATAGTACTGGTAGTAGTAGTATAGTACTGGTAGTAAAGTACTGGTAGTAGTATAGTACTGATAGTAGTAGTATAGTAGTAGTAAGTATAGTTCTGGTGTAAAGTACTGGGTAGTAGTATAGTACTGATAGTAGTAGTATAGTAGTAGTAGTATATTAGTAGTAAAGTAGTAGCAATAGTAGTAGTAGTAATAGTAGTATGTATTAATAGTAGTAAGTAGTATGTATTGTAGTTGTAGTAAGTATAGTAATAATAGTAGTAGTAGTAGAGTAGTAGTAATAGTAGTAGTAGTACAGTAGTAGTAGTAACAATAGTAGCAGTAGTATAGTATTAGTTGTAGTAGCAGTAGTAGCAGCAGTAGTATAGTATTAGTAGTATAGTATAGTAATAATATAGTATTAGTAATAGTAGTAGTAGCACTAGTAATAGTATAGTAATAGTAGTAGTAGTGTAGTAGTAGTAGTTGAAGTATAGTATTAGAAGTAGTAGTATTAGTATATTATTAGTAGTATTATAGTATTAGTATTTTTAGTAGTTTAGTATTAGTAGTAATAGTATAGTATTAGTAGTAGTAGTAGCAGTCGTATAATATTAGTAGTAGTAGTAGCAGCAGTAGTATACTATTATTAGTAGTAGTGATATTAGTATAGTAGTAGTAGTATAGTAGTAGCGCTGTTATCGTTGTGTAGGATAATAGTTGCTTCTAATAGTAGTAGTAGTAGTGTAGTAGTTGTACAGCATAGTTAGCTTTGGTAGTCACGGGAAAGGCTGATCCGAGGAAGAGGAAGGAAGCTTAAATCTTAGGATCAAGGAGATTATTAACTTAGTAGAGTAGATAAACTATTTATACAGTTCTACAAAAAGCTCTTAATAGAAAGTCAATAATTTATTTTTTCTCTCATTTTCTAGATTTAATTAATAAAATATGGGACTAAATTATCTTATAAATTATCAGATAATTCATAATATTGACAGTTGTTTGACTAAGGAAAAGGAAAACTTTTAAGTGTTACATGGATATTCAACACAGTACATTGGTTACCGCAAGAATGTGTTAAGTGAGGCTTCCCTGGATTACCGCAAGAATGTGTTAAGTGAGGCTTTCTCCTGGGGGTTACCGCAAGAAAAGAATCGTGTTAAGTGAGGCTTTCCTGGGTTACCGCAAGAATGTTGTTAAGGGAGCTTTCCCTGGGTTACTGCAAGCTGTGTTTAAGTGAGCTTCCTTTGGGTTACCCGCAAGAATGTGTTTAGTGAAGGCTTCCTGGTTACCGCAAGAATGTTGTGTTTAAGGTGAGGCTTCCCTGGGTTACCGCAAGAATGTGTTAAGTGAGGCTTCCCTGGGTTACCGCAAGAATGTGTTAAGTGAGGCTTCCCTGGGTTACCGCAAGAATGTGCTAAGTGAGGCTTCCCTGGGTTACCGCAGGAATGTGTTAAGTGAAGGTTCCCTGGGTTACGCAAGAAGTGTTAAGTGAGGCTCCTGGGTTACCGCAAGAATGGTGTTAAAGTGAGGGCATTCCCTGGTTTATTCGCGAAAATTTGCAAAATGTCTTGCGAAGGAAAGTGAAAACTGACGTTAACATGAGAATAAAAAAATAATGTCATAAGACAATGTTACCTCAATAAATATTCTAGTTATTATTATTAGAATTAATAGTAGTATTAGTTGAAGTGAATAGCAGTTAGTAAAATAGTTGTTGTAGTAGTAACAGTCTGTAGTAGATAGTAATAATAGTTAGTAGAATAGTGTAGTTGTGTAGTGTAGTAGTAGTATAGTTGTAATAGTATTAGTAGCAGATAGTTGTAGTATATTAGTAATAGTGTAGTACAGAATTGTAGTAGTAGCCCGTACAGAGGATTAGTAGTAGTATAGTCGTATAGTAGTAGTGTGTAGAATAGCAGAATAGGAGAGTATAGTAGTAAATAGTACTAGTAGTAGTAGAATAGTAGTAGTAGAGAGTAAGAGCGTAGTAGTATAGTATTTGTAGTTGCAAAATAGTAGTTTTGCAGTAGTAGTAGTAAAAGTAGTTATAGTATTTAGTATTAGTAGCAGTAGAAAAAGTAGTATAGTAGTAGTAATAAAGTATATATAGAACTATGGATTATTTATTATTACGAGTAAATAGATTATTATTATTATTATTAGAAGTGTATAGTACTGGTAGTGGGTAGTATATGTATGGTTAGTAGTAGTATAGTACTGGTAGTAGTAGTATACTTTGGTATAGTAGTATAGTCTGGTATAGTAGTATAGTACGGTATAGTAGGATAGTACGGGTATATTTGTATAGTATGTATAGTAGATATGTAGGTTATATAGTATTACTGGTATATTAGTAGTATAGCCCCCCCCCCCCCCCCCCCCTTTTCCCCCCCCCCCCCCCCCCCCCCCCCCCTAGGGTCGTATAGTACTGGTATTAGTAGTATAGTACTGGTATAGTGGGTATGTCCCCTGGTATAGTAGAATATTTATGGTTTATAGTAGTATAGTATGGTATAGTAGTATGAAATGGTTATTGTAGTAGTATAGTACTGGTCAGTAGTATAGTACTCGTTATTAAGTAGTTTTAGTATAGTTTATTTTTGTTTGTCTTATATTTAGTATAGTACTGGTTAAAACTGGTAGTATAGTATGTATAGTAGTATGTACGGGATTAAGTAGTATAGTACGGGTATGGTAGTATAGTACTGTGTATAGTGTTATATTTAACTGGTATAGTAGTTGTATGGTATGGTAGTTAAGAAGTACTGGTATAGTAGTAGAAATAGTACTGGTATAGATAAAAGAAAGTACTGGAAAGTAGTATTAGTACGGGTGGTAAGTATATATTTCTGGTATAGTAGTATAGTAATGGGAAGTAGTATATTTACTGGTAGTAGTAGTATAGTTTGTAGTAGTAGTATAGTACTGGTTTGTAGTAGTATAGTACTGGTAAGTAGTAAAAGTACTGGTATAGTAGTACAGTACTGGAATTTAGTAGTATAGTACTGGTAGTAGTAGTATAGTACGGGTACGTGTATAGTACTGGTAGTAGTAGTATATTTACTGGTAGTAGTAGTATAGTGTGGTATATTTGTATAGTACTGGTTACATTTAGTACAGACTGGTACAGTAGTTATAGGGTATAGTAGTATAGTTGGTAGTAGTGTAAGTACTGGTAGTAGAAAGTTTATTATGTATAGTAGGTAATTTA